>OX438921.1:34873354-35473354 GCA_949316025.1 Lapara coniferarum | reverse complement strand
TTATATCTTCGAGGACTTTGTGATGAAGAACGATAACCGTTATACTGGTAGATATCCTAAAAAAATATGCGTAAGTTTTGTAGACCGGGAGTGTAATAATAGCTTACTCGAAACTGTAAGTATCATGAATATACTTACATCAAATTCACCGGTGTGGAAATCGTTTCGGCCATTCAAACGGTCGTTCCTTCCCCCGCCCTCATGATTTCCATGATAATCATTTCTGCTGCTCACTCTATCGTCATTACCCATTCCATCGTACCTGCTACCCAATCCATCATACCTACTTCGACCTCCGTCATATCTTGCAATTTCATCATTACGGCTACTGGTTCCATCGTTGCGATTTCGGTCATTATTCTTAATCCTACTATTACTGTTGCTCATCCAACTGTCAGGCGTTCCTGTTCTGCTATCAGAATTGCTCCAGTCATTTCTGTTATTTCCTCTATTGTCGTCACCGGTTTGGTCCCTATCGCGGTCTTTTTGGTTATTACTACGAGAGTCTTTCCAATCTTGATCGTTATTTCTATTGGTATTGTTCTTGTTTTGCATTTTTAAACATTTTTGATAAATGTTTTTTAACTCAGAATCCCTTGGACCTCCTTCTGTTCGGCAATTGAGGGCCTTTTGATAAATAAATGAGCATAAGTATTTAAACGGTAATTAGGTTTAGTTATTAAAAAAATATATTTGTTGAAATTTAATGTTAGAAGTTTAGACCAATCAACAGTTGCAAGTTAGAAACATAGTTTGGTAATGAGTCAGTCAGTCTTATGAAACCTTTGCTGATGATTGACATCATTGATTTAGCAAGTTTTAATGAATGCTCTCAAAACATCAAAGAATATACAAATTATTGTACTGTTTTTTTAATTTATTGTGAACATATATTGGTATCAATCAAAACAACTAGCCATGAGCTCTAATTCCAACTCGACTGATGACTCTCAAATAAAATAATACTTATGATTGACACACAAAATTATAAAAAGAATTATAATACTCACATATGCTTCTAAAGCCAGTAAGCAGCAAAATAAAAAAATAAATTTTACTAAGCTCATTGTCACGTTGCTGTGTCTTCGACAATGATGGACATGGGCCATGTAGCATCATATATAACGAAAAACACGCCTCACTAACTTCATATAAAAGGTATTAAAACTACCATGAAAACTACGATACGCCAAAATATGCTTAATTTGTGAAATAGACGTCATGTGTGCGTTAGGTGCGTCCTTTTAGCATCATCAGAATCAGAAGCCAATGTTATGTTAGATTTTTAATGAAGTCCAAATCTAAGCCGGATTGATGTAGGTTTGTTCACGATCTTTTCTTTTGTCGTTAAAACGAGCAGTAACTACCTGTGTGTGTCACAGATGCCTGTGTTTTGAACCTGCACGCCTTCGCCTAGGCAGTTGGCTTCGATACATAGGTATCATTTTTACTAAAATCTTAATAATAAGTTTCTTACTCAATATTTAACAAGCTGGTTGAGTATCGCATCAAAACCAGCTTTAAGCCATATTGTTACAATAAATTCCACTTCTGTCTTGAAATGTAGATACATTATGAGTAAGTCATGGGAAATCAAATTGTTTACATTTTCAATCATCAATTCGTTTACATTTGTCTAATTACATAATTGATAATATATTATAATTGATGTTAAAAATGTACAATTTCAAATATAGGACATCGCACCATATTTTATCGAATGCGCCACGCATCCTTATAAATTACCACTACCGCACCACAATACCTGTCACCCATCTATCACGGCTGTCATACGACATGCCCGCAGCAGCCGAGGACCCAGCGAGGCGCGACAGCATAATAACAGGAAGACCTGATGTGACCAATTTGAAATCGCTGATTAACCACACCCATACGTAATATCTAATAACGTATAAACTAACATAATAATCTCAACTACTAAACGATAGGTTTCTGAGGTATATTTTTGTACGATATAGTCGTCTGTCGAATACCTAGTCGCATTTCAAGCTCAGGCAATTGAATTAAGTTTTTCGAAGAGACTCCTTTGCAATCTTTGATGCTCGCTTTGAGGATCTAGCCCAAGAACAACTAAACAAAGTCTTTACTGAATAATAACAAAAGGCATCAGCTTAAGTCGTTGCTGAATAACTGAAGGTACCTATAGGTACGACTGTCGTATAAATTCACAACTTACATTCACCTCTAGCATGAAGAAGAAATGCGGAGTCTCTGTCGCCCGAAACAGCTAGAGATCGAGACTTATTGGTCGAAACTTCGCGAAGTTTACGCATTGTATCTAGAGCAGCATAATCCGATAATGGCACATTACCAAGCGCTTCGGGAGAAGGATGACTTCTACCAGAGGGATATCGCAAGAAACGAAATACAAATTCAACAAGCCACTGTGAGTACTTAACGAAAAACATTAAGGCATTTTTTGTCTAATTTCCTTTTCTTGCATATAAAAATAATAGCATGCGTAAATTAAAATACAATCTTAATAAAGTTTAAACTAAGAATATGCTAATCAAACTATTTGTTATCAAGGAAACCCTAATGACACTTCAAAACGAATGGCTGAAAACAACAAATGTGATGGAGAACAAACTATCACGCATGCAAGGTCGTAAAGAAGAACTGTCGAAAAAGTACTGGCAAATGAAGAAGGAACTGAACGCTGAGAAAAACAAAGCCGAGGAAAAGTTGACTATCATGGTCAATGCTAGCCAAGACGCGATTAATGTAAGTATGTTATAATTTTTTTTTCTCCTAGCCAGTTTCGGCCACGGCGGCCAATCTCAACGGAGATCAGCCAGGTACGCAGGAGATATTATAGTGCACAAGTGTGTGCGCAATACACAGGTGCACTCGCTATTCCTTCACTCTCATAGTCCGATGAGACGGCAATCCGACATGACCGGAGAGAGATCAGGCGCAGGACCAACGGCTTTACGTGCTTTCCGAGGCACGGGGGTATCACACCGCCAGCTTCCTGACTCCGAGCTGCGACTGAGTAAATTTTAAGATGGAAAAACCCAGTCACAATGTTTTTTTGGCTCGACCCGGGATTCGAACCCAGGACCTCAGCGCGCAAATCGTACTCGTAATGCGTACGCAATACAACTACACCACCGAGGCAGTCAAGTAAGTATGTTACTATGTTTATAAACATAGATACTTAGTTACTTAAAGATGAGGAAATAAGATTTAGGTACTTATGATTCCTTTTAAGTACCTCATTTTATTTCTCTCTTTAATCGTTAAGAGCAGGTATAAAATATATTACTGCTCTTAGCACAAGTAAAATCGCTTACCTACTATTGTCTTTTTAGTAACATTAGCGCGCTCGACTTTAATATAATTTAATTACAGCGTCTTGAAGAAGTTAAGGAAAAGTTGAACAAAATAATGCAAATGGCCGAAATATGTCGCAAATACGAGTTTGATGACGACGTTTTAACACTTGACGAAATTGAAAATGATATAATCGGTCCTGACGAATATGAAAATCTAGATGGCGCTATGATTGTACGTAAATTTCATAAAATTCACAAGTATTTCTGTCCTACAATGCCTTAAAAAGTTTCCATCACCATACCTAATCTATACCTACTAATATTATAAAGCTAGAGTTTGTTTGGTTGAACGCGCTAATCTCAGGGACTACTAGGTAAATCAATTTTGAAAATTCTTTCACTAATAGAATGCTACATTATTCCTGAGTGCTATAGGCTACATTTTATCCCGAGAAAATTTGTTTATCCCGGAAAAACTTTTTCACGCGGGCCTACTAGTAATTTTATTATATTATACAATTCCAGATAGACATACCTAAATTCTTATACGAGTATAATTCCAGATCACATATTGTAGAATTGTACTTGTATAAGACACTAGTAGTGCTCGCGGCTCCGCCCGCGTGAAAAAGTTTTTTCGGGACAAAAATATTTTCCCGGAATAAAAAGTAGCCTATAGCACTCAGGAGTTATGTAGCTTCCTATTAGTGAAAGAATTTTCAAAATCGGTTCAGTAGTTCCTGAGATTAGCGCGTTCAAACAAACAAACTCTTCAGCTTTATAATATTAGTATAGATAACATCGACTGATTGCATCGATGGCGCAGTTTTATTGAATTGCGCGGTAGGTACAATGCTCCTAGGTCCCGGGTTCGAATCCCGGGTCATGCAAAGTGATATTGGGTTTTTCTGCTTACCTACTTTCGGAGTCAGGATTTTTTTCCCGATATGGCGATACGGTTGCCCCCTATCACATCGTGGGACGGAAAACACTTGGAAGAAAGTGGGGACCCTGCCTGCAACTCTGCTTACCCTTTCAGAGATAAAGGCGTGATAAGTGTTTTTGATTTTTATATTATGTAACTCGCTTGTCGATCCGACACTCTAAAAGCGCTGTGAACGAACTAAGTATTTATAATTTTTTTTGGCCATTGCAGCAAAGCTGTAGAAACTCAATAGAAAATTATAATGTACAACTACCCTCACACAATAATTACTTTTGCAGGACGAATGCAAAGAATACAGTAAGATGGACAAATTCATGTTGAAATTGAATAGGGCTAAAGTCCAGACAATATGTCTGAAGACCGAAAAAGCCAAACTGTCTAAGGAAAACATTCAATTAAAACATTACATTAAGAAATACCTCACCGAACTCGCTTTGAGAGGCAAAGAGAGACCGAGGAGCGTGAAACATCCATCAGAAAACAAAATAAACTGCAACGGAAAAGCGCTGTATGTAGGATTTTATCTATTTTGGAAGGGTTAATACTTTTAGTGGATTTGGAAGGTAAAGTGACAATAGGCAGGGTACATAGTTCGCGGGAATGACGGCAGATGGAGTAAAAAAGTTCTTGAATGGAGACCACGTACGTAAGCGCAGCGTTAGGCGTTCACTTGCAAGGCCGCAGGAACACGCTGGATGAAGGACGCTTTTGACAGGCCCGCCGGGAAATCCTTAGGGGAGGCCTATTTTCAGCAGTGGATTTCTGTGCCTGATGATGATAAATACTTGTAGCATGCGAGTGATGCACGACAAATATACTTAACACCTTTAAAATCTTAATGGGCGCTCAGGTGCACGGGATATATCACAGTCACCAACATAAGTAGATGAACAAATTCAAAATTTCAGATTGCCTACATACTTTTGTGTTCTTACTAATCTTTTTTTTTTCTCTTCACAAAAATAAACTAAAAGAGATTTGCTTTAGGTACTTCATATGAAGAAATTTTTTTCAGTTTAACTTAACGCGTATACATATAGGCGATTTGAAATTTTGATTTTGTACAGATATTTATGCTGCTGACTGTACCAACGGTCAGATCTGTATTAATAAAATTTGGAATTCATAGGAATCGACCAGTGACGTGCATAGAAGGCGCATTGAGCAATGCTGTAATGCACGAGAAGCGAATGAAAAACTTGGACAAGAAAAACAAGGTAACTGGTGGAGTTCGCGCCTATCCAAGAGTCCAGTGTTGGATGGAGTCCACATAATTTTACGACAGCCTAGCCTAAGCAAAAATTTTTTCATTATTCATATTGAAAAATGAAAAAATGTTTGCTTAGTTCTAGTTGTAAACGTCTCTAAACTTGAGGTTAAAATACCTCTTTAGTTCATTATTTTTGTCTGCCGCTTTGCTATGGAGGGAAGTGGACAATTAATATTTCCAACTCCTCCCTATGTTTCTTTTGATTAATTTCGTTGCGGGTTACAGACATATCAGTGTTCCCTGAGACTCGCCGAGCTTCACCGCTCGGTGTTATAAAATGCGTGCCACTGCTAATCCTGGCTTACAGTTACAGTGGCGGGTGTGAGGGCGGGATAGTCTCTATTCATATTGAGCAAGTGGGGCGTGGTGGGAACATCGCGCTATATCTTTCACACGCACGCAGCTTTATGGCTTGTGACACTCAGTGACGTCACAGTCTGATATTACTGTTATTTGGCAATTACCCTTCTACCAAATTTCAACATTTTATAACTTATAATAAAATTGTGACAAAGAAAAAACGTTAATTTTGGATGGCATACATTTCTGACAAATGTATTGAAAAATAGTAGTCAACTAGGCTGGAGTCGTTCTCTACAAACGAAGCCAAAAGAAAACAAAAATAAATATGAGAATGACTTATCCTTGCGATAGATTTATTGATAGAAAACATTCACATTTTTTTTTTCATTCTCAATTCTGTGTGCATACATTACTGAATGACTTCATAGAAATGTATTTAACACAAAATATATTTTATATTTGTAATTTATGCAATAATATCAAAGGCTTCTCATAGATTTTAGAAACATTTTGAAAAGTATGGTAATATTTGGGTACATTATAAATAAAACTTCTAATTACAAAAAATATTTGGTGGCTTTATTAAAAATATACTGTGTAGTATGAAGGCAATGGAAGTTTCATGGTGTTCAAAATAACAGACTCTGTACAGTCTAATACATGTATTCTAAAAGAATAAACTTCTTAATTACTTTTACAAAATTGATAATGTAATTAGACAATTAGGACACACTGTCCTTCAATGTGATCATTAATGCATGATAGTAAGTGCATGCTTATCTTGTTTATATGATACATGAAGTATTGTTTTAAGCCTTCAAGCCCCGCTTATATATATAGATGTATGGGAAAACCCTATAATATATATGGATACCGGTGCCTGTCGTGGGGTTTGACAAGTCAATTAGATTATTGTGGGTATTTTAAACATGTTATATTATATTATTTAGTTTTGACAAAGGGCAGTAAAGGAGTCATATCACATATTGTTGCTTGGCTAACAATACTGTATAAGTTTGTACAGCAATAAATATTTGTCTCCTATTCAAAATTGGGAAAGACTACAGCCTCATTCATAAACAGTTTAAAGTACCTATTTTAGCTATCCATGTTTTAACTTTGTCAATCAAATTTTAAATTGTGCTTGAAGTATGAACAAAATGTCCAATAACTAAAATAGGTCTATAATCTTTTTATGAATAAGGTTGTATGTCTCTGAAATTATTCTAACTTAGTATTATTATTATAATAAATCTTTCAGGCTCAAAGCGGTCTGATTATAAAAGAATAGGTATCCACCCACCCTCAAATGTTCAACAAGCACTTAATCATCTCATGTTGATGCTAATTGCCAATCTATTATTAAATACCTATTCCTGAACAACTTAGTTCTCAAGCAGTTAATTAAAGCTCTTTTTTTCGCTAGGGAATTATATCTTTCTGTAACAGTAATCTGGTATTCTCCTAACTCCAATATAAACAATAACTAAATGCACTCTTATACACAAATTTTATTTATGTTTAGAAGTGCAATGTTTATAATAAATTTAAGATTATAATAGTAAAATATGTTTTATTCCCCACAGTAATGGTTACTCCAGTGACAGTTGTACATACTGATACAATTATTGCAAATTTCTACACCAGAGATATCTAATTATTACAAATATTCTTACAGACTCACATTTCTTACGAGCTGTTAATGGACAATAGTTATTTAATTGATAGTACCAACCACTGTGATAGGTGTAAACAAAAGGAAAATAAATGATTCAGATACTTAAAAATACTACATGTTCTTTCAGTTGGACAAAATTTAATTGGTAAATTTATGTTTTGATCTAAATCTCATAGAATCATATTTACAGTTTTGTCAACCATATAACTTAGTTTTTTTAAAGTTTGTAAGAATGTATGGATGTACGGATGTTTGTTCCTCTTTCACGCAAAAACTACTGAACGGATTACGATGGCACACGGGTAGATCACGTCCTGAATTAACACATAGGCTACTTATTATCCAGGGAAAATATAAACCGGGACTTTTATCCCGGAAAAACTTTTCAATACGGGCGAAGCCGCGGGAAAAAGCTAGTACAAAATAAAGAAATGGCTGCGATTTAGCGTCTTGTAACAGGAGTTTGAGGTCAAAACTGCCACTAATTGGGTTAGTTTTTGTTTTCACTTATAACAAAACCATTTTCGAGCAGAGAGAGTTACTTTTTTTTGGATACTTATATCATATTAATATTACTTTTATATGATTAAAATACGTAAATAAATACGTGAACAATTGAAAAAGTCATGTTTGGTTGTCAAAATTCGTTATTCGTAAATTTCTACTTTTAAAAAGGCAAAGGTATTCTGTACCGCACAGCTTAGAAATGGTTGTTATGACAATAAATATACAAAAATAGATAATTCATGTGACAGAAATCCTAAAGTGGGTTAGGTTATGTTAGAACCGTGTACACGCCAGAAAAAAAATTACGCTTACAATTGTTTTGCGTACATTTAGAGGTAAAAAATTTGTGATTCAATTTTCACAAAAACAGTACTCCAGCGAAGTTCGATAATGTCGAACTTATAATCAGCGAGCATGATTTTACTAATAGCAACCATTTAATTGTCATAAAAACCATTTTGAGGCTGTATGGTACTGAATACCTTTGCCTTTCTAAAAGTAGAAATTTACGAACATGACTTTTTCAGTTGTTCACGTCTTTATTTACGTATTTTAATCAATTAAAATAATATTAATATGATATAAGTATAAAAAAAAAAGTAATGCTCTCTGCTCGAAAATGGTTTTGTTATAAGTGAAAACAAAAACGAACCCAATTAGTGCCAGTTTTGACCTGAAACTCCTGTTACAAGACGCTAAATCTTAACCAAGAAAATTATCATACTGAACAATATCCAAGACCACAACATTGAAAAAATGGGAATATTTTACTGGAAAACAACATATTTATAACAGGAAAATAACACAATATTTATGTTAGCAAAAAATGAAAATTCTTAATTCAAATATTAAGATAATGGAACTGTTTTTTAAAACTAAGGTTAAAGTAAAGATATTAAATATAATTAACCAATAAGCATTCCATCCTTCTTGTCCATATTCTCAATTTCCCAAGGATCATCGAGAGCAGCCAGCAGCCTCGCCAAACCCTTGTGCCCTTCGGTGTCAATATTTTTCGTCAGCTCGGCAGACAACGGGACGTATTCATCACAAATTATATGTTTTCCTTGTGCTACGCCGTATATTTCGTACCAGCCTTCCAACGGCTCGTCTAACGGCGCCTTCAAACGAATCAACACTTCCTCATCACCAACAGTTTTCGCATAAAAACCTTCACTTGCATCAACTCTTGTAACTTTTCCCCACAATGTGACTTTGGCGCCATTTCTTTGGGCCATTGTACCGGCTGTAACGTATGGTACGTATTCATCGTTGTCAGGGTATTGATTGTCTTCGTAATCCTCACGGTCCGTCATTCTCGAAGATATATGACACTATTAATTGTATGTGAAAATACAAGAAAAAAACAATATTTTAACACTCTACTTCTACAGGCAAGTACCTACCTACTTATCAACATTCAACTTGTCACTGTCAGTTGTCAGTTGTAGTGATGTGACTCGAGTCTTGTTTTTATTCGAATGACTCCAGTGAATTTGTCAAACTCGTACTCGATTGAAAAAAATATTGCCTCGAATCCATCGACTGCACTCCTGTTGCCGAGTCAACTCAGCGCACCGAGTAGCCTCGGTGACCGCTAGAAATTACTATAACGCTTGCCGCACACGTTCGGTTTCCTATTAGGTTTCCTGATCAGGAATTCAGATTCGGAATTCCGAGTGACTAGCGCAAACGTCCGGTTTTTTGTACCAATACCTGAATCTGAATTCCTGATTAGGTTTCCTGATCAGGAATTCAGATTTAGGAACGTGTGCGCGTTGTTGAACATTTTCTATGTAAGCGGAGCATTCAGGTTTCCGATTATTCGCTGTCTACGTCGCGAACGTTATTGCTACCAATTTGACATTTTTATGGCTAACTAGCTTATGCCCACGACTCCGGCCAAGTTAAAAAAAGTTCCGGAACAAAAGTCCCGCTTTATATTTTGCCGTGTTAAAAAGTAGCCTATGTGCTAATCCAGGATACGATCTACCCGTGTGCCAAATTTCATAGAAATCCGTTAAGCAGTTTTTGTGTGAAAAAGTAACAAATATATATCCATACATACATTCTTACAAACATTCGCGTTTGTAGGATTCAGCATTTTTAATTTTTTTTATATCCGTTAGCATGCCGTTCGCTTGATGGTAAACAATACGACCATTCATAAACAGTAACAACACTATCCAGCTCCTTGAGTTACAAAGTAGGTACTGTTTGGCATTCCACTGCGCTCGTCATCCTGAGATATAAGGTGTTAAGTCTCATTATATCCAGTAGTTACACTGGCTACAATGGCCTTCGAACCGAAACACAACAGTGCATGCACACTGCTGCTTGGCGGTAGAAATAGACATTGTGGTGGTACCCACCCAGACGGACTCTTACATGTGAGAGACCTACCAGTTACCACCAGTCCTACTCAAGTCGCATCACTAGTCAGTTGGCACTTAAAAATAGTGCTACCAACTCATTTTTGCCGATACCCCATAAAAGTGACTTAAACCCAAAAAAACCCTCTGCTAGAATAGGGTCGTTTTCTATGTTCTATTTTGTACACCTATCCGCAAGAAGATTATAATATATCTAACCTATCCGGGACCGCAAGTTTGACAGCTGACATTTTCACTGTTATGACAGGAGCTGTCATGGTCGCAAGGTCGCATGCGGCTGTCTCTGCATGCGACCACGCGGGCCTGAAGCGTTAAGTTACACTATCTCCGATACACTTCCGGATAATTTAGGAAATTATAGTAACAGGGACAGCGGTTCCACCAAGATTTAAATGTGATGGAGGAAAGGTATCAGAGTCGATGGGATTGTCACATAATGCCAGTTTACTGCTGGTCTTTGAAAAGAGATTGTCCCCTGAAAAATTACAAAAGAAAAGCTCATAAAAAGCTTTTATGGAAATATAAAATATGTTTTGGACATTTTCCTCTTTATTTACTTCGATGTAGCTTAATTTCTTGTAATCTTCTTGCTAATCCCCCATACATGATGGTTCTCAGAGTATTATATACATTGGGAAACGGTTCTCCTTACTTCTACCCTCTAGTCGCAGTACCACGGAGGAGAGAAGACTGTCCTCCGTGCACAGTACAAATATATCTATACGCAGCATAGAATAAAGATTATAGTCCTTATTCTGAGATACGCAGTTATCTGGCGCGTACTTTATAGACCGACAAGGACAAGGACAAGAAGCTATGGGATAAGCTCTGTATACGGGTATAAGCTTCTTGGACCAGTGTTGCCAACCGGTGTAACGCCATCAAGTAACTAGATGAATAGTAGCCATTTCGGCATACACCAAATTGCCACAAGAGTCGCTTGAACCATGTCTCCGTCTGCTATTTAATAACGACTGAGGTAGTCATAAATAAATAGCCTTGCAGCCCTCGATACTAATTCCATGTTAAAACTCGAATGATCACATTCCTAGTTTCACATTACATCAAATATATTCAGTAAATTTTTTCACCTGAGGACAAATTCTGGGCACACCTACTGAAGAACAAATTTCAAAACTACACAACTTGGTTATTGAAACCATAGATTTGACAATTTCGGAGTGATAAACACCAGTTTATTGTATTGTATTTATTAATTAAAAATGTATTCTTATGTACACATTTCTCACAACACACCCAGGTTTAAAATGTGTAAGTCTAAGCGAATAAGTCCTCGCGATCGGCGGCGAGAGTGGGCGCGGCGGCGTCCTCCATCGCTGCGAAGTTCATGAAGTGAGCTGGTCGATGCACCTCGTGGTAGAACTCACGCGGATTGCCTAGTTGTACGCCATATTTCATGTTCGGATCGTGACGTACGCCTGTTAGTATAGAAAATAATGTTAGATAATCAGAACATGGGGTGTAATCAGTCTTATGCAGACTTTGAAATGATGACTTGTTTATGTAACTTTTTACTACAATACACTCAAAAAAATATTCAAGTCTTATTGACTCGTCAAGCCCCGCGACGGACGCCGCACTGTGGAACGTCCCTATAGAAAGGGCGTGACATGAGTATCTCTCTTACATATCTTATGATAACTCAACAACGGAATAGCGTAAAGATTTGAATTTTTTTACGTGTATTATTGAATAATAGACATATCCATTACCAATGTAGTTTATTTGAATAATACTGATATGACTATGAAAAAAAATACTGAAATATGCCTATATTTCAAGGGAGTTTATAACCAAATTAAGGATAGATACACAATAATTTGACATTATTGCAATTAAACATGTGAAATACAATACAGTATATGGTATATTTTAACCTAATTAATGAAAAATAGACATGTCTTAGAAATCGCCTAAATTTACGATCTCAAGGACTTTGCTCAAAAGAAATTGTCAGGCGTTTCCTAACACTTTAAAAAACTTATTTCGAGTAATATTATTATATTAGGATGGATTAAAATGACACAACAATTGAAAGCATAATGTTAAAAATTATTTACACCAACCTACTTGATTGCTTTCGTGTAATATCAACACCTGATGAAATATTCATAATTCACAAAATGTAGTCAGCTTGATGAAAAATGTAGATGCTCTGACATTTTTATCAGGCGTGTGACCTATTTTGTTAATTTTCTTCAAAAGGGGGACGAGGGGGGGTATATAATGTTCTAGCAAAATTTCCTAATTACTCTGAACTATCAAACACAAGTATCATTAGGTTGGGGTTTCGTGGCGTTTTTATTATATGATAGATTTTAACAAACACTTTGATTACTTTTTTAAACTTTAATTTAACCATAAAATAAAGCGTCTTTTTGAAAAGAAACAGTTGCATTTATATAAGTGTATCCTATTAAACCGTTCTATTTATAAAATACTTCTCCAAACTATTGCGAATACCACAAATATCTTTCTTAAACAGTAAGGTCATTTTCGACAGTATTCGATACTTCAACTTTGATGCTATATATTAGGTAAAATAAAGTGATTAGAGAGGTGAAAATTATAAAACTTGAAAGGTCATTTTGTCCCATTTCCACAATGCATTTTAGTTTCCAGTTATCAGACATTCAGTACTACCGGTACATGTCACGCCCTTTCTATGGGGACGTTCCACAGTGCGCCGGCGTCCATATATAGGGTAATGTATAGGGTTTCCCGATACATCTATATATATAAGCGGGGCTTGACGGGTTAATGTTTAGCTCTTACAATATGTTTTCTTTTTAAATCCATATTTCATGGAATCATGATATATCTCAAAAACTCACCCATAAAGTTATAATTCCAGCTACCCTGCGAAGGAACCATGAAGTATCCCAGGAATCTGTCCGATAATAACATCTGCACCCTCTCGTAGTGACTCGGCAGGTACCCCTTAGGGTTGTTCCCGCGGTCGGTGTTTCGCACGCCCCATTCGTACCCGCTCGGGGTCAATTTGTATGCGGTGAGAGAACATGAGCCCGGTGTGAACGAGCATGTGATAATGATCGTCTTCTCGCCGTCCCATGATGGATTCTCTGACATTATTTTTGCGTGTGTTGTAATGTCCTGAAATTTTATGTAACATAAGCGAGAGAGAAGTTGGATTTCTTGTAATCAATTCTGAGAAACTACTGAGGGAGTATAGGCCTCTTTCATATGCTACTAGTTCTGAGCTAGTCAGTTGTAAATTTTTATTGTGACTGGTCCATTTTGTTGTTGGTTTGATATTCGTGATATTTTGTTAATCATCATCATCATCAGCCACATGACGTCCACTGCTGAACATAGGCCTCCCCCAAAGATTTCCAGATGGACCTATCAAAAGTGGCCGGCATCCAGCGCGTTCCTGCGGCCTTTACCAAGTCATCGGTCCACCCTTGCAGGTGGTCGGCCGACGCTGCGCTTGCCAGTACGTGGTCTCCACTCGAGAACTTTTTTGCCCCATCTGCCGTCAATTCTTCGACCTATGTGCCCTGCCCATTGCCAACACTCACTCATCACTTCAGCTTGCTTATCCGTTGGGCTATGTCAGTGACTTTCGTTCTTCTACGGATCTCCTCATTTCTGATTCGATCGCGTAGAGAAACACCTAGCATAGCCATTTTGTTAATACTGTGACGATATTTACCTGCGGCGATAGTTGCGGCAGCTCGTTGGGTTGCGTGTGCATCCAGCCGAGCGGCTGCAGGTGCGCTAGCGCGGGGTGCTTGGGCAGCTGGCGCGGCAGGTGCACGGCCTGGTGCGTGCCCCACTGCGGCGCCACCACCGCGCACTGCACCTCGCGCACTTGAGGGTTGTCGCTCGGCGACACGCCGTACAGGTAGCACGCGATCTAAATAACACCATAACATAATGCAATCAGCCCTGTATTATATACTACCCACTGCTGAGAACGGGCCTCCTCTACTACTGAGAGGGTTTAGGCCTTAGTCCACCACGCTGGCCTAGTGCGGGTTGGTAGACTTCACATACCTTCGAACTTTTTAGGTATGCAGGTTTCCTCATGATGTTTTCCTTCACCGTTAAAGCGAACGATAATTGATAAACAATACACACGTAACTTTGAAAAGTCAGAGGCGTGTGCCTTGGGTTTTGAACCTCCGGACATTGTCTCAGCAGACCGTTCCATTCCCAACTAGGCTATCGTCCACTTATAACGTCCATACGTCTTATATCATCCATAACATAATACGAACACTAAACACATAAATACATAGAGTAACACTCTCTTTCTCCTTGAGAGGTGTTAGATCCACCCATATTTCACCAGCTATGTTAGGTCCCATGTAACAGGGGGCAAGCTTATTGCCATTAAACTCGGTTAAAACACTATGTACTATATTTAAACAATACGGTAAAATTCCATTATCATCAGCCACAGGACGTGACGTCCACTGATGAAGAATAGGCCTTTTCTCAAGATTTCCAAGTTCAAACTGTTGAAGTAGCTTAAATATAGAATTTTTATTGTGATCTTTTTCTGTTAATAATTTAAATTCACTACAAATTAATGTTTATATTTAAATTTACCTGGGCTCTCAAATCAGAAATAGTGACGAACTTCTTGAGCAAGTTCTTTGGTAGAATGTATGTGTAGCCACTTTCTTTGATATCGTCCGAGCTCACGTAAATATGGTTCGTACGCAGATGAAGATTCGTCGCCGAGATGGCACGCACACGCCATTCCGTCTTAGAACTGAAAAACAAAAATAAATTACCACAAACTCCTTTGCACATTTTATGATATTGGTGTGATGGTTATCCTCAATGTACTTTCATTCCGTCGATTCAATTGGCGTGGTACATCTTAGTCACCAATGTAAAGTACTAGTGTTACCGTTTTATGAAGACATTGCGATCATCAATAAAATCATCAAGTGTCTAATCCTTTGGTATTAATGGACAACGATCTACAAGTATTAGATGATTCGAGCCTACTTTGAGATTAGACTATTCTCTCACCTGAACGTCTGCGACTCATAATTACTGGTGGTGGATGTGATGATCTCGTCGCCGTGCTTGTTGACGGTGCGCGTGGTGGTAGCCGTGAGCTGGCTTTGCTCCTTGCTCTGCTTCTCGATCTCGGCGATCTGCTGTCGCTGCGCAGATGGCGCGGATATCTCCATACCGAGTATAATGTCACGGATCTCCGACTGTGTCAGTGATGCTACGTTCACACTAGAAAATAATTTTAAAGGTATTTTGAGTTGTGTGGAAGATGATTTGTTATTAAAAACATTACTCTGCAGTAAATATTACATCAATCACAACTGTGAGTGACAGAGAAAACAATCTATGATGACGAAGCCAACCAATAATTATTGATTTCTATAGCTAAATGTGTAACACATTTTGAGTACGGAAACTCTATAATATATGAGGATAAATGTAAAACTCACTTGTTCTTCTTGCCGTAATCAGCAAGAATGAGGTCTTTGAGCTGAACCTCCACTTTGATCCAGTCATCATCAGACAGAGTGGGCCAGATGTGATGCGGCTCTGTTAGTGTGGTCTTGTCTGGTTTCAAGAGCACTTTAGTTCGCTCCGTATTTACGTGGAGGGCTCGCAGGATCAGAATCAATCTGCTGAACGCCTAAAACAGGAATAAACTTAACAATATCTAGAAAAGGTCAGACCAATAAAGATACTGTTTTTTTGAGATCAGATAGCGTTATATCAGACGGGCAGCACGTCAGACGTCGCGATCAGCGCGTCCTCGGTCACTGCCCGCCTCTAGAGCACAGGACTTCTCTAGTTTCAGGACCCCTACGCGATTCATCACTTCAAATTTTTTAAATTAAATACTTATATCTGAAATTATGAAGTAGTCTAAATTTTAAATATATTTAATAAATAACAATGGTTGTGATGGTGACAATAATAAAGGTTCTACATTTACATACCGTGTAAGACGAGATTGTCTTCAGCCAGTCATCATACAGATTGAAGAGGACCATCTGAGGCTCGGTGGCTTTGAGGATGAGATCACCAAACTTCTCCACCTTGAGGCAAGCTTGGAAAGGCAGCTGAAGTTCTGAACCCTTGATCACAATGTTCGGGAAGTCGAGCAAGTGCACCTGTAGAGAAATTTTTCGATAATGTTACATAATGATTTTATATTTTTTTATGCAATCTTGAAAGAGAAACAGTCGAAGGCGGGACTCGAACCCACGACCTCTGGCGTACCGTGCCGGTGCTCTTCCAATTGCGCTACCTCGACCCTGCCTTCGATTGCCAATTTCAAGATCCTTATTTAATTATCATAAAGGAGATGACCATGATCATTATCCAGGCACTACATGGCCATTAACATGTATAAAAAAAATCATAATATAAAATGTTACATAATTTTTAGAACAAATTAGTTGACAATTTAAACTTTTTTCCCATGCGTCTTTTCCGTAAGTTTAACACGTGTAACGACTTAGATGTATACATAAAAGAAAATTATTTTGGCATATGGTCCGAAAAGCTAGAGGTAAAGTAGGAGAATCTCAAGTGACTGTGGTAAGAGATAAAAATGGTAGGGTGTTAAGAGGAGAGAGTGAAGTATTGAATGAATGGAAGGAATATTTTGAAAGTGTATTTGAATGTAGAGCAGACACAGGAAGTCGTGATGGCATAAATGAAGATATGAATGAAGAGATAGGTTACGAAGGTGATATCTGCAGATATGAGTGGGTGAATGAGATAAGAACGGCAATAAAGTATACGAGAAGAGGAAAGGCCGCAGGTTATGACAGGATTTCGGCTGAAATGCTGAAGGAAGGAGGAGACCTCATTGTGCGCCTTCTGTGCCTTCTCTTTAACAAATGTTGGCGGTCCGGTCGAGTTCCAAACGATTGGTGCAAGGCCGTCATTGTGCCCTTGTTTAAAGGGAAAGGATCACAGCAGGAATGTAGGAACTATCGAGGTATCAGCCTCCTCAGTATAGTAGGCAAATTGTATGCTAGAATATTGATTGAAAGAGTGATGCGTGTAACAGAGACGAAAATTTGGGATGTACAAGCAGGTTTTCGAAAGGGGATGGGATGTATGGATCAAATATTTTCCCTAAGGTGCATAGCTGAGAAAACCTTAGCGAAACACCAGAAGGTTTTCTGCGCCTTTATTGACCTGGAAAAGGCTTATGATCGTGTGGTGAGGAATGATTTGTGGGCAACTCTGTCTATGTATGGCGTGGAGAGCAATCTGATTCTGGCGCTCAAATCCTTATATGAGGGTTCGAGTGCCTGCGTCAGAGTAAATGGGGCCTGCACGGCCTGGTTTGACATCGAACGCGGTGTCAGACAGGGTTGTGTAGCATCACCATGGCTCTTCAATCTCTTCATGGACAGTTGTTTGACCAATTTTAGAGAGTCTGATTGTGGATTAAGAATGGGAGGATTAGTGATTAAGTGTCTTTTGTATGCCGACGATCAAGTACTCCTTGCATCGTCGGTGTGCGAATTACAACATATGGTCACTATTGTGAATGAGGCATTTGAGAGAAAAGGTATGAAAGTGAACGTAAAAAAGACGAAAGTAATGGTTCTGGAGAGGGATGAATCGAGAACCGAGTGTAACATAATGATAGGAGATGAAAGAGTGGAACAAGTGAATGAATTTGTTTATTTAGGATGTATGTTCACTCGAGACGGAAAGTGTGACGGAGATATTGAAAGAAGAGTAAAAATGGGAAATAGTGTTAATGGCGCCTTGTACTCGATTATGGCTAACAAGAATATTTCTAATAGCGCTCGGTTAGCCATTCACCAAGGAGTCCTGGCGCCATCACTAATGTATGGGAGTGAGTCGTGGGTGTGGCAGAACAAGCATGAAAGTAAGATAAATGCAGTGGAGATGAGAGCTTTGAGAAGTATGTGTGGGCTGAAAGTAAGTGATAGAGTGAGGAATAGCGTGATAAAAGAAAAATGTGGATTGAAAGAAGATGTAGTGACTAAGATTGAGAAAGGAATGCTTCGGTGGTTTGGCCACATTGAAAGGATGGATGAAAGGAGAGTAACGAAAGAAATTTATATCGCGAAGGTGAGTGGTAGTGTCGGACGGGGACGTCCTAGACGTACCTTTATTGACCAAATTGACGATCTCTTAAGGAAGGGTCAAATAAGGAGTTCTCGTAACCGACGAGCATGTATGAAGAGACTGATGACTGTGGAAGAAGCGAAAGAGGTATGCTTGGATCGTAGCACTTGGCGCTCCATAGTCTCTGCCTACCCCAATGGGAGAAAGGCGTGAGTTTATGTATGTATGTATAAAAGAAAACTAAAATAGGATAAAAATGTTACACTGCATGCAATTTGTATATTATGCTAAATATGTTTAAGAGTTATTCACCTCAAGTGGGTCCAACATTCCTTTTCTGGTGACAATGATCTGTTTGGGCTGTTCTTCCACAGGCAGTGAACGAATCAAAGCCGCCACTTCTTCGGCCGTTTTCCATTTGGCGAGCTAAAACAATGGTTATATTTACTATTGTATTTTGAACATGTTCATAAAAAAAAAAAACAAAAAAAAAATTATGCTCGTTTTTGAAACCATGCTTATTACATTGACTCGTCAAGCCCAGCTACGGACGCCGGCGACCGAGTATATAGGGTTCCCCCATACATCTATAATATAAGCGGGGTTTGACGCGTTAAACTCTCTTTCTGAAATAATCTTTATAAGAACATCACCTAAGGACAAATATTTGGCATGTTTCCTTGATTAGCTCCTACTATGTTAGGCCAATCATGCAACACAGCCAAATAACGCAACCTTAGGCCATTTTTAAATTACCAAATAATATAATGGCATTATAATGGTACCTGTCCGAGACGTTTCTGTCCGGCCCACACGCTCGTGTGGATGATCTTGAGGAACAGTTGTCCGGTGCGCGGGTTGAATATGAAAATGGCGCCGTTGATCGGCTTCGTCGTCAAATTACCCTCGAACGTCTTGTGAATCGTCACGCGGTACACGTTTGTGTCGTCCACGAACCTGTGATATTTTCTTTTATTAGAATAATCTAATACATTTTACACTGCAGCCAGAACAACAATGTAACATTATAATACATATTACAAGTCTCTAATTTTGTATAACACTGAGTTTTAAATATTTTTATAGTTTACAATTATTGCTTTATTAGCATATATTGAGCACTGAGCAGGCATACGATCATTATTATAATGCCTATATTATGCACGTGCGCACGGATGATGCTGTTGAAAGCAGGTAAAGCAGTTGCAACCAGCTATTGGTCATTACACTCACCAAATAATCTGATTAGAGAACAGTTCTCCGTAGTTCTGGCTGGACAGGTATGGTTCGGTGGGCTCAGAGGAATATAGCTGCAGCGCCTTACGGATGCGTTCACGCAACACATATAGAGCAGGGTTGGCCTTCATGATCTTAGCCATGGCTTGCTGGATGAGAGGCTTGCATCCTGGGAACCAGTTTCCGTACGCACTGTAAGATAATTTGTGTGTTAATTATGGTTTTGTGATGTTCCGAGAAATGTAAATGATTAACTGGAAATTAGATTCACAAGAAAAATAAAAGCTTTAATATTATGTCGCATTATTTTGTTGATATTTATCCTGGTAATTGAGATTCAGGTGGGAAGAATAGTATTAATCCACAAAAATATTTTAAGCCTCTGGTGTGTCCAGAATCCAAATAATACTGAACCTTCATTAATATTACCATAATTCAAGGACAAATATACAATTCAAATGTCCTCACTTTTTAAGCTTTGTGCAGGACGCATATTCTCGAAGAGAGAACAACGTAAAGTGCATACCGCGCATGCGCGATTACGTAATAGAACTCGGACCTCTCAGTGACGTCATAGACTTTAGTGAGTGATCTTAGTGAAAAAATCGTGTTATCGTTAGGGTCATTGAACGCTTATAACTCACCCGGTATGAACTGTTTAGTGTTTCATTCGGTGTCATAGTGTAGGTTAGGACTTTGCCTACCCCGCTGCGGTAGCGGGATGAACGTGTGTATAAAGTCTGAATAGTTATTTTTAGAAATGTTGCTTGTGTGCATCGTTTGTGTTAAACTTAGAGTAAGTAAATCACGATAACTTTCTTTGTAATGCACATAAGGTTGTTTTATGATGTTTAGTATATAGAGTCACTTAGTGTCTATGTACCAAGACACTTATAGTTTAGGCATATAGATTTAACTTAGGCGCGAATTGAAAATAAGTGTAATCTTGAAAGTGAAAAAGAGGTCCTAGAAAGAGGGAAGGCCCTCTTAGTGCTCCGTACGGTATAGCCGCGGAGTACTTAAGCTAATTTGTTTTTTTGTATTTTTGAGTTAAAACGTGTTAGGAGTTTTTTGTTTAATAGAAATAGTTCGGGACATCAAGAAAGAAAACAGCAAGTAGTCGGCAAGAAAGAAGAAGTCTGCAAGTTTGAAGAGGAAAAAGGCGCTTATGCAGAGTGGACCATCCTTCCTCATCAGCTGTGGCACGGTGCTACGAGGACGACTTCCAGCTACGTCGCATAGCTACGGCGTAGCAACGAGAGACTACGCGCCGAATATTAACGCCGGGAGAATTTGGCTACCGTTGTGGCTGAACTTTGTAACTTTCGATTCAGTGTGTGAAATAAACGCTATTTCCCGATTTTTCGCCTTTGTTACTTTGTCACTGGTATCGCCATATTCCCACTCACGCAATCCAGCACACACACAACACATTGCGGGGTGTTGGCCCAGTCTGAGCCCCGCACAAGCTTGTAAGAAAGCAGTACTTGCCATCTCTTTACATTACATGCAATAAAATACATACATATACACTAGGTGATGCTCGCGGCTCCGCCCGCGTGAAAAAGTTTTTATTGGATAAAAAGATTTTCCCGGGATAAAAAGTAGCCTATAGCACTCAGGAGTAATGTAGCTTCCTATTAGTGAAAGAATTTTCAACATCGGTTCAGTAGTTCCCGAGATTAGCGTGTTCAACCAAACAAACAAAATCTCATCAGCTTTATAATAATATTACCATAAAAACGGTTCTAGTGAGTTAATCTTAAAAGATAGACATATACTGTCGCGGACATTTTTTTAGATCATTTCAAGAGGAATAATTCTTTCATACATATATTTTTGGTATCTTGGACCGTTTTCGCAGCGCACGCAGTGGAAGCCCTCAAGGATGAATAATTTTCCCCGTTTTTTTTTTCACATTTTCCATTATTTCTTCGCTCCTAATAGTTGCATCGTGATGTTATATAGCCTAAAGCCGTCCTCGATAAATGGTCTATTCAACACAAAAATATTTTTTCAATTCGAACCAGTAGTTCCTGAGATTAGCGCGTTCAAACAAACAAACTCTTTAGCTTTATAATATTAGTATAGATAGCGTATCTGCCTACCCCTTCGAGGATTACAGGCGTGAGTGTATATGTGTGTGTGTCTATTAATCACCTGTGCAAGTTGTAAGCGAGATCGATCGCGATGAGCAGCCCAGTGGGCGAGGGGTATATGGACATGTTGTCAGTGGTGTAGTCGAGGAACTTGGCGCGCGCGTACCGCTCCACGTCGTGCGAATCGTAGTCACCCCAACGGAGCTGGATGTCCAGCCAGTACTTCTGTGTTGTTGTGTTGTCCATCGTGTCTCTGTTACAACAAACTTATTATTAAACCAATATGCCGATGATTTTGCTAGGAAATGAAATATTTCATAGCAGATTGCATAAGAGGCATGGGAATGTGGAGTATGAGTTCTAAGTTTTGCATTTAGCCTTTGTATAAGTAGTGCATACATATTTTGTGACTTTCAATTGATTTAGAATTTGGCATCACAATGACTTCAGTATAAAAAATTAAAGCTCTAACTCACTTTGTATCAGCTAGCAGTGACGGTCTAGAGACGTTCCATTTGTAAGCTGAGAACAATAGGATATCCGCGCACGATGAGTTCATCTTGTACGACTTCCTGGGATGGATGGTCTCCTTCTGTACTGTCTCTATTTCCAACGCGTCCAGTTCTTGATCAAACACCTGTGTAGGATATCGCCTATTTAACACACTAGTATTGTCTGGTGGTCTATGTAGCTTTACATAATATATGAATTACGACATTATTTCACCTACATAGCAATAACAATATTAGGTAAATGATTTTACTTTGCAAGTTACTAATTGTAGTTGAGTTAGAAAGGCACTATCACATATTATTACCGAGTCTTATTAACATTTGTGTATGATAGGAGTATGAGTATTATAACCAAGTCTGATTAATATTTGTGTATTATAGTAATATGAGACAAGACACAGTATAACTGCTAACTATACAAGTTTGATAGTAAAGTCCTCGACTGCTAAAATACTTTCTCACCTGACACAAGTCCATCACGATAGACTCGTGCACCTTCTGCCACAAGTGAGCTCTGAATATCTGGATGAGTGAAATCTTTAGTGTCGGGATCTTGCCGTGCATGAAAATTCCCGTCAAATCCAGTTGCACCTGTGAAATAAACATTCATTTATATCGCGTATAAAATCCATGAAGTACAAAGAAGTTACATTAACCCACACAGGACTTTCCCATAACGCAAACGGAAAAATCTATCTGTGGTGGCTCGTGATTGGCTCATTGTATTTAGTGCCTATTTTTGTAAATTATATTAGTTAGCTGTGAGCCACCCAAATAAACTAAAATAAAATAAAATAAAAAATCAAGGCAGGAAGTTACTTTTTAACTTAGAGAGTGAGATTTTTTATTTCACGAAGCCATGAGCGAAATCTAGTTTTCAATAAAACTGTATGGTACCTGGAAACCGACGTACACGTTGGCCCTGTTAATCGTGGGCGACCACCACAGTGTGAAACGACGGTTCGGGATCTGGTTGAGACCGGAGCGCTGCGCGTTAGTCAGCTTCTTGTACTTCATTGACTCTTCGAAGCCGGACGCCTTCTCCCTATACGAGACATTTCCATAAAATCATTACCGCTGCTTGGTTGGGCGTAGTCGGGTAAAAATACAATTATTATATGAGGGATTTAATAAAATATTGATTACAATAATAATCTATTGTGATGAAAAAAAAGGTAACCATCCAGTTTAAATACATTTTAGGTAATGCATTGTAATGCACACGAATTAAAGATAGAATGGATAGAGTTTAGCATCAATTTACTAAGAAAACCAGTGTCGCCAAACTCACACATGCATATATTCGCATACTATCATCTCTTCATTATGATTGGCCAAAATCACCAATAAAGATAAAGCGTATAATACAAAATCATTTGCATTAAATTTAACCTTAATGCCATTATATAAACTTCGTATTCTAAAAATTCACATGACTTCATACGACATTATTCCTTCAGTCTGAATTTTGATTTTAATTCGATTTCATACCGCTAGTCCACGCGAGATGGCGTATAATCGCAATGGCATTCATAAGAACTCAATGGCAGTTGTTTTAAGATAAGTTATTGAATGACACCCAGTACGCTACGCATGCCGGTAATAGTGTTGCACCCATACGTTACTTTTTTGTAAACCTATCGATGGTGTTTGTTTTATAACTAACATTAATAAATGAAATGGACTTATAACAAAATTATATAATATTAATTTGATAAGTACTGGAAAAGTTGTTGGAACTGTCTTGAATACAATTTTAACTCAGTAAATTAAAAATTATTTTAAATTTTAAGTATATATTTTAAATTCCTACTTTATAATTTCAATACTGCAGATATGTATGTTACACATACTATATTAGCTACACAGCTTATATAGCTAGTTTGCAATAAATTATAATGAGTATATATACTTATCATAGTGATTTCACTGCTGGGGTTAAGAGAGTAAGAGTAGACTTCACGTCTAAGCAAAACGTCAACCGGCAAGGCATGAAAATATCCTTTGACGGACAGCAGAATTATGCCGGCCTGCTAATAGCTTCTGCAAGTTCCGTTTTAAGGACCCAATATCATAAGACTTGGAAACATTCGTGCCCGGCAACTGTTCCACAGTTTAATAGCAAAATTACGAACTTCTTAACCCGATTGATATGGGCTGAGATAGAAGAAATCACTAAGCAGTGGTTTCGCAAGCCAGCACGTGTGGTTCCCCTAAGGAAGTGTGAGGATGGCCTAAGGTTAAACTTTTGTCCAGAGCACTCACCAAGACACGGACGATAGAATACACTAAGTGAGGCAATGTCTCGGCGTAACTGCATTGATTCCAAACTGAATAGTGCTTTGTGCTGTTTATGAGTGGTCGTATCGCTTGTTGAGCGACATGCTCGTCTCGTCAAGCAAAAGTTGTTTAATTTTGTACCTGGATCTGACTCGGTAATATTTTACGCTTTTTGGGGGCAACAATTTCTTGTGCTTCGTTTGAAGAAGATACGCCTGCGTTTAAATTTATGATTTCAGGTTTACTTTGGAATCCACCACCCTAAGAAATAACATTAACGATGAGATATCAAGTAATACTCATAATATAATATCAAGTAACATAGCTGATCAAACATTGTTAACCTATAAAGCAGACAGGCACATTTATATGTAATTAAAAACAATTATTTAAAACTATGTGTTGTCTCAATAAAAAGCTTTTCCCGTTAGAAAAGCCCCTAAAACGCAGTACGACGCGTAGAAAAAATATCCATTATATCCCATGGGAGCAAATTACCGGAATAAAAGTAGCCTATATGTGTTAATCCAGGGTATTATGATCTGGCTGCGGACGACAACTTAGACACTTTAGCCCGGGGAAACCCGCAGCCGTCCCTAATGCGCCGAAGAAGGCCACCGCAGAGTTTTAGTTGGCGTGCCGTGCGTTGTACATAGGTTAGGGACTCAGCCCGGTGGCTCAACGCTGGGTCGTAAGGCACGGTGAACCGAACAAAACCACTCAGTCGCCTCCCTTGAAAGGCTAGGTGATAGTAATAAGTCACTTTCTCCGCGAAAAAAAAGGGTATTATGATCTACTCGTGTGCCAAATGTCTGAGTTTACTTCTAAGAAACATACAAACCAAACAAACATCCCGACATACAGAGATCCAAAAATTTCCACAAACATTTGCATTTATGATATTACTAAAATAAGACAGGAAGTAAGATAAGATTAAAAAGGGTATTTTTAAATAATAACCTATAGTTTTTTTTAATAAATTTATGTAGTAAAATAAAACAATAAAATAAATATTATGGTGTGTGGCTTTCTTATAATTACTTATTGATTGATGAATTAGAATATTTATATGAGCTTCTGCATTCACTTTAAAATATTGATTTCCCCTTTTTTTTTACATTACACATCTTCTACAAAATGTTCTGAACATATTACGGAAAATTTGGAAGAAACCAATTTAACCTTCCCGTAGCATTGATCCAACTTTCCTTAATAAATTGATCTTTTGGAAAACTGAAAATTAACAATCTAGTATTGTTTCATTAATTAATTATTATATCGACCACAGCTATGCATCACAAGCGGATCATGCATCAGATAACTTTTCGTACTTTTCTGCATAACATAACGCTTCAGTGAAAAATTAATAATTATCGATAATATTTTATCGACCACGCATGCACTAATTGAGTAGCGATGACATTATGAATTGGTGACAAATCATTCTAGAACAACTGATTTTCGTTTGCGACAATTAACCATATAGTGAAAAGAATAAGGAACATTTTAAATTGCAATTTTTGTGTCATGTTTGACATAGAAAATCAAGATACATTTTTCAACTAAATAGCAATATACCAGAAAATATTACTTACCGATGGTACGAAATACCTCCGTGGGACACATTTTTGGTACGGCTATTATTTTTGCATTCCAGAATAGCATAATAGGGCATTTTAATATTTTTAAATATTTTTTCCAATCATTAAACCTTTGACAATGCGCAATGACGACTGAGACCGTTCAAACAGTGAGTTTGTACTGCATTCTAAACTAGTGTATCAAAGGTTACGCCCACTTTATAGTTCTATCTCTATCTCTGTTCTGTGGTAATGCATATGAGAATACACAACCATATTTCAGGACTACTATGAAAGCACCATCTTGTGTTTTACCTAAAATAATAAATAAATTTTAATATTAGCATAAAAAACTCACCAGAACAAACCCTCCCAAGTGGGGAAGTAAGTGCCCTTGAAGAGTGTGTGCTCGAGGATGCCCTCCACTCCGCCGAGCGCCTGTATCATGTCCGTGCGGTAGTTGTTCAGGTTCCACAGCTTACCATCGTGGCGCTGATGAGTCCACCAGAAAGGATTCTGTTTCAGGACCTGGGAGCAAGAGTGGTTCGTAAGTAAATGATTGTTGATTTAATGCCAGCAGAAGATAAGTAAATAGATGAGATTGCAACCTCTATGAAGAGTTATAGTCGTAGATGAAATGATCTTCTTTATTTGGCAAAGCATTTAGAAATACTAAAATATTATAAAAATAAAGTCTTCTTTTACAAACATTATTGGGTCCCAACTCATTACTCACTTGGTACTGTTTGAATTCAGTGCGTATGCGCCATCCTTTATCGTAGGCGAGCGTGTGCCTGTCTTTCTGGAACAGTGTGTTGATACGAGGGATGCCTCTATCCCACGAATCTTCCAAGTCTTCCAGGGTCAGGCGCCTGCGCAATAAGTATAGTTAGTATACTATATTCGGCAGTAGGATGTGGGGTACGTTGGCGTGTTTGATCAGATAGCGTTATATCAGACGGGCAGCGCGTCAGACTACGCGATCAGCGCGTCCTCGGTCACTGCCCGCCTCCAGAGCACAGGGACTCTCTGGTTTCAGGACCCCTACGCGATTCATCACTTCATTACTTTGTTTATTGATAAGTTCCGATATAATTGTCTATTACATGCAAAAATATTTAATAAATAACGATAAGTTCCTACTAGTATCGACCCCAATCCCTATCTTCAGATCAATGGTGAGGTGAATTTTGTCATGTCGTTCGCCTGATGGTAAGCGACAGGCCACAGTTGACTTATCTCGATTGATTTTTGATCCCAAGATATCGTTTGAAATGTTTATATATTTCAACCCTTTCTTTTTCACGGGGTAAAAACGCGTTATCGCTACCACCACTGTCGGGTGGGTGGAATGGTTATGTTGGTTTTACCAATTTATTTTAATCCTGTTCTAGCCACAACACAAACCTGTTCTGCGCGTTCGCCTCCTGCCTCTTGAGCGCGTACTCGGCCCACACGCGCTGCGAGTCCACAAACTCCGCCTCCCACGGTTGGATGTACCGATATAGATTGGGGATAAGCTGGTCCTCGTCGTGCGACATTCCTGAACGGAAGTGGGTGATGCCCACGTCCGTTTGCTTCGACCAGCGGAGGTCAGACTGGAAACAAATGGCGCTTTTAGTTGCTGTTATGGTGGGATTGACTATGGGTAAGTGGGAATGTGTAATATACTAGATAAAAAAACTTTGAATTACCTAGTAAATACATTTTAAATCAAACATTTCAAAATATATCCTACTAATATTTTAAGGCGAAATTTTGTAAGAATGTATGGATGTTTGTTCCTCTTTCACGCAAAAACTACTGAACGGATTTCGATGAAATTTGGCACACGGGTAGATCATGTCCTGGATTAACACATAGGCTACTTTTAATCCCGGGAAAACATAAAGCGGGTCTTTTATCCCGGAAAAACTTTTTAACGCGGCGGAGCCGCGGGCAAATGCTAGTTTATTATATAGCTATTGCTTATAATTACTACATTTATAAGATCCTTACCTGTGGAATCAAAACGTGACCCATAGACAACATGCCAAGCCCGCCGAGCTCTTTGGGCGTGTAGAACACCACCGGCGGGAACCTCGAGGGCATTTTGGAGTTGAGACCGATCTTGATGCGGGTTTGGATCTTGTTCTCGCACTTTACGAGCAGGTCCAGCAGTTCTTGCGTGTTCACCACTGCCTCACGGAAGTACGTCATCAGACCTGTTGACAATTTATTTAACTGATAAGCTAATCACTTTAAAATTTCCTTTTTGCAAGTAGTTAACAGTAACATCGTTTTGCAATGTTCTTTACCATGTGCGCCACAATTATTAGGAATAACTCTTATAAATAATGATCCCAGGGCGAGTAATGTGAAGGGTTAATCTAGCATAAATTGTCCAGGATTGAATTCCCCAGAGACTTACTGGTGGTAGGACTCTCATAAAATGTAAGAGTTCGTCTGGATGGGAACCACCGAAATGCCTATTTCTACCGCCAAGCAACAGTGTGCATGCATTGTTGTGTTTCGCTTTGAAGGACATTGTAGCCAGTATAACAACAGGACATAATGAGACAACATCTTATGTTTCAGGATGACGAGCGCTGTGGAATGCCACACAGTACTTTGTAACTCAAGGTGCTGGATGGTGTTTCTACTGGTTATGGTGAGTCGTATCGCTTACCATCAGGCGAACGGCAAGCTCGTCTCGTCATCCAATGCCATAAAAAAAGGAGTTTGTTAGCTTGACAATGGATGGAATGAAAACCCAGAGCTTCGTTGGAATAAGCATGTCATTTGACTTACCAATCAGCGCCGTGTTCCATTTATTGACAATCTTGGTGAAGGTGGTCGAGCCGGACGCCATGAGTATCTGCCGCACGCGGTTGTGGAAGCGTGCGAGTGAGTCGTCGTCGACGCGCAGGTAGCACTGCGCGGTGCGCTCCTTCGTCACCTCGTTCTGGAGGTTCCACACGCCGTCGCGGTGGGACAGCTCCTCGTGCTGGCTGCGACACTGCACAAACAATATTTTTTTTTAAATCATACATGTCGGAGCGGCAGGTATTTTTAAATAGTAATCATTCAATCGAAATGACAAATCGTTGGTATAAATAGGGCGCCTCGCATTTGAAGTAGGCAGTCTCTTGTGAGCCTTTCAACCGTGTGGAGCTCCGGAAATAAGTTTGGAACATCCAGAAATAAAAGATGAACAACAATTTGGAATTTTACTCTCACATCATGGGTTATGATGATGAGGTGGAACCCTGTGACGTCGGCAGAGCTGACGTCACCCCGTTTTAAAGAGTTCAGCATCCTCTGCTCTGTCATACATATTATACACTCATGCCTTTTATCGTCGAAGGGGTAGGCAGAGGCGCAATTAGTGTACCCACTTTTCGCCATTATTCCGTCCCTTGATATGATAGAGGACATTATTCCGTCACTTAGTATCAACAGAAAAAAAGTTATAAACCTTAGAAACCTAGTGATAGTGTGATGACGTAACTGCCATTACGGTGTTGGCGTGCAGGCGAGATAGTTATATAATTTATCGTCTTCTGTTACTCTATCATTTTAAATCAAATTTAATGGTTCGTTGACAAATATTTTCTGTATAGCTTGAAGTAATTTACAAAATTAACAAAATCCCAACGTTTTTAACAATGTTAAACTTATGCAAAGTGTTTATTATATTCACCTTAGGCAATATCCTGCACTCAAAGCCAGCCATGTTGAATAGCAAGTTGGGGTTGTCCTTCGAGTAGACCGAGACGAAACTGTTCTCCCATTGTATCGTGGTGACAGAGCGCGGAAGACGGTTCTTTATGTCCCAGAATACTGCACGACCGCTGCAAATAATTATAAATATTAGAAAACCAAATTTATAAGAGAATTTTTTGAACCCAAGTACTTTAAAAATGAAATTGTTTATTACTTAAAAGAACATTAATTTATATACTTATTATTTAAATTGTATTTGTTGTTTATTACACACAGTTCAGTTTCTATTTAGAATTAGAGATAGTTGAGAAGAGGGAAAATATTCTAAGTCTAGTTTTTAATCCATGAGCGTGTTTAATAATGTTACAGAAACACTTACAGATTAACGTCGTGTTTCATGAGACGCATACGGGCGTCCCTCGGCCAGCATTTCTTGTTGTTATAACCTACAATGTTCTCATTGTTGGGATCAGGGTGTTCAGTCAAATATCGCTGGATGAGGTCACGCGCTTCCTCAGCCGTGAATCTGGAATAATGGTTTTACTAAAATACTGACCAGGTGAAAACACAAAAAGGCTAAATAAAAATGCATTTCGTAACAAGATAACATACAATACTTGTAAATTGCATTGGACAACTTATAGGCTCTCTTGTATTTATTTTTTTACAGACATGGTAAAGTGACTCCACTGCACTTTATGGTAAGTGGAGTGGCATAGACCATTGATCGACGAGAAATAATTATCCCTCGTCAGTCTATATAATCATGCCCACTGGTACATGATACACACATTTACTTACTAGCCCTTACTAGCCTGTTATTCTATCACTCACCTGAAGAATATATGAATCCTGTCTATATATCGGCAGTACAGCCTGATGGGATGCACTGTCTCTGTCTGCCTGTCCTGGTAGGACAGAAAGTCGTTGGGCAGCTGCGGCGGGCCGGCCATCTCGCTGGCACGCTGCAGGCCCAACACGAGCAGATCCAGCACGAGGCCGTAGTATTGCACGATGAACGACGCGAATTGCAGACCTCGGATGATGCCATAAGAGTTCGTGTGGTTCATGTCCTGGTAAGTGGAAAGAAATTATTACTTTGCGGCGTTAAAACACTGAGCATTTTACTCTTTCACACAGACTTGCGGCCGCCGCAAACACATCGCGCGTTTATAACATATCATAAGTATTTTTTTACTTCTTTGTTTCGTATCCATCTCAGAATTTGATGTATGTTTGTCTGCCAGACACAATATTTTTATGAGATATCAGAGACAAAATGATATTTTTGTGCCGTCATCAAATCATATAATAAACAATACAATAGTTTCTGATAAAATGTTCTGATTTCCATACCTTGTAATTTATAACGACGTTGTTCTTAGCGGTCATGTAGTCGGCGATGTTATGGTCGACGATCAGTCGCAGCAATCTATTGAGCAGCGTCAAGTCTATCTTCTCATATAGTTTCTCAAACCGCGACTCCAACAGCACGTTGCACTCGCCCTCGCCGACCTCCCACACGTCTTGCAGGTTGTTTATGCCTGTGTTCAAGTTTAATGTTAAGTATGGTGATTAAAAATGTGTCTTAATTTCAACAGTTGTAGGCCGCCTTTCCTTTTATTTCTTGGTATTTAAAAGAAGCGACTGCCTCTGTGACATAGTTGTGTTACGGTACGACTGCAATGCTGAGGGTCTCTGGTTCGATCCCCAGGTCAGGCACTGTATGCACACTGTATGCACTGGTATTGGATTTTTCTATTCAGTATCAGCCCAGAGTCTGGAATTTGTGCATGCCGTGTTCACACCAAGAAGGTTGCTCACTTTTGTTAATGTACTTAATTTGATTTTGTAAAACCAAGACTGTGTACAACTAGTTCTGTGAACCTAATAAAAAAAAATAAAAAAAAAAATAAAAAAAAATGGTGGTAGGCTCGCATCACGTCATGGGATGGAATACGCACGGTGAAAAGTGGGTGCACTAGTTGCGCTACGGTCTGCCCCTTCGGGGATAAAAGGCGTGAGTGTGTATGTATGTTGAAAAAAGGAAAGAGTTTTGACAAAATGATAAGAGAAACTATTTAGTTTCTTGTAGATATTTTTCAGACGAAATACTACTTTCAAGGTTGATTCTTCAATTAAATTTCTGCAGGCTCATGCAACCAACCAAAGTGAGGAATGCAACAAGGGGATGTAACTGAATGACACATTTCCTTTGCCACAACACACACAATGGGCGGTCGCGTCATCTTCATTGCTGTCTTCCAAGATCTTCCGAAATCCGTTGACGATATTGAATTGTGTTGAAACTTCGACACAATAGGACATAATAGTAACATGGTAAAAGAAAAAACACAAAACCTGACTCAAGGTAAAATTTTCCAACTGTCTTATAAATAATAGCAACCATAGAACAACATCTTATGTAACAGCTCTGTGGTCACCTGGGTAAATAATTATAATACAAAGTTTCCAAGTATTATGCGTTTAAAGATGATGATAATATCCTATACATGTGCTATTAACATTGCTACACTTAATAGCCTCTCATTTTATTACATGCCATTATTTCAGATTATATTGATTAATTAATACTAAATGACCCTAATTTTAATGCTGACGGGACTTTATACATTATTCAATAAATATTGATCCTTTACACAACAACAAAATCAAAATCTGGCTTAGCCATTCATCTCAGCCATACCTTGACACCACTTGTACACAAGCAAGGGCGATGGCTCTGTGTCCGCGGGCTTCACCCACGGCGGCAGCAGGCGGCGCTTGTCCGCCTCGTACCACAGATACTGATCAAGGTACGCATCCGTGATCTTCTCCAAAGGCTCCACGTCGTAGACCGGCACCAGGTGAGAGTACAGGTCCATGAACTCTATACCAACCTGTGGGGCGTTTCAAGGTATAAAAATACGAGAATACCTATATTGCATAGTTTATGATACGAGTGGTCGTCACATCTCAGACAAAATGGGCTATGAAAAGAAACGGAATTCCCACGGACCAAAATAATGCTATGCAAAATTCACAATATGTAAGTTTAAAAGCCTGAATATACACAAAAAAAAATGTTACCTCTCGGAAAGTCCTCTGAGTGAGCAGATGACGTTTGATTCTTGACAATGCTTCGTGAGGATTGTCATAAGCCTGCTCGATAAGCCCTAACTCTTCTCTCTGACTCTGGTTGAGCCGTGATTTGACGCTGTACGCCTCTTTGAGCCTCTCCAGCGCCAAGATCAACAGTTTGGTGTCGTGTTTGTAGGACAGCGGCGGGAATGGAATTGGGGCGAATCTTCGCGATTCCAGCCAGTGCACTGTCGTTGTGTATATCGCGACGGCTTCTTCGGGCGAGATGTATGGACCATCCTGTGAAAAAAAAAGTTCAATAAATCAACCTAATCAAGTGTATAGTATGAATGCTGTGTACTAACAATATTAAAGAACAGATCCTTTCACCTTTAGATAGTTATGCTGTCTCTCCTGTTCCGCCTTGAGGTACAGCCTCGTCAATCTTCCCAGGTTCTTCTTGCAGACTGTCTTGTCGACGGTGGCGCCGCGACGGATACGCTCGCGGTTGTAGTGCGCAGTGTTCGTCCACCAATCAGCCTTCATCTTCACGTATCGGAGAATCATGTTCTCGATCGGTGTGGGCAGGCCAGGTACCTAGGAGTAAAGAATATTTTGTAGGAGTAGTTTTATTAAACTGCATGAGAAATTCGAAAATTTGTGAGTTTTTGTAGTTTATTATTTGGGCTTCACTGTCACTGAATAGATTTGCTTGGGATTCGGCACACATATAAAACCTTTTTCCCAGAGAAGTATACAGTGTACAAATAACAACTTTTATTCCGGGGGAGCCGCAACCAATATGCAATAAAATATTATAGTAAGCCGTCAGCTTCAATGAAGTCACTGCCCTATCAGACAAAAAAATCTGTATAGTGTATAACAAACCTTCCACGGGATATTCGCCTTCCAACACCGCCACGCCTCAGACAAGTGTTGCAGGATCGTCCTCGCCTTGTTCTGCTTGATACCTTCAGGCATCATGTCCACGATGTCGTGCATCACCGACGCGCGCAGCTCCAAGTCGAAGTGAGACTCGACGCGCTGTTTCGTCACCGTTTTAGCGACGCCTATGTATTGAATAAATAATTTTACCACTAAGACTAAAAAAAGTAAAATGGGAGCGGCAACATTGATTTCGGAAAAGACTCTAGAGGTATTTTTTCCCGGGATAAAAAGTAGCCTATAGCACTCAGGAGTAATATCAGTAAAAGAATTGGTCCATTAGTTTTTGCGTTTATCCATTACAAACAATCAAATGTTTCACCTATATATTATTAGTATAGATAGGCAGAAAATTTATAAAAAATAACAATATTTTCCAAAGTAGAATTTAATTATATTATTTTCATTGAAAGTGGACATCACCTACGGAGTCTTTGGAAAATTATAATATAACTTTACATAGAAGATTTCGACTTAAATAATTTTTTTTACGGTACCTTTGGAATGTCGTCCCTCGAACTGTCGGGAGAGCAAGTTGCCGAGCCACCGCTCGAGCAGCGGCGTGATGCCGCGCATGAAGAACAGCCACACGCGCCACCCCGGCGCCCAGAAACCGCAGCCTGGACCCTTTGATACTGGCCCCTAGACATAGTATAAATATTTAGACTGTCTCGACTGATTTGCGCGCTGAGGTCCTGGGTTCGAATCCCGGGACAAAAAACTTTGTGGCTGGGTTTTTCCATCTTACAAAAATTACTCAGTCGCAGCTCGGAGTCAGGAAGTTGGCGGTGTGATACCCCGTGCCGGTCATGTCGGATTGCCGTCTCACAGGACTATGAGAGTGAAAGAATAGCGAATGCACCTGTGTATTGCGCAGACACTTGTGCACTATAATATCTCCTGCGTACCTGGCTGCTCTCCGTTGAGATTGGCCGCCGTGGCCGAAACTGGCGAGGTTTTTTTTTCATAAATATTTATTTGACTTATTTTTAAAATATTATGAACTTTCAATGATATTCATAAAGTACCATATACTAACTGAGTATTTAGACATTGTCTCCTAATTATAAAAAAAATATTTATGGAATTTCCGAAATTGACGTAATAATTAACATTGTGAATTTATTCATTCAATTACAGGAAAATGTAACATATTTTTTTAATATTCTAATCATTAACTCCTATTATAACGACCCGAAGTACCTCAAGTTCAAATCTAAAACCCTTACCGTGTTAAACCTGTAGTAGATCAAATGCTTCAGATCCTTGCACATCCTGATCTGCCTCATCAGCTTGTATTTGTACCGGTACATGCCCGTCAGCTGTCCCACGTGTGCGAAGATGTACTGCAGCCCGTCAGCCAGTTGGAACGAGTCCACGTTGTTCAGCCGGTACTGAACGTGAGAGTCGACGATCAGCTTCGTCAGACGCAGGATCTCGCGGCATAAGTGGAATGCTGTGGAGGGATTAAAATAAAACTATTTAGCGGATTTTAGCGCAAAAAACACCGCGATAAAATCCGCAAAATAGTTTTATTTTATTGTCTAACATTCGCGTAAATAGAAGAAGTCATTATGATGTGGAGGGGTGTAGTTTTAGAGGGATATCTTTGACGGTTATTTAGAACATAATATTATGTGTTGCGAATTTATGAGTCTATCTTCCTTTTACATTTTATTTAATACTATTAAAATTTAACTAAGTACTATGCTAACTAATGCCTTAAAGACTTAACATTTTCAAGATAATTCTATTTTTATTTACGAAATAATCAATTGTAATACAGTATATAAATACTTGGAATATACAATGAACCACCATGTATTTCAAAATTTATAATATCCAAAAAATTAAATCACTGTGTATATATCAAAACTGCTAGAAAAAGCTTAAATATCAACAAATATTTGATATTCTCTAAATGATACCACAATTCTGTCAATATTATTAGTAATTGCATATTTATTCCATAAAACATGCCTACTTACCATTTCCGAAACGCGATTTCTTTCTCTCTTTAGTGGTGAGCGTCTTCACAGGCTTCAAATTGAAGTTGTAGTCCAAGTGAAGGTAGTTGAGGTTCTTGCGATGAATCAGTAGGTTGAGCATGTTGTAACCCTGTCGGCACACTTGCAGGCCAGCTTCCACCCAGTCCAGGGTCGTGGTTTGGAAGAACTTCGTTGATTTGAATGAACGGAAGAGGTATCTGAACACAGTATCCATGAATTAAATATTAAGAGAATTAATCTTGAATATCAAAATCGGTTCAGTATTTCCAGACATGAGCCGCTACAAACCTACTGACACAACTTTTACTCTTTATAATATTAGTATAGATTACTGACCTCTTCTTTTGCGGCTTTGGTGGTCTGTGCTTCAGCGCATTCAGTACGTAGTATTTCAACAGTTTCTGGTACGAGACTCGAACCTTGACCGGTTGGCTTGGTGGACAGTGTTCTTTGTACCAAGTCTTCACTAATGGCACGTCTATCGCTCGCCGTGTGCGTCCTGTTAAACGGGGACCATTTTGTTAAGTGTGAATGCCAAGCTAAAGTAACTGTTACGAATGATCGAAGTAACTGTATAATTCAGTAAATATTTTGGACTTGTTAATGCAAAGGTTCCGTTTTCGCAAAATGCTATTCTGCAATTATGTTCTTTTAACACATAATTGCAGATCCAATGACTCCACAGACACCGACGATTACGCCAATATCAAGTATTTCGAATAAACCATAGGGAATTAGAGTTTTAAAATATTCTACAAGAATCTAATCATCTAATTGCCCATGTGTGCCATTGGTGCATTTTATAGCTGTATTCATGATTATTTCTATATTAGTTTTTAATACTTCAATTCTGGCTACACACGCTCAATGAACTCGCCTCTTTCTTTAAAAATGCATAATATGTAGAAGTGTATACCACAAAAACACTTATCAACCAGTAATAAATAGTATTTCCTTACCTGATCGCATATTAAATGGTCTCGGAGCCCACAACAAGGATATTCCGTTTGCAGTATTGTCAGTATACAGTGCGGTCTCCTGTAAGAATGGAGACACATCCTCGGGCAGTAGAAACTCTTCCTCATCAGGTATCGGGTCCAGAGACTTTACGGAGTGACGGTGTGAAATGGGATTGATCAAGGGATCGAAGTAGAACGCCGGGAGATCTGGATCTTCAGTTTTGATGTAAACGACATTTGGTGTGTGATACCTAGAATAAGCGTAAATGGTTAATCGGAAACCTAGCCTAAGTAAATTTCGATGTTTGAATACTTGGAACTTCTTAAACAGTATAAACGGTCAATACGCCTTGTGTTACACAAGTTTTACTTGGAAGCCCACAAAGCTGCAGATTGTTTGCAATAGTATCAAATTAATTCAGTTACGTTAATGATACCTTTTACTGGCGTTGAAAGCACAGTCATTGACTTTTAAAAAAAACTTCAAGAGAAAATGGCGATGATGTATGACCAATAGTATTTATTTTATTTAACAGGTTACCTTAGAATAAAGATATCAAATGCAGTACTTACCAAGATAACTGGACGAAGTGCGGCAAATTGTTGTACAAGTACGGGAACGCGATCCTGTACTCAGTTCTGATTGGTTGACGAATGATAATTTTGTTAATATCATTGAACTCATTCCAGTCTTCATCGCCCACGGTATTGTCTTTTACCAAAGGCTCGAACTTGGGACCGCCAGGTATCGCCATGTTCAGTGCCTTCGCCGTGAAGAAACTTTTTGAATCAAAGAGATAGAAGTAGTTATCGTCGACCAAGTCAGTCAATAGTTGGTTAGCGAGGCGGTACAGCGTTGCCATCTGTGGTAAAGTCAGATTCCATCGTCTGTATGTAGACCCATTGACATGTTTCGTGCCGATGAGTGGTTTATGATCATAGAACCAGGATGCAACAGCCGCATCTTCATCAGCGTCCAGCTCAATCTGTATCGGCTCCAACGGTTCCACGTCCAGCACGTTATCCGCATAATCTAGTGGCGGCTCCTCGTCATCGAACGGCGGGAACCTCATTCTCTTGAAGTGTCTACGATCACGCTTCTCTCGCCGCATCATGATCCACATTGTGCCCCACTGAGCGATGTACACTGGCTCTATCACCCAAGGGATTTCGTTCACGAATGTGATAGCTCCGGTGATGTGGTACAGGACCTTGACGTCTCTGATTTGTTCCCAGGGCATCGGCATGTTTTCTAGAAGCTTCATGACGGCGTGGGGCATGTATTTCAATGCTCCTAGGTATACACGTTTGTCGTGGCGGTATTTACGACTAGTCATGTCACCGTGGTCGCGAATGATCTTTCTGATGTGCTCGGGAGGCATGTCTTCTTTTTGAGCGTCCACGAAACCGAATTTCCGCTTTTCGGCAAATCGTTTTGATTGGAGCTGAAGCCATTTTTGGGCTGTAACAAATTTGTATTTGTCTGTGAGATTAAAAACTGGGCGAGATTTCATTTAAAGGCAGCTGAAAAGATTTCTCTGTTTCTATGATCATGTTGATTTTCAGATAATAGGTACAAATGCATCCATTTTATATAACATTATTTGCATTGAATACATGCATTGATGAAAGTTTATTGATAATGTGATTTATTATAATAACGAAATAACGCTATGCCATATTACATATACTAAAAATGTATGCAAATTCAGCATTCTCCATCCATCCAAAATGGAAAATTATATCCATTGCAATAAATAAATAATGTTCCCCATTTCACATAGTCTATTTGCTGCATATCTCAAACAACAGATTGTTGAATTTTTGGGGATATACGTAACATTGATGTTCAATAGTAAAATTAAGATAAAATTATTATAAAAAGTTAAACAAATATATCGAGGGATGGAAGGCTGAAATTTTTTTGGGGTATGCTACTAATATTATAAACGCGAAAGTTTACGAGTATGAATGTATGGATGAAATTTGGCACACAGGTAGATCATGTACTGGATTAACACATACATATGTTTAGAATCAATATTTTTCTGATTCTAAATGTATATATTTATATATAACTTTATATCAAATGTAATTTTTTTGTCTAACCAAAAATTATAATTTGCTGTTATAAAAGCGGTTGACATTAATTTATTTCATGCAATTGAAATAACATAAACTACACCTATATCAACAAGGGGAGTAAATAGTTCAAAGAATATTATATTATAGCATGAAGCCTTTTTGCATCTCAAGATTCTTATGAAGAACATTGTAAATGACATTTCACACTTATTCAAGAGAGCCTTTTTCCTTTCTTCTTCTTTTAGGTTATGGCTCCACCGTTGCAGCGGTGATTTTGCCAATGTCTTCATGTAAATGAAGTTACTCAAAAGTCGAAAAGCATAACTTCAGATTTGACAATTTACTATCAGGATCAATGACAAAATCCGGCCTGAAGTATCATATGAAAAGTTGAAACTCAAAGTGATCAATATATAAACTATGAAAATTAATGACGTATAATATATAAATATAATTAGTTTTTTATCTTGCCTTTTTTCTTTATTGACCCACCAAACATGTCACCAACTAAAAATACCACATGGGTAACTTTTGTTAATTATTATTGTGTGATGGTGACTTAGACATGTGTTGCTCTAAACACCTTCCTATGGTTATAATATTATCAGTGCACTCAGTGTGGCACCCAGGTCCCACCCCATCCTTGAACACAGTAGATCTACACTTTAAAGTACATCATCATTAGCCACATGAAGGCCACTGCTAGACATAAGCGACCCCTATTCTCGAAATGAAATGAAATCAATGAAATTAAAAAAAAATTCTATAACATATATTATTATAATCAAATAATTACAATATATGTGATGTGATCTATAGTCCGACATATAACCTTGTTTTTGGAGGAACACTGACTCCCAAGATACAGGTAATACCTAGTTTTGGAGACAGGGGACCTACATGTGCTATCAACTTGTGTGTATATTTGTATAGTGATAAACATAATGTACCCGTCACTTATTTTCAGGTCCTTAAATAAATTTATTATTATTATTATACCATACTTAGATATTGTTTGCGATAGTTTGATATGACGAATTTATAGTTGCCGAATTATCGAAGACTAGAAGAAACTAAGAATGAATCCATGTTAGAATTGGAACACAATGAAAAGTTTGGTGTGCATGACAGTAAATCAGAGCAGGCGCTTTTGTACGGCATATTTCTCTTATATTGGTACACATGAATTGTTATTTGCTAGCTTTTCCATGTTCACATTAATGACCATTTCAGAAATAAAATAAGCCTTTAGCACTCATGTGTAATGTAGCTTCCCATTATTAAAAGAATTTTCAAAAACAGATCAGTGGGGCTAGAATGTGAAACGTAAAACATGATGCGTCTCCGCTTCGTTTTATTGTGATTGGTTGAGTGACTGACGTATAGGTATTTTGATGTTTGTGATTGATCGAGAGACCGATATGTCAGTTTCACAACCAATCACAATAAAACGAAACGGAGAAGCATTGTGTTTTTTTTTCACTTCCTATCCCCACAGTAGTTTGAGTTATAAATATAGTTTTATCAGAGTATAAAGATATTTGCGCACTGTTGGCAATCACAATCTACATAGCAGAGGTCCAGGTAATCGAGTGTCCACTGTATATAATACTAGCTGACCCAGCAAACTTTGTTCTGCCTAACAGTCGATTCTTTAATTTTTAAGTGCAACATTATTTTTCTAAAATAAACGTAGCCTAAGTTAATCCTTATTACATCAGCTGCCTGCCAATAAAAGTCCTTAAACCTCTTTACAGTATAGCTGATAGATTATCGTAGTGCTATTTGTTCAAATAATGTTGGCTGGCCATTTAATTAGGGACACTGAGATATTGCGTTCTATTTTCAAAATTTGAATATCAATACTTTTTTACTTCTTCTTTTATTGTTTCGTGGTAGTTTTGGCGGCAATCCCGATTATTTTAAGTTTTGAAAAATATTTTGAAGAAAAATGGGTAAAAATAAAAGTTGCGATCCAACACTACGAAAAATTATCATGAAGTTTGTTGTCAAGCATGGATGGCCATACCGAAGGATAGCAGAACATTTAAATTGTTCAAAAACTATGGTATACAATGCAGTGCAACATGTCAGACGCAATAACACAGATTTAAATGTGCCCAGAACAAAAAGATCGAGAAAAACAACTCCGCAAGAAGATAGAATGATAACCAGGTTAGCTAAGAAAGATCCGTTTCTAGGCTCTATTTTAATTAAACACGAAGTGTTTGGGACAGACGAAAGAGCTGGTGTCTCAGCGAGGACCGTTCGACGACGTCTGGTAGAAGCAGGGTTGTTCGGAAGAGTGGCTCGCAAAGTACCGTTGTTGAACAAAGAACACAGAAATGCTCGTTTGGCGTTTGCACGTAAATATGGACATTGGACCTACGCCCAATGGCAACATGTATTATTCTCTGACGAGACCAAGGTTAATTTGATTTCTTCAGATGGAAGGCAATACGTACGGCGTCCAGTAAAAGCGGAAATGAATCCAAGATTCACAAAAAAGCAGGTGAAACATGGTGGTGGAAACATTAAAATGTGGGGTTCATTTTCTGGACGTGGAGTGGGACCTGTGAGGAAAGTTCAGGGTAACTTATACCAACATCAATACAAGGCAATATTGGAGGAAACGATGCTTCCCTATGCTGAGGAGCATCTCCCTATTAAATGGACGTTTCAGCATGATAACGACCCGAAACATACCGCCCGTTCAGTCAAGTCGTTTCTTACCAGTCAGTCAGTATCGGTGCTAGATTGGCCAGCAAATAGCCCGGACCTTAACCCAATCGAGCACCTTTGGCACGAAATCAAGAAAAAAGTAGCCACTTATCGTACCACAACTTTAGATTAACTTAATGAAGCTTTTTGTGAGGCATGGGCAAATATTCCTGTCGAAACATGCCAGAAACTGATAATGTCTATGCCACATCGGTGTCAAGCGGTAATTACTAACAAAGGTTTTGCTACTGGGTACTTATTTTACACATAATAAAATGGAGCTGTTAAAGATATTATAATACTGCAGATTATTAGTTTTGTTTAACTCTATTTTTCATTATAGTTTACTGTCCTTAATTAAATGTCCAGCTACAGAATTACCGGGTGGAAGGGAAACGCTCTCGGAAACGAATACAGGTGATAGTATTGGTGATTCCTGACGTGATGGCACTAAAAAAATCGCGATCGCATTGTTACAATTTTAGTAGGATTTTCTCAAATTTCTGTACAGCTTCACGTATGGATAGATAAATCAAACTATTATTCTGAAAAATATAGTAAAAAAGGTCAATATTTAAAAAAAATCGTAATGAAACACGTACATCAGCTGACGGGTTAACGACCGCGGGCCGGTCCCGGCGCAGCGCGACGGCCGCCCAGTTCTTTGTACGCTTTACATTGCGCGCGCATGAATTACGGAAATACTAAAATCGTAAGTATTATCGCTTAGCTTTGCAAATGAATATAGTTTTTCGTTAGTGTTATGGTTCTTCTCTCTTACCGTTCCGGTATAGAGAGCGTTTCCCTTCCACCCGGTATACCTTAAAATTGAATACATGTTCAACCTTTGATATTAAATACTTTTTTCTATTTATTTATTCTTTTATTTACAGCCATTTAAAGCATAATAATCGGACCAAATTATGCAAATAATAGTTACTGAGAAATCAATAGGGTTTTATATTTGTATGTACATAACTGGTTATTGTTCTTCACTATCTTGCATGTCCCTAATTAGTTGACCATGACTGTATGTAGTAAAAGACGGTTATTTCAATATTACAAACAGACACTCGCAATTTTATTTATATGTATAGATGTATAGATTAGCGTGATATTCATTGATGTATTAAAGAACCCAATACATCAATGGTGATATTACATCAATACAATCAACATTTTATAAAATACAAGTGATAATAAAGTACACAGTTATGTTAATCTGTATTACACAGTAAATTTCAACTTAGTCCTGTGACAGAATAATAACTATTGTGTTTATAAATTGAGGTTGAATATTCACACTTTGTAATGTATATATTTCGATTTGCTAGTATTAGCATTTGACAGTTATAAAGCACCTGTAAAACAAACTAAGTTTTATTTAAACAGAAAAACAATATTACGTTAAGGTGTAGCAATTATTAGATTACTTTGCCTTTACAAATTTTGAGGTTGGAAATTGAACAACTACAAAACCTACTTGGAAGGGGAAACTATAAATTGACAAAACAAAATTCGAAATAATTACAAGGTTCACTTACTTTTTTCCTTTATCTTTTCTTCTGGTATGTGATGGGGCTTCGGGGGCTGCGATGGCGGCACCGGAGGCGCAGCGGCAGCCGCGGCAGCGTGAGCTTGCAATGCGGCCTGTTGGGCTGCCGCAAGCTGCTGCTGCGCCATCATGGTGGCCCAGGGGTTGGGCCCCAGCAGGTACGGCGGCAGCGACATGCTGCGCGCCTTCTACAACAAAATCACCATGTCGCAATTCGATCCCAGCGACGCACAGGCGTGGTAAACAAGGGCTGATTACACGTTATTTAGATGTTTCTAATAGCGTGAAATACTTACTTTTAACCTGTCACGGTATAATGATTATATATTTATACTTCTTCGGCATAAAACACTAGTATCCTTAATTTCCCAAACTTAAACTATAAATCAGAGACACTATAAATTCCAGTTAAAGGCTGGTCGGCCATTTGCAAATTGAAAATTACAAACAGGGCTGCCAATACCAATTTCCTCAAGTCCACAAAAATCGAAGCTAAATTCCCCAAATGGATCGTGATATACATACAATACTCGAACTAGGGATATCCTATAATGAAAAAGTAGTCGCTAAGATACTTAGCTCATCAATCCTCGCTCGGTTACATTGGCCCGGGACGTCATCTGTCAACAAGCGAAAATCGACCTTATACGCACCCACATACATTTATGTGGGTGCGTATAAGGTCGAGCGAGGATTGATGGGCTAATAGTCGACTCTGTAGTTTGATTCTAGCAAGAGAATATCCGAAAAGTAATTTTTCAATACTTTTGGTATAGCTATAAATTCCCCCCGTTTTCCCCGCATACAACCAATCTTCACAACAATCCCCAATCGACTTGGGATTCCCCGCAATTTGGGGAATTCCCCATGAATCGGCAACGCTGATTACAAATCAACTTTTTTTTTGTCAATTTATTCTTGTCCATGGATACAAGTCCTTCAGACCAAGAAGCTTTGGATAATATAAACTTCTTGCTTCAGACTAGTGATGTAACGAATGTCCAATTTCTAACATTCGCGAATGCGAGTATTTGACTCCAATATTCGCGAATGCGAATATGGGATTTTTATTTGGGACCAAAAGATTTGTCATACGTTACCTGAAATTATAATAGCTGCAAAGTGACCCCACTGCACCTGATAGTAAGCGTCGTGAAGTCCAGATTAGCGTTGAAAATTATGAAAGAAACAAATTGTTTCTTCCACAAAAAAAACGAAAATTTCATTTTTTTTTTCGTTCTGAGCATTGAAAATTTCAAACCATGTGACTTAATGATTTTTTTGTTTGTTTGTTACTCGTTGATGAGATTTAGTGTTATCAATAAAAAAATGGTATCAGTGATTATTTTTGTGTTGGGTTCAATATAGACTGCACTGGCAGTGTTGACTTATGTGAAAACATAAATACACACAAAAAAAAATTATGTTTATTAACCGACTTCAAAAGGAGGTTCTGTATTCGATCCGTATGTATGTATGTAAATTTGTATGGCCGCAAGTTTCTCAAAAACTACTGATCCGATTTAGATGTGGTTTTCGTTGTTGGAATGTATAGTTTTCAGGAAAGGTTTTAGTATATAATTTATGAAGATCTGATGAAGATCTTCGGAGATCTTCTACACAGTGGAACTCTTCAATAACTAACAGCAGATAACTCGCGAATGCTGCAATCGTATATCTATGGTGTATTGTTTACACTATTCTATAATTAACTAACAAAGAAGCAATAAATAGAAACTTTTTAACAAAAAATAAACCGACTTCAAAACCACTACAAACCAAAAAATAATTCAACTGTATATTCGCTTAGTATATACGTATATTTGGAGTCGGTGCCTAATTTAAATTGAACAATGTTTTCGTATATTTGTTTGTGTATTTCCTTAGCTTAGCTGGCAATTATATTAGGCAAAGACTCCAAATTTATGTATATACTAAACGAATATAAAGTTGAATTATTTTTTGGTTTGTAGTGGTTTTGAAGTCGGTTTATTTTTTGTTAAAAAGTTTTTTAATGATAAAATTCGAAACAATACCTGGTTTATTTCGGTTACTTTCGTTTTTTTCCGAAAATAGGTCTTTTTTCGAGAAACATTCGTCTTGTACCCGATCAAATTTCTTTGAAATTTTCGAAATCTTCACTGAAAAAAAAGATGGCTTTTTAAAGAAATGGGAATATTCCCAGTTTTTTCAACGCTAGTCCAGATACAGGTACCTAGTAGAATGTGTCAGCGGTATTCGTTCTCCTACGAATCTCACCTCGACTTTGATTGCGTAGAAAAACACCGAGCATCTTCATAGCTCGCTGAGGGACCATGATCCGTCTTGCGTGGCCCATAGACAGAGGCCATGTCGCAAACCTGTACGTCATTTTATTTTATTTTAATAGGTTCACAAACAGTTGCTACACCGAATTTTAATACAAAAAACACACAGTACATAATTAACTTAAACTAAGTGCACAAGAAAAAAGTCAACATTTCATACAAAATATAAAGAGCATAGGTACGTCTAAAAAGAGGAAAGAAAAATACAGTAATCAATAGCTTATGAAGTTATGGACAACGTCTAAGCAACACGGACTATAAAACATTATGGTAGAATACAGTAACAGCACGCCTGGTATTCAATAATATTAATTTTACTATACAATTAAATCATCAGTCATCACTGGTAATACTCATTGATTGAAGATTATTGTCTATAAGCACTGAGGCATTTTAGATGAGAGGACCTTGCCTAGGTTCTCGAACGCTGCTCAGCCGATGGTTTTGATCTCTATTTTGAAGTTGGACTTGCCTAACTGGACAACTTTTCTTAGATAGACAGATTCTTCGACAACTTCGAGAATTGCGTTCACAACACTAATCGGCATATGCGCAAAATGAGCATTGGACAATATTTTAGTCTTGTACATTTTAAGGCCTACCAGGTGGGAAACTCGGTTGAGATCTTTGAGTAAATTAGCATAATGCTATGATCCTCAAACAATTATGACAACACGACAATATTGTGGCATTGAAGCTAATAGGGTAGTTTCCTGTGTTTTATTTTGAACATTATTTTAGATGTAACCGAAAATAATACGAAAAAGAAATTCTTCAGTGAAATCAGCATTAAAATCGATTAAAAAATAAAGCTGTTATTCAATTTTTAAATATTCTTGTGTGCAAAGTGGGGGCGTGGCGGGGATATCGCGCTATCGCTTACATACGCAGGCAGCGTTATAGCTGACGGGGCTTGGTAACGTCACAACCTAGTATTTCTGTTATTTGACAGCTACCCCTTCCACCAAATTTCAAAGCTTTATAACTTACTTAATTAATTTTGAAAATTCTTTTTCCATTACATTTTGGACAGCATACATTTTTCATGATTGTATTAAAAAAAGTAGTCAACTACCCGATTCCATATCCTTTCTAATCAAAAAGCTTGAAGATTTCGTCCAACGCGGCAGTGACTAATTTCAGAGAAATAACATCTCCTTGTCTCACGCCTCTGTATAGTGGAACAGCCTTCATGTTCTGCTCTTGTACTTGGACTGACATGGTGGCGTTGTTGCACAAGCACCTCAGCCCTTGTATGTACCAAATGTACCAATAGTCAATGTGGCCCTCAGCACTTTGGAGCCTTTGTTTCGCTCGATCGTCTTCTTGATGCTTTCAACATTGTAAGCACGGACGTCGTGTCAGGAGGATTTCCGTCTGTCAATCGAGCTTCCGATATGCTTCAGCGTCCTCCGAAGACTGCAACGCGGTATATTGACGTTGGTAACTTAATCATGTTAATTGAAGAATAAAACACTAATTGTGGTACAAAAAATATAACTAGACCATGATATTGAGTTTTTCTATTCAGTATCAGTCCGGAGTCTGGAATTTGTGCCCGATATGGCGATAGGCTCGCCCCCTATCACATCATGGGACGGAATGTCGGCGAAAATAGGCGATAATAGGCGTGAGTGTATATGTATATGTCGGAGCGTCGGGTAGTTTTGAAATAATAATCGTGCAAAACAGGTCGCGATGTCAAAGTATTAGTGGGGGTGACAGAGTATAAATAAGGCGCTCGCCATTTGAGGAGGACAGTATTAGTTTGGTCGTCGTTTAGTGTTCAACTAGTTGTCCATAGTCGCTATGGTAACTTAGTGGTTACTATGCTAGTCCTGACAAAGTGATAACCAAGTCATGAGTTCCAGAAATAAAGGTCGATTATGACCAATGCAAAGTATTCGCCACGTTTTATTGGCCCCTGTGAAATCCTCGCCGACATCAGAATTGGGATACGTAATCGATGCCCACAGACATGGATTATGTCCATTCTATATCTACGCCATGTGGAATATAATTGGTACTATGGAGATATTTGCATACCTGGAACTCATGCAAAAAAAAGAGAGAATTGCACCAAAGAATACCGGGATAAGAATTGACTCCCGACGTGAATAAAAGTGGTGGCTATGTTTAACATGGCCTTCGGCTTTTTGGATGTGAGGATGTTGTCACAGACGACAGAGTCCAAGGTTTCCAATAGAGAAACAAGTTGGCAATGGTGTGTAAATACACCACGATTGGGCAACTAGTGCTGAAACGTTCCTGAAGTCATTCCGTTTGCGATGTAATCGGAGTAACAGGCACCGTGGTGGTGCTAGTTACAGGACTAACGGACTGGACATCCATGATTGTACCAGTAGAATGAATCTGGTAACTTACTACCCATCACCCTTGTGTAGGGGATCTGGTTTCCTTTATTTCTTGGTAATCTTTACAAATATTCAGATCTTGTTTAACAGGACATGTGCAGACATGAATTAACGTGCAATACGTGATACTTGTCAGTACAGAAGTCCCTAAACTTAAGGTCTTGGAGAAACAAAAAAAGACCTGTTTTACTAAACAATGATTGTACGTGGTCTTGGTGGACCAAAGTTTGATCTAGGTGTATAGTGTTCCGTCCGTAGGATTCCTGACCTACCTTGGTCAGGGTTCTCGATAACGGCACTGCACTGTGGATCGTGTGATTATTCTGAGGTTATCCTTGGGTCCTAGCTTGAGGTCAAGTCTTGTTCACTTGGAGTGTCATGGGCTTCCAAGTTCTAACATCACGAATGTCTGAATGATTATAAAGTCCTTGTGACTGGGAAACTAAAAATGGTATCCCAGTAATTTTACAGACATAGAATGGCAATAGTAGTGGCACATTCATGATTAGTCCTACCTTTCTTGTGCCCTGATCAATAATCGAATCATTATTACTTATGGTCACAGCATTACTACAGATTCTTGATTGTAATTTTGAACTGTTGGTCTAAGTTTGATGTGAGACTCAAACTAAGGCTAGAATGAGCTGAACAGTATGATACTGTCGTGATATTTTGATTGCAAGAGCTGAAGATTCTTGCAGGAAGTATTTAATGTAATCAGCGTTAGAAAGTCTTTACTCTTGTAAAGCGTGATACCTGAAGAGCCTTTGTGGGATCCCTTGGCGGTTCTGTCGTTTACGACAGTGATCCAGGATATTTAGTATCGTATTACCCATAAGCCTTGCTTGAGGGTACTGGTTTCCATTATTTCTTCAAACCCTTTGCAAATATTGCGTTCTCGTTTTACCATTTGGTAACTTGACTGGTTCATGACTTGAGAATTGAGATGATGTCCAATCTACTTCGTAGGTGAATTTGTTTGTTATAGCAATGAGATTGCTGTTCAGGAAGTTTGTCATAAGTCTTAATCAAAGGTCAGAATAGGCCGAACGGTTTGTAGCTGTTTTAGTTTTCTTGCTTGCCAAGAGATATAACTGTCCCGGTTGAAGGGCGATGTACCGTGTAACTATAAAGCAGCTTCTGTGGGAATGCCTCTACAGTTAGTCAATGGGCGTTTGAGGCTGTCCATTTAAAGGTGGCTCTTCGTGAGTTCGCAGCTCCATAAGAAAGTTTCTTACTCTCGAAGCAAAGTCGATGAGGCTGCTATGTGCTAGCCAAAGCGATAATCACCACCATGTTTCGTAGAGGTGTGCTGCAGTGTGGTATGTGCACTGCAGGAAACACGAGTATGGGAACCTCCATGTAAGCGTGTCCCCTTGTGGTATGTGCCCTGCGGGAGGCACTAGTAGAACTCTCGATGGAGTTTGTCCAGAGAGGCTTGTGCGCGATATTACGTAGTACTATTCGGTATTCTGTAGCGATAGTGGCCAAGTACTGCAGCAATTGATGCAGGTTGACCCAGAAGCCTTTGGAAATACAAGAACTGAACATCCATGCATGGATGTACCCAATGTATTTGCCATAGAAGGCGCCAATAAGGAGTCTTGGTTGTCATGAAATAATGTGTTTAATGACAATTCAAGGAATATTGGAACTGCTTCGATTATTTCCACAATTATGATCTTATTGCTGTTCGATAAGATTGATCCAAGTACGAAATAATTAGGAAACCGTCTATATGACAGGTTTTATTCAGTATACCGCTGGTAAAGCGATGACCGCTGGCTAAGCGATGCCGCTGGTAAAGCGATGAACGCTGGTAAAAGCGATGATCGCTAGTAAAAGCGATGACCGCTGGTAATAGCGATGACTGCTTATTAAGCAATACCGCTGATAATAGCGATGACTGCTTATTAAGCGATGCCGCTGGTTAAGTGATGCCGCTGGTTAAGTGATGCCGCTTGTGAAGCGATGACTATACTTTTATACTGACTGATTGTAATTGGAATTATGAAATTGTGAAACTAAAATAGTCAAATTGAAATTGTGATGTTGAAATTGAAAGAATGAAATTAGAATTATGATATTGAAATTGTGATGTTCAAATTGAAAGAATGGAATTGAAATTGTGATATTGGATTTTAAATGTACTTGTCAAATTGAAACTGAAGTGACGACACCTTTTAAAAAAATATATTTAGACCTGGCCTCATGAAGGTCAGGAAAGGCCGAGCTAAAAGATATTGATGTTCCTTATTTTTATAAGAATTAACACAATAGTGTTCATTAGCAATAACTAGTTGTGGCACAAGTGCCATGCCTGTTTCAATTGAAGAATGGTCTACACTGCAGCTATTGAACAGTTTTGTGAGAAAATATCGCCTGGTGATCGATGGTACCGTTTAAATAAGAATTGTTTGCATTGTATACAGTTTTAGTAACTATTTGACAGCTGTACCCTTGAGAGTTTGTTACCGTCACTTCTTCTCTCTTGCTAGGAGTACTAGGAGGTGATGGCGGAAGGGCGCTTTGGGGGTGCTGTCTATTTGTAAAGAAACGCGTGATCGAGGACGATCACATTGTCAGGACGGCCGTGTCGGAGCGTCGGGTAGTTTTGAAATAATAATCGTGCAAAACAGGTCGCGATGTCAAAGTATTAGTGGGGGTGACAGAGTATAAATAAGGCGCTCGCCATTTGAGGAGGACAGTATTAGTTTGGTCGTCGTTTAGTGTTCAACTAGTTGTCCATAGTCGCTATGGTAACTTAGTGGTTACTATGCTAGTCCTGACAAAGTGATAACCAAGTCATGAGTTCCAGAAATAAAGGTCGATTATGACCAATGCAAAGTATTCGCCACGTTTTATTGGCCCCTGTGAAATCCTCGCCGACATATATGTATTTTCCAATAATTTTATAAACCAATTATAGATATAGTATAGAGAAATCTCGTATAAATAACAATATACATCCTATCACGTGATCTCGGTAAAAAAATAATTAAAGTACTGCGTTTAGAAAGTTGGAAGTTTATTGTTATCAAAATATATAATATAAATAAAAATAAAAATAAAAAATAAAAATAATTTTTATTTTGTCTGAGTACTAGAAATACGAAATTGTTATTTATATATTGTGAACATAATATATTACAGTGTTATTTTATAAATTATTGTCATAGCCAAAAATATTCGCATGATATTCGCATAATTTATTGCGAATGCGAATATTCGTTACACCACTACTTCAGACTATGGAGGGTAGAAGTAAGGAGGACCATCTTGTATGGGCAGTATGGGGGATTAGTCGAAAAAGTGTCCACTTGTAAACAGCAAATTATAGTTCGAACCTCAGAATAATAACTAAAACCAGTTCGAACACTCACCAAAATAGCGCTAGTGTAGGATGTGGAAATGATATGAACTTTTGTTTTATATGAAATTTTGTTGATACAGCTTTGTCATTTCAGTGACTTTATTGTTGTCAATACAAAAAGAAAAATATACAAGGAATTTTAATTTAGTATCTCTCTAATAATTTGTGGCGCTCTATTTAAAATTCTGCCACTTGCTACTATAGCGCCACCTTAATTTGCTCCCTTTCAACGGACACTTTTAATACACTGAGATGGTCCCTCAGAATAAGGACTATAAGCATCTTTATTCTATGGATGGTCCTCCTTACTTCTACGCTTCATCGCTTCATAATTCAGACGCATACTTATTTTCTTTATTTCCTCAGTAGTATGCCGAAGTAAAGCAGTGGCTACCTTGGCTACCTACCTTTATCGAGGAGTTTTGACGGCAACAAAACAAACACTTGATTAGCAGTTATTTCACTTCATTTAACCCCTTTAATAGAAGTATATTTGATAATATATCACCATAATTATGCAATATAACACTAAGCATCACCAAAATAATGAACTAAAACAAGAGCACCACATTTTTTTTTTTTTTTAAACGGCCATCTTCGGCGCATTAGGGACGGCTGCGGGCTTCCTCCGACTCACGTCTAAGTTGTCGTCCGCAACCGCCCCTGCACGTACCGCTGTTGCGGTCCTTTTCCTGTTACGGGGTCTCAGAAGCCCCCGAAACACCGTACCGTGTCCACTTTTTGGTGTCCGAGGCAGCGTGAGACACGCTGCCTCGGACATGTCCATCACGGGGGTCACAGAAGTTGGCTAGACTAATGGGTGGGCGGCACGTCCCGCCCACCCGTGACCCCCGGAGGCCCCTATTAGTCGCCTTTTACGACAGGCAGGGGATACCGTGGTGGAATTCTCCAAACGCCCCCAATCCACAGGGCGGGAGACGTCGGTCAGTCGTCCACCCGACGCCTCCTACGTCTCGTCTGGCGGCGGGAGGGATCACCACTGCGCTGGCGATCCCTCTCGGCACTCTCCTTCCGCGAAAGAGCACCACATGACATTTCCAAGTCCCCGCCAAAGCTCCCGCATACACTTGCCACTGGCCAGGCGCTGGTTTCTGAACTAGAGTACCCTCTACAAAAACTGAATTTCCGAGAAAATATAATTTTACAATCTCCCGTTATTTACGTCAAAAGTCCAAATATTTACAGGCAAAAAGGAGCTTCCTAATTTATCTTTTGAAGAATATCATTTACTAGTAGTGCTCGCAGCTCCGCCCGCGTGAAATAGTTTTTCCGGGACAAAAACATTTTCCCTGGATAAAAAGTAGCCTATAGCACTCAGGAGTTATGTAGCTTCCTATTAGTGAAAGAATTTTCATAATCGGTTCAGTAGTTCCTGAGGTTAGCGCGTTCAAACAAACAAACAAACTCTTGAGCTTTATATTAGTACTAGCTTTTGCCCACGGCTTCGCCCGCGTTAATAAGTTTTTCCGGGCTAAAAGTACATACATAAAAACCTTCCCGTTGAATCACTTTATCCAACACATTTATTAGGATAAAGATTAATATTATGACGTTGATACAACTCTTAACAAATAATGCATTAATTTCGACCAAATTTGATTACCATAAAAACGGTTCTAGAGTGTTAATCTTAAAAGATACACATATACTGTCGCAGACTTTTTTTTAGATTATTTCAAGAGGAATAATTCTTTCGTACATATATTTTTGGTATCTTGGACTGTTTTCGCAGCGCACGCAATAGAAGCCCTCAAAGATGAATAATTTTCCCCGTTTTTTTCACATTTTCCATTATTTCTTCGCTCCTAATAGTTGCATCGTGATGTTATATAGCCTAAAGCCTTCCTCGTAAATGGTCTATTCAACACAAAAATAATTTTTCAATTCGAACCAGTAGTTCCTGAGATTAGCGCGTTCAAATAAACAAACAAACTCTTCAGCTTTATAATATTAGTATAGATAGTATAGATAGATAATAAAAAAACTAATGCCGAAGTTACACTAGAAGAGTTTTTCGCTTACGAGCGGCTGTTTCTTGCTATGCGATAATCAATCGCCTAGTGTAAAAAGACGATGCGAATGTTTCTCTCGAAAGCAAGTATCGCCCCAAAAAACCTTGGCATGCTCTTTGATCCTTGGTCACCGCGTGTGTAAATACATCTTACCAATCTCGTCTTTCAAATTTCGAATGGCGAGTCACGCATAAAACCATTTATTTACATACGCGGTTACCAAGGAGAGTTTATGGAACGATACTTGCTTTCCAAGAGCATTATAATACTACGGAAACTTGCTTTCGAGAGGCGACAGTCGCACCGTTTAGTTACACTAGGCGATAGATTATCGCATAGCAAGAAACTGCCGCTTGTATGCGAAAAACTCTCCTTGTATAATTTCTGCGGTGCGTATGGAATATAAAACGCAAGGATCATTTAAGGCGCCGAAAGTTTACAATGATCCAGAAGTACCTATATAAGGCGCGTGATAATATACACGTAAAATAATAACTGATGGCCAGTGGCCACAATCCAGCCATTATATTATAGCCCCTATGGTCGCTGCCACAATCAGTAACCGTAGACAAAAGAATACAAGAAGCCGATTTAACTAGCACAATAATTGAAGGCGTTGAATCAGACCGTGATACTCTTACCAAATCAATAAAAAAACAACACTTTAATCTTCCATCAAAATATTTTTTATTCTTGACTCAAAATGACGTGATCAAGATGCGTATTATCCAGTTTCAGTTATTCGACAAATTAAAGCGGCTTTCTGTATGTGGCTACAACCTACGTTATTTTAATATCATAATTCTTTCGCCGTTACTGTAGCATCAACATAAGTAAAATAAGTTGTGAATGTGGTGATATTTATTTCATACGTCAAGTCAGGGGTATGGCAAAAATTATTTTTATACATCGCGGAAATCCTTTGGCGGAGTCAGTAATATATTCTCAATATCAATTTTATTCATCAATTCTTCGTTGATTTCATTTACTGTCTCCAGCATTAGTTCTTCATCTACTGACATAGCGTCACTGCTATCTAGTGACCCTTCCATGTTTACATTAGAACAATCATCTATGAGTTGAGTTAGAGCTTCAGCAACATCACTTTTATCGGAAGAATCTATTTCATTTGTTTTAGTATCTTCTGTGGACATTTCTGTTTCTTCATCGTTTACATTTATATCACAACTACCATGCTTAGTAGCAATGCCGCTATAGTTCAATAAATTTTCAGTTTCGTTATAGTCTACATTATTAAAATTTTCTAAGGCATCATCGTCACCACAATAAGCCGTTGCTTCAATTGGCATATCATTATGAACCGCTGACATTTCTAGACCGTATTGTACATTATGTACGTTAGTGCAACTAGGATTGTTATTTATCATGCTAGTAATTAGTTCATTAGAAAATCTTATGCCTATTTCATCATTCTGTTTGTGAAGGATATTTTGGTTTTCAAGAGATTTTATATCATTGTTATTAGGGTTTAAAGGCGAAAGTTTGCTATATTCTGCACTAATCTGCTGTTTTGGTGTGTGTGCAGTAGAACATTTAGCACTGGAATCAGTTTGAAGTATTGTACTATTTATTTGGGTTTTTAGTCTTTCAATCAATTCGGGATTTTCTTCTATAAATTTTTGCAACATTCGCTTTGTAATTTCGTTAATGTCAGTTTTTTTTCGAGATTCATGTCTAATGTTAGCATTTAGATTGTAAAGAAGTTCTTCTTCTCTTCTTTGTGGAGATAATACTTCGTAGGCCTGTAAAATTACAGTTTTACCTTAATAAGTTATTTATTTAAGCTTGTTATATTTTATGGCTATTTTGAGAAGACATTGGCCTATAATTCTTACCTTTCTATTACTGACAATTAAATCAGCAAGTTCATTAGCAAGTTTAACTATAGCATCTGGCAAATTTGTTTTTGCAGCTAGAGCCAACCCATAGCGTTCAAGCTTTGTAACTCCTGTTTCTACCTTATGAGTATACACTAATCGTTTATTTGCATTTTCGCCTTCTGGTACGTTTTCTTCTATGACTGCTGTATGTTTACTAACAACAAATAAAGTTTAACTTTTATCTTATAAAATGACTAATATGCAACTAAGTGTAATTATTATACTGTGTCTTACTTAACTACATTGTAATACAATGCTTGTAATCGCGTAAGGTACATAAAATGAGTAGTAAAAAATGTGAAAGCACTGCTCATTACTAATTCTTCGCAGATTGCCCAAGCTATGCTAGTCCCTTCTTCACAAGATGTCCCTCTGTAAAGGAAATTAACAATTTTTTTATGGCATTGAATGACGAGACGAGTATGCCGTTCGCCTGATGGTAACATACGGTATACGACTACCCATAAACAGTAGTAATAATACTATACAGCACCTTGAGTTACAAAAACAAAACTGGTTGTAGGTCTCTAGTATATACATAAGTAAAATCAATTTACTATGTATATATTTCGCAATGATTAGTCAAAGACTACTTACCTGCAAAGTTCATCAATGATTACCAAACTCGACGGAGTCAAGCCCTTCAATATATGCTGAATTTCTTTCATCTGTAATTTGTAAATTTCCTTTTTGATAGCAAATATTTCGAGTTTAGTTAGAAACTAACACAGTAATTTAGTAAGTATTCTTAATAATACCTCCAGAACGAAAGTAGAGGCGTTCAATTCAACGCTATCATTAAATCCAATTCTTGAGAACAGTCGATCACAGAGTCGTAGAACACAGTTCGTTGCCGGTAGAAAACAGCCCAGCTGAAATTATTTAAAGTAAATACCGCAATAAATACGATGCTAAACATCTAAGTATAATGACATTTTAATGGGTTTAATAAAAACCTGCGCCATAACTTGCATGATAGCAATTTGTTTTATGTAAATACTTTTGCCTCCCATGTTCGGTCCAGTAATTATAGTGAAATTGTGTTCAGGACTTGCGAACTGTAATAATATTCAAACACTGATATTTAAATGTATTTCAGTAAAAAATTAAACGATCAATACAGGAACATCCTTACTATATCATTAGGAACCGGCAGAACTTGACTATTGTAGTCTAACAACGGGTGGACGCTATTTCTTATTTCTAGAAAAGTGTTGAATTCAGGACGAACGTAGGAGCTTATGCTACTGGCCTAGAATGAAAAGAGCACCCATCATAATATTATAACACGTAAACATTTCACGAAGTACTGAAAGCAATCATTTTACTGATACCTAAGTACAATTGGAGTTATAAGTAAATAAGAGAGTTCTAAATCGAAGGATTAAGATTTGTATTATAAAGATTCTTATAAAGCACTTGATTAGGTACATATAAATTAAAAGAAGGAACGTCAACAATATGTATTAAAATCCCACTTTAGTAATTACTTAACTATAACAGTATTAAGAAATGTATTACCTGAGCCAACGCCAACAAGATATCTAACTCGGCAACATTTTCGCACAGTGTATACAAACTTGCCATAAAAGGACGCAATTCTTTGAGCAAAGTGGAAATTACACTGTAAAGATATTTTTTTTATTATCAATATAAACCTTTCTACATAGACAGGAAAGCTAGCTCTCGTATACTCTGAAGTAGGTAGATAGAAGAGTAGAACCACAAAGATGTTTCAAGTTTGGTTGCTACATCATAACATAGGTCTCCCCTAAAGATTCCTAGACCGACTTCTTTCAAGAATATTATTACGTAATTATATCGTCTTCAGGGTACAAGTAAATATTAGTATGGATGATGTAAAACATCTAACATGTTACTCATTTTTTGTATTTCATTAAGAGATTCCTTAGCTTGATGATCAAGCACTACAAGTTCTTCTGTTGTCATTGATACGCTTGCGCCATTGTTGTGAACCTAGAAATAAACAATTAATTTTCAAACTTTACCACATAGTACCATCGGTTATAGGTAGCTATGGTGATTTATCAGTTTACCTGTATAAATATGGGCGGCAAATCTTCAATACAAAATTTTTGCCTGTTCTTAGGCCCCAAAGATAATACTATATGAAACCCCTTCATAATATTTTGATTAAGTCTTATGGGTAAATCGTATGTCTCACTCAGCTGCTCTACCATTTTTTGTATATCTTCTATGAGTTCTGAATAAGTTCTTCGAGCTACATCTAAAAGGCCATTTATGTCTGGTTTTACAGCAAAACATCTTTGCAAGCTGCCCATAGCGCCTTTTTCTAAATGTGCATCATCTTGAATTATGGTCTTTATGTGCTCCGATATATCTTTGTAATTTGGATTTTCAAAATCCTAGCAAATTGAATGAATGGCTAATCTTTATTTTATTAAGCAAATAAATAAATACGTGCAATTGTTTCATATTTCTAATGCTTCAGTATGTCGTCAATATTGAACTGCGAGCATTAGGAACTATGAGGGACTAATATAATAGTACTCAAATGTGAATGAAATATTTACGGTGCCAAATTTTGTCTTATTAGAGGGATAGAACCATCAGATTCTAGGCTCACAATCTACCTATATGCCGTTACAGAGGTTTTCATATCTCGTAAATAAATTAATATCATTAATTTTGTAAAACAAAGTCCCCCTATCGCATATAATATATAGGTCATACTATACTAGGTATTTAGATAATATGTTAAACATTTAACAAAAGATAAGGTAAATAAAATACGTAACCTACCAATTTAATTTTCCTCAATCTCCCACTCTCTGCGGTTTTCAACGATTCGACAAGTTTTGGAACCATTTCCATAGTAGTTTTCAGCAGTAACACTTGGTTTAGTTGAGCTTCGCCCAATTTATCTAACTTTGGGTTAGTATTTTCGACGCAAAGAAGAAGAATTTTATCAATATCAGTCAATTTCTTTATTACATCCTATAGAACATATTAATCACTTTAGTTCAAGTTTTGCTTGGAATATTTAGATTTTCTGATGATGATACTATATATGATGACATATAAGCTTTGAACAATGCTCTAACCATATAAGAGCTAAATGGAGCGCCAATTCCAAAAATATTTATAATAGGTACATAATATGGAAAGTCAATTCATCAGACTATAATTTCCTTTTGTTGTCAACTGCCTATAACCTAGGAGTTTACCATTTTTTCTTACGCACATGGATACAGCATATACTTGTAGATTTCATCTATATAATTTTTTATCGGCTCTTAAGTAGATAACATTATATTGCCCTCTGCAAAAAAAAAAAAAAAAAAAAAAAAAAAAAAAAAAAAAAAAAAAAAAAATTGTGACTGGGTTTTTCCATCTTAAAATTTGCTCAGTCGCAGCTCGGAGTCAGGAAGTTGGCGGTGTGATACCCCCGTGCCTCGGAAAGCACGTAAAGCCGTTGGTCCTGCGCCTGATCTCTCTCCGGTCATGTCGGATTGCCGTCTCACCGGACTATGAGAGTGAAGGAATAGCGAGTGCACCTGTGTATTGCGCACACACTTGTGCACTATAATATCTCCTGCGTACCTGGCTGATCTCCGTTGAGATTGGCCGCCGTGGCCGAAACTGGCTAGGAGGATTTTCATTGCCCTCTGCAGCTTTGTTTATTAATAATAAGTCAAAACATCGATTCTATGTGTACTTAATCAAAAATTAATAAACTGACTACAATATGCCATGCAATCAATATTTTAATGACCTGTAAATCCATCATCAATCCGGAATCATTGCTTATCAAATCCTGAATTGCATCAAGCCTGGCCTCTATGAATTCTTTGTTACACGATGGTTGTAAAATAGTTGCCCTCAGAGCCCTTATTCCTCCAATAGTATAAGTTGGTCCCAAGATTCCTAAGAGGCAGCACGTTGGTCCCGCAGATGGTATCAGTGGCTGGACTAATTCTAACTGTGTAGCTGTTCCCATATCTAGAAGAGACGAAGAATAAAGAAATAATGTGGAAGTTTCTAGATATCATGTAATTGTAAAAATATCTACAAAGGAGTGTTAAAAATTTTAAACTTACAGAGAATAATTCAATCACAACATACAAAACTACAAAATTAATTTTTAGAACGAACAATAAAATTCCAATAATAATGAAAGTACGTTTACCGATAATCATCGTGTTCTCTGACGAATGGTATTCGATCTTTAAGGATTCTCGTGCAAAAACTATGCACTGTATGTGCTCTACATATTTGAGCACAGCTGCTGCCGCCGTCAATGCGTAAAATCTAAGAAAATGATGCTTTTAATAAGTTATTTTATTTATTGTAGGTACCTATACTGCCTCGGTGGCGTAGTTGTATTATGGTACGACTGCAATGCTGAGGTCTCGGGTTCGATTCCCGGGTCGGGCAAAGTGATATTGAGTTTTTCTATTCAGTATCAGCTCGGAGTCTGGAATTTGTGCCCGATATGGCGATAGGCTCGCCCCCTATCACATCATGGGACGGAATAATGGCGAAAAGTGGGCGCACTAGTTGCGCCTCTGCCTACCCCTTCGGGGATAACAGGCGTGAGTGTATATGTATATGTATGTATGTAGGTACCTATATTTCATATTTCTTAACATAAGTACCTATACTCTAACAACTTTAATTTCTGATTGATGACTTACTGCCCTTTTCGATAAACGACAATAATCGTTTTTTCGTGAAATTCATCGCAAAAATGGACCAATCTGAAGAAAGTTCCTTTGGTCGTGCCTATCAATTACTATCTTTGATTTTTTAACGATTATTTAAATTAGATTTAAACCATTGATGTATTAAGGGTTTTTTAAAACATCAATGATTTAAACGTTGTTAGTGTGATCGAGTACGTTTAAGTACCTACTTACGTATTCATGTAATTTTTGTGACTTTGGAAATTAGCATAAAATAGTAATCGTTTAAAGTTTATAAAAAGGAACTGTTGTATAATCTGGAGTATACATCATGCAGTATAAGCATTATACTTATGCAACTACTAGAACTAGTTCTCATATGGAATCATTTATGTAGCACCTTCATTGTTATCTCTCTTCAATGTAGTGATAAACAAAAAAGTGCAAAGTTTAGAAAAACAAATGCATATCGTTATCAAATTATATAGGGTATCTATTTAATCAGATTAAACGTTTTCATGACCAATAATTTTAGTTGAAAATAATTTGAGTTGGATACAAATTGTAGTTTTAATGCGAATAAGATACACAAAATTTAAAAATTTACTGACACAACATGAAAAATATATGCCTACTACTTACTAAGTTAAACTACTATGTAATAGGTGCTATACGAAATCCATTTACGTTGTATGAAAAAGAGTAAAGAACCATATCCACTAACTTGTGCAGCACTTGAAGATACACCGCGCTGTACTGAGGAGCGCAAAGAGTTTGAATGTTCTGACGCCCAGCGGAGTCATTGAAATGGCGTCTTTGTACCGTAGTCAAGTTCACTAAAGGGAATTGTTCCTTTATCAACTGATACAGTTGGCTTGGTTTCACTCCTTCGCAAAACGTGTGCGGAACTATGACCTGAGAATATGCAGTAAGGAAATCATAGTACCCACTGTGGGTTACCTAAGATCAGCGACTATATAACCCCTAGACTCCTAATAACAGACGATCGGCTTCGGGCAACACATCTGACAAATAGATCCAATGTAGCTTACCGTTCAAAATCTTCAAGTCAGTTGCGACCACAACTGTGAGCTGTAAATACTTCCGTGTTTGCGAATAAATAACTATTGTAATGAACCCGTGCACAATAAAATGGTGTGGTATAAATAGCCATAATTCAAATTTTCAAAAAATGGCATTACATTTCACAGGTAAGTCAATAACGACACATAATCACATTTTATTTTAAATTTTACGGAGTTCATCTTAGACTGGTCAGTTGGGTGTTTACGCGCCATCTTGTTATATTTGCATCTCATTCCGACGAAAGTACTTTTTACATTTTCTATTTCGTTTTGTTTTTTAACATTAAAAGTAAGTGATACACCAAAAGGATTTGTCGATAGTTCTATCGATAAAATTAAAAATAAGAGAAACTATCGCCCGAATACTCAACTAATCAATTTATCTGAGGCCCATTTAATTTTAAAAGGCTTCTTATTTTAAATGGTTAGTTCATTAGTAATAGTTAATTCATTTTAAAAATTATTAGGATATACATTTTGACTAGCGGTATCAGAAATAAATGTTATTAGGATAATTTTTTATTTTGTTTGTTGATTATAACGATTGTTTTGAGTTATTCTTTGTGTTATTCCTACAAGTCAGCTCAAATATTCTTGTTAATGTCGATGAGACTTACTAAGCGCCATCTGTCATTCGATAACATAAAGAGTTTCGTTAAAATATTAATATGTTTAATAAATAATAATAATATTACTATAAAACTTTATTACATAAAAGTAATATCGATAAAAAAATCGTGTTTTCATTTAACTCGTCCCATCCCTATGCCTATGTTTCCAAGGTTGTATAATGCGATAAGGTGTTGGAAGAACCAATCATAATGCAGTACCCCGCTTCCTCAAACCTCAGGTAGTTGACAGAATTAATTTGAAGAGAAATATTGAACATTAGGAGTCTAGGGGTTATATAGTCGCTGCCTAAGATGAATTGAAAATCAGTTTTTTAATGACCTCGTGAATTATTAACATTTTTATTAAATTATAAATGTCGATTATTTTGTGGTAAAATGAGTACCAAATAATTTATATTAATCGAGCAAAAGGCTGTTATCCTTAAAATACAACAGACGAGAGACTGTTGATTTTAATGATAGGTACATGGGCATCTATTAACGATCGATTTATTTATAAATGTATAAAATATATTATCTAGATAAAAGGGGTTTAAATTGTGTTGAGAAACAACTATTACGCACAGGTAAGTACTCAGTGAAAACTTCTTCCCTATGTTGGAGCGTAGAAGGGATGCCCCTTTGAAAGGTCAAGTGTCAAGCGCTTGTGAGTCATGTGAATGATCTTTTGACATTTTTCTTACCGATAAGTAAAGTATTACAGTCGACTCTAATCAACGATGCCAATATTTATCTTCCGACAGATTGCTTAAATGAGCCTTGATCAGAATAAAGTTCGTTGGAAATGTTTACCATACACGCATACAGGGGTAGGCAGAAGTTAGGGCACCCACTTTTCGCCATGAGTGTTCCATCGCATGATGTGATAAAGGGCGAACCTAGCGCCATAACAGGCACAAATTCCAGACTGAGCTGATAATGAGCAGGAAAGCCCAATATCGCTTTTCCCGAGCCGGGACTCGAACCCGGAACCTCAGAGCGGTGTAAGTAGTGTTCTATGTGTGTAAGACAGCGCTCACAATACAACTACTCTACCAAGGCAGTCCATGCTTACGAGTTATATTCCTTGGTTTTTATTGAAGATCGATATTGCAATTGGGATCATTTGTTGACATTCGCCCTTAGATAATAATTAATAGAATTTTGGGTGGGTACCACCGCAATATCTATTTCTACCGCCAAACAGCAGTGTGCATCCACTGTTGTGTTTCGGTTTGAAGGACATTGTAGCCTGGACACAATGAGAAACATCTTATGTCTCAAGAGACTCAGGATGACGAACGCGGTGGAATGCCAAACAGTAGTTTGTAACTCAAGGTGTTGCCACTGTTTATGGGTGGTCGTATCGTTTACCATCAGGCGAACGGAATGCTCGTCTCGTCATTCAATGCAATAAAATAATAATAATATTGTAATGGGATAGTTACCTCGATTGGATTAAAATAATTGATTTTTGTTAACGTGTGCGTATACAGAAGCGTGTCGCTAAACTGACATAAGACTAGATGTGGGTGCCTCAGATCAATTGCTGCTATGCCGATCTCTCCACGGGCCATGCCCCTGCCCTCGGAAATAGCTACAAAAACATTATTAGTTGAATATTCTTTTATCTTTATGAGATTAAATATGAATGTGTAATAAATGCACTCGTATATTAATTTCCATAATTCTTGAATAGAAATCCCAAATTGTCTTTTAGGTGAATTCTCTACTCACAAAAGTTACTTATGCATTATAATGGTAATAATATGTACCTAAAATAACACTGGCGTCTACAGCTGATGTACTCGTAGACCTTCCAGATCTGGCACCACTGTGTCCACCTGAAAGAATATGGAAATCTTTCTACACCGAGATTACTTTTGTCCATTCTTGCAGTGCAAAGCATCGCTTGATAATTTGAATTTCGATGGTCTGGAAAGTGTTGCTTCTGTTTGCGTCCAATAGAGATAGCATTTATCCTCCAAAGTCTCAAATTTAATTAATTATATTCATAAGTCTCAAATTAGCTTAGGTATAAATTGCAATATGATTATGAGGCAAGCGACTTGCTGGCTTCGTCTATGTCTTTATTCTTATAATTTAACTCCAATTCACATAAATAATGATACCCTGTTATAATAGTAATAATTACCTATTTATATCAATGGACTTGTAATTTCCTCGTTTGATTTTACGAGAAATCTTATTTATAAAACGGGAATATACCGCAAGAGAAACTTTATGTTCATACTTGGTTTTTATCTCTACCTTGAACGCGTAAATTGTTATGCAGTACCTACTTATTTTTATGTATCCAGCAAACACGCATTGAAATATTTTAAATACTAAGTGTGAGATATATTTATGTTATAGAATATAGTAGCAGGATTTTTTATAATTATTGTGTGACATTGCCTTTATTCTTTGGCAATGTCATACAATAAATATAAATTTTCTTCTGAAAGTATAGATGTATGTACAATATACACTACGCGCTCTGAAAGGTAATTTCTAGACTGCATACGGTGAAGTATAAGCGGCGATAGCCTAGTTGGGAGTGGAACGGACTGCTGAGACGCATGTCCGCAGGTTTAAATCCCAAGGCCTCTTGACTTTTCAAAAAATGTATGTGTGAATTATCGCTGGCTTTAACGGTGAAGGAAAACATCGTGAGGAAACCTGCATACCTAAGAAGTTCTTTGAATTTCGAAGGTATGTGAAGTCTGCCAACCCGCACTAGGCCCGCGTGGTGGACTAAGGCCTTAACCCTCTCAGTAGTAGAGGAGGCCCATGCTCACCAGTGGGCAGTAAATAATACAGGGGTGATATGGTATTGGTACACGGTGAAGTCGCTTCCTGACGTTTTCTTACAGAATTAGGATAGAACTCCATACAATATTTATGTGCTATACGGAATCATGTGGTTTGATTTCATACGATTACCACCAGCCCCGGGGCATTAACACTGCCAAAGAAATTGCGAGTAACTAATCTTCATGGAGGTCTATGGGCATTTTATTGTTTAAGTCTCGTAGACTTAAAAAATAAAATGACTTCTGTGTACTTGCCGATATGAAAATTTTGTGCGTTCAAATGTTAGTAGTAGTAGTAGGCTGCCTCAAAATCTTTGGGGTGGGCACGACCCGCCCGTTCTCCTCTCTATACGCCTATGGCTGCAGCGTGGCTTTACCGCATACATTATCACACACACCCACACACGCCTGTTATCCCCGAAGGGGTAGGTAGAGGCGCAACTAGTGCACCCACTTTTCACCGTTATTCCGTCCCATGATGTGATAGGGGGCGAGCCTATCGCCATATCGGGCACAAATTTCAGACTCCGGGCTGATACTGAATTGAAAAACGCAATATCACTTTGCCCGACCCGGGGATCGAACCCGAGACCTCAGCTTTGCAGTCGTACTGTAATACAACTACGCCACCGAGGCAGTCATACATTATCAATATAATTTATTAAAACCAATATTGAATGCTGAAGTATTTTAACGCACAAACATCGTTGAGTGCAATGTGACAAGCTATCAACTAGCAATATTGATTTACCTTCGGCTCCACGCGATAACTTATTGTTCAATTCAATAAAATGATTAAATATTTTATTATGTATCAAGATATTTTATGTATCAAAACAGAAAAGATTCTTCGAGAATCTATCCTGAACAGGCGTAGTAAAGGTCAAGGTTTAAATTTTCAATTGTTAATTTGCACAAAACACAGATCTAAGAAATTAGTTAAAAAAGTAGGTACTTGGGTATTTAGGAATTATATAGTCCTCAATCTGTCTAAACTTTTAACTGAATCCCCATTAAAGGAAAATCATCCTGATTAAAATCATCAAAACTGCAGACAAAAACGAATTTCCAAACAAGTGTTTGTTAATTGTTTTGTTGGTACACAATCAATATTACATTATTGCGTAAGCGACTGGCAAAAAGCTTTTATCAATCAGTGACAATCCAGTTCATTTTACTTGTAACCGAATTTATATCAATATTTTACCTATAATACCTCAAGTTGTCTGCAATACACTGATATCTTGTCTTCGACACTTCTCTACAGTTTTTTATCAAAGGTCATACCTGCTGGGTCAGACTTCGACTATGAAAAGTTTAATTTCGAAGGCAGATAACTTTCTAATATTTGTGTAGGTCTATAAAATGCCTTATAGAGTATCTCCAGTGCCATATAAAGGTACTAGGCTTCTATGCTGTATTTTGAACACTTAAATGCGTCGTAAAGGTTTCTTAAGAAGATACTTTGCAAAAAGGATAGTCATTTTCGCGATCCACCACATTTCTTTATTATCACAACACATCAAAAACACATGATTACGGCAAAATTAATTCACTCACCTCGTTATAAGTAAACTTAAGCCTAAAAAAAATGTCGCCTAGCCAGAAATAAAAGCATCCAGCATCGCTCATCGTGTTAAGAACTTCATCTTTTGTTAACATCGGCGCATCGACGATTCAACGGATATTGATAGATGATATTTTACGGCCTTTTACCGTCACCTTGTGACTCACTTCTTGTATGTTTGATCATACTTCCTTATAAAATAACCTTCATGTACACTGTAGCTCTAGCTGGATTACCAATCAAGTAAGCTTAGATATGGAGCAGAATTAGGTCTGCTGTCTATAGAAGAGCTTATTTTGCTTTTCATAATAAAAAATACTAAAAAGAAAGGACCCACATCATTCTGAACCATGAATTGCCCAAGGAAATGGACCGTGATTAATTTAATAGGGTAGTTTCCTATGTTTGATTTGGTACATTATTATTTATGTAACAGAAAATAATACGAAAAACAAATTCTTCTGTAAAATCAGAATCAAAATTGGTTGACAACTAAAGCAGTTATTCATATTTGAAATATTGTTGTGAGCAAAAGTGGGGACGTAGTGGGGATATCGCGTCATTTGTTTCTCACGCACGCAGCGTTATGGCTGGCGACACTCAGTGACGTCACATTCTGCTAGTTGCGTTACCTGACAGGTGCCCCTTCCACCAAACTTCAAAGCTTTATAACTCATTTATTATTGCTTGTATTTTAAAAATTATGAGGGGGTTACTCATATAAATTAAACAAGAGAAACTCTCGGGGAACAGATGTATACTTGTCTCTTTACACAGAGTATAATTACAATGGTGTACATAATATAATCATCAACTGTGCAGGTAACAATATGTATATAGATAGTAAGGTTCGGAGGCGCGCGTACAATCATGTCGCTAGGTGAAGCGGACGACGACAACTGACTACCGAGTGGTGCGTGCGACAAACAACGTCGCCGCGTGAGACACACCGCTGTGTCTGAGCGGGACGACACTACGCATCACTCGGCGAAATGCGCGGGAAGACGGCCGTGAGTTACATGGTCTGGCAACATTGCCATCCGGTTTACTATATACTCCCCCTCTAGTCTAGGAGAACGTCCTCGTTCCTGGACTAGGACCTTGACTTTGGAAGCGGGTCGTCCTCGCTTCTTTTTCGGGACTACGGGATTAGGGAGGGATGAGCGGTCGTCTTTACTCCTGTAGAAATAAAGATCCTGGTTATGGTACTTACCAAGGATTTCGTTGGGCTGGTCCACATGAGACAACGTGTAAGTTGTTGGACTGCCTTTTCTTAAAATTTGGTACGGCTGTACTGCTATAGGCGAATGATTACCTGTATTGATGAGGTGCTCATCATATGGAGTTGGACCTCCCCCTGCTTTGAAGACATTTTCGTGTCTGACGAGGACTTCAGCGAGCGCACTACGCTCAGCTGGATGAAGTTGGGAACCTTTGTCATCACGAGGAACATTCTTAGTAGAACAGCTTATATGTCTTGCAGTAGGTTCAAAAAGCAGTTTATGTTTAATAGTATTATTATTACTAAAATACCAAATTTCTTTATTAAAATCAATAACAACTCCTGCAGCAGTAATAAAATCGATGCCTAAGAGTGTTTCGTTATTGTCGGAATCGGGAAAAATTAGAAATGGTATCTTAATGACTTTATGGTCTAAACTCACCGCTAAATTAGTAGTAAGAACTTCCATGTCCCGCACACCACCATCAGCAAACTTGATCTTGCGCGTAGAGGGGACAAGGGGTTGACCTTTTCGTAGAAGGAGAGCATACAGTGTGTGACCAGCAATGCAATGTTTCGCGGCGGTATCTATTAAAGCTGTACCAGTAACACCCGAAATATCAATTTTGAAAATCGGACGAACTTCACGACAAGCAAATGGCCTCTCACTACTGTCTTCCGTCGTTACGACATCTCCACTACATATACAATCATTAGAATTTCCATAATTCTTAAATCTATTTACAACATTTTTGTTCTTAGATAACTTCCGAAAATTAAAAATTTTTGAGTTACATATATTTTCACTAGGATTCGTACAATTAACATGTTCCGAATTATAAATTGTTTTGTCGGAGACACTAGCTCTCGTACTACAATTTTTATTACAATGAAAAATATTATGCCTGTCTCCTGGACAATAATTGCTATGATTATTACACAATATTGTTTCATCATCGATCTTGTGACAACAAAAATGTTTTGAATTAACATTACTTACAAGATCGGAATTAATATTTTGCTCTGAATGAGTACGTACACTTTTAAAATTATGCGGAATGCAATTCCTATAGCATAATTCACTGTTTAGAATGTTGGAGGTAACACCTGATTTATACTTCGCGGATTGTGAATTTGATTTTAGCAAACGTGCATCAATAAGCGAGTGATCAAAGCAACCATTTTGTAAATTATTACATGCAACATTCATAACAGGCAAATGTGAACACATAGAATAGTCACTATTATTATTAGCAATACGCGTAGACATTCTGTTAGTGCGAATAGCGTTTAAATGTTTATTAGGCTGTCCACCACCGGTTAAACACTTTTTCGAACTTGCGTTATTACGCGAGCGCGTAAGTTCGACACTATAAAAGCTTTCTTTATTAATTTCACTATTATCACACACTTGCGCGGGAATGTTAGTTAAGCTGGACTCACCTCGATTTGCCAACTTACGACATTGGTCTCTCGTATGGTTGTACCGTCGACAGTATGTACATTGAGGACGATACTTCCTGACATCACCGGAACTCGAAGCGGTAGCTGGTGGCATGAAGACTGGTGTCGTTGTTGGTGTCGCGTCGGCGTGTGCGGCTCGGTGCGGCGCGGCGACGGCGGCACTCGGCGGGGCGGTCGGGGGGCGCGTAGCAACACGCGGCGGCGGCGCGGGAGCGCGACCGGCACGTACTTGCGTGATCGTGTTGCTCGGCGGTTTGCGGGGATCTGGCGATGGGGCATGTGTGTCGTTTTTAGAAACACACTTTTCTTTATGGCAATCTTCCACGCTTCTCGCCAGTTTTAAGAGTTCGTTGAATGTCGAAAACTCTTCTCTGCGGAGCCGTTTTTTTATTTTATGATTTAAAAGACCGTATGTAATATCTAGTTCGGCATTTTCCGATAAATCACCTTTCGGTAGTTTGGCAAATAAAGATCGGATTTTGGCTACGAACAGATCGGTGTTTTCTTCGCGATGCGGATTATTAAAAATGTCGATGTATATTCTGTGCGGCGGGCGACGGTCTCCGAAGGCGCTGATTAAGTTACTCTTCGCCTCGGTCCAGGTCTGAATCTGGCCCTTTATCCCTTGCCACCAGACTGCAGCATCTTTAGTGAGCAGCATCGACAATCCTTTGACTGTGTTGGCGTCGGTCACTTTACAACAGTCAATAAAACTTTCCACGCTATCGATGAACGTGGTCACCGACTCCGTTGGTGATCCACTAAACGTGGCCTTGCAGCGAGCCAACGTCGCGTCATTAGTAGGTATTGACGCGGAATTTCGCATCATGGAATCCATTATATCGCGAAGGGCTTCTGTTTGCGATCTTTGTAAAACGGACAAAATGGCCGCCACACTGTGTTCAGTGAAAGTCGCTTCAGGCGTTGACGTGGCTGCTGCGCCTGCGTTGTCGTGCGCGGGGCGTGAGCGCTGTGGTGTCGGCGCATCGCCAGAACCAGGGGCGATGGGACTACCACAGTCGGAGTTGTCGTGTGATGAGGGAGACGCGGTTGGGGCGGCGGCGGTAAACGTGGCCGGCATGGCGACGAACTCGTCCCGACGTTGGCGACTCCGACTCCGCGTTTCCATTTTGTCGGATCACAAATCCTATTTGAATGTCTACACGGGAAAATCACCTTCACTTCACCAACTACAAAGTCACTAACACTGTTGTAGAAATTGATGCTAACGTAGAAGTACGCTGGCCGCCATTTTAACGTTGGAGCGCCATATATGAGGGGGTTACTCATATAAATTAAACAAGAGAAACTCTCGGGGAACAGATGTATACTTGTCTCTTTACACAGAGTATAATTACAATGGTGTACATAATATAATCATCAACTGTGCAGGTAACAATATGTATATAGATAGTAAGGTTCGGAGGCGCGCGTACAATCATGTCGCTAGGTGAAGCGGACGACGCAAAGAGCATTATAATACTACGGAAATAGAGAACCCACTCATTCCTTTTTTATGCCAATCGTCAATTGTCAAATTACGGCACGTATAAACGTCTGTGTAATAGATGCCACTGGTGATGTTTTATCGCTAAAAAAATCCTGCAGGTGGCTCTATAATATCGCACGTCCAGATCAATACTGAATTATCTCGAAAAAATCTGTGAATCGAGTTTTTGTTTTGTGTAAATCGGCAAATAATTTACCGATTTACACAAAACAAAAACACGATTCACAGATTTTTTCGAGATAATTCAGTATTGATCTAGGCGTGCGATGTATTGTGTAATATTTTAGTTTGTAGAGATTGTTAATATACTGCAACATAAGGGTTCTAAAAGTACATAAAAAGACGGTAAGCTTAATTTCTAGAACATTGTTTCACAAATATTTCAATATCTGTCGTTGCAACGTAATCTTTTAGACCCTTATTTAACAGTATATAACAATCACCAATCACTTACTATTGATATCTGATTATAATAATTATAGGGTGGCTAATTAGTAAAACCTTAATAATCAGAATATGGATTTATTACAATAAGATTTAAGTAGGTGCCTAAAGTAATAAATATTGTACAAAACTTATCACAATAACTATATCTAATATTATAAAATTACCTTTTAAAATTAAAAATATTTTCGTGTTGACTATTAAAGATTAACAATTTGGTCTCATAATGTAATTATGCAGCTATAAATATTGTATCAACATAACATTGAATAGCTTGTTACTAGCTATAATAATCTCTACTAATATTATCAAGAGGAAAGATTTGTATTATTGCAAGAGTTTAACGAATAAACTCAAAACCTACTGGACCGATTTTAACAGTTCTTTCACCAACATAAAGCTATATTACATTACATTAGGTATCAGCGAGTAACATGAAGTACTTTTTATCCCGGAAATACTTATTCAACCGGGCGGAGCCGCGAGCAATAATTATATAAAGTAATAAGTAGTAAGTAATATAAATATGCAATTTCTCTCATGGATAATCGTGTTTAATTTTATTTTTTTGGCAGATTAACCTGCTTACATAAATATTACATTAAAATTTAAGCTAAAATTAAATCTGATTAATAATAACTAACACATTCCATCTATTTAAAACAAACCGATCTCGATAATTAATCTACAATTAATTATCAAGTGAGAACGTTAAAATAATTGCACTATCTTTTGATCTATTAGATATAAGTATGAACATTATTAAACACTGCAAAAATTCGCTGAAACTAACGGATTTGGAACACTTTTGTTATACTAAATCTAATTGTAATATACATTTTGATGAGGAGCAAATTTTTATGATTCAGGATACCTCCAAATGGTGGGAATAAGAATAATAAATTCATATTTACTTGTATTGCAACGAAACTATTATTTCATTTATCAGGGTGTTTCACTGTCACCGATTATCACAAATGGATGAACCGTTGTTTACAATAAAAATAGCATATTCCAAAAATATCTAATATCGGCATCTCAAATTCTGCATAATTATTTTAATCGTAATAATATGTAATAAATATAAGGTTGAATTTGTTAGAGCGTCACTGAAATACTAAATATATTCATCATTAATGCGTCGAGAGTTTAATAGTTGCCTATATTAAAACTAAATTACATAGTACAGTTAACGCCATTTTCCCTTTTCAGGGGTAGGCCGAGGTGTATCACATCCACATTTCGCCATCTATATTAGGTCCCATGTGATAGGGGGCGGATCTATTGCCATTTACAGGACACATTTCCGGACTCCCGGACTGATACCGAGTACAAAAACCCAATACCACTTTATTAGACCTGGGAATCGAACCCGTGACCTCAGCACTGCAGTCGTTCCGAAATACAACTACGCCACCGAGGCAGCCACAAAAACAAAACAACTAACCATAGTAATTCAACTAAATTAATAGAAAATAAGAACAACTCTTTGGAAAGTGGTTATTAGATACGACGTTATAATATAATATATGCAGAGTCATATAAATTTTTTTTAAGAGATGTGTGAGTAGTTTGTGCATAAAAAAGAACTTAACTTCTATTAAATATTGCCTCACGATGTAGTATTCTATAAGAAACTACAAAAAACACAACAAATCGAGTACCTACAATACATGCTTGCATAATATTACAAATTGAAAAATAAACGAAGTATAGACGATTTTTAAAGGCCATAAAAATTATATTTGTCTTTATTGACTGAAAAAGTCTTTAAAATGCTATGTCCTCCTATTCAAATTATACTAATTGCCTATTGATATGAAGAACGATATTTTGCGTAGGTAAATCCAATTAATCCATGAAACAAACCACGTGACCTTTAAGTTTTTGACTTAATGAAAAATATATTTAGATCGATTTCACAGTCCCATTGTATTCACAGAAAAAGGAACTACAAAGATTAACAAAAAACAAAAACACATTCTAATGTGCGCTGATTTATAATAATTTGATGTAAAAAATATTTAATGCATCTAACAATTAATTTAACAATAAATTATAAGACAAGATTATAAATCATAATGTTAAGAACTGATTTAAACAGGTCTATGAAGCTATGGATTAAACATAAAAAAGCACAATAGGCATGTGTTACTACTAGTCGTCAATCAAAGTGTATAACAGAGTAGTTTGTAATCTAAAGTAAATATTCACAGAACAAAAGTAGCATTCGAACAATGATCGTATTAAAAGCTTAATAATTTCGGCATTATATACATAATATTACCTTTTAACTAATTGCATTGATGAAATAATTTAAATACAGTTCGAATTCCAACAGACAATAAATACGAAATTAATTATATTAAATCAAATCAAAAAGATAAAGCGCAGGTAAGTTATATAAAAAAGGCGCTTGCAATATAAATATAAAAAAAGAATTACAGGGTATTAAATAAAAAACAAACCAACTGAAAAATGGTAATAGCGAATCGGATCAAAATCATCCACTTCAATTTTTTTTTGTGGAGTTATATTGAAAGTCCTCTTTAGGTATCACTAAATTAAGTTATTGCAACGAATCTATTGGGTCTACAGTAATCATACTTTTAAGACCTTTATACTATAAGTACCTATATTAGAATAAGATATTCTGCTACAAGCCTAACATAATTTGGATGGTTAATTTTCATGATTACAGGTAGTGTCTTCAAAACACAGGTTATACAAAAAATCTGTGATTTTAGAAGTTATACTTCTTTAGGCGCGTTATGAAAAGATGATGAGAGTAAATTTTAAGATGCGCGCGCATCATGTAATACATTTAGACTAATAGTAACACAAAAGTCACAGGTTGGGCGCGCGCATCACTGTAATTTAGTTTTAATACTATTAACAGACTTAAATAAAGGAGGTTCTTAATATCCTCACGTTATTCTATAAGGAACTTTACCTTAGAGGATAGAGTAGGGATTCTAGTGTGGCGGGTCTACTGTACTGTGCACCTGACAACCCCACACCCCTTTCACCCCCTGAAAAACCAAACCACATTTGACCCTTATTGACCCCCCAACCCAAATTGATCCCCCCTTGCCTATCAAACACATTTTTAACCCCCTTGACCCTAACCTAATTTGACCCCTCTTGACTCCGCAAACACATTTCAACCCCCTTGACCCCCAATATAAATAGACCACCCACACCCATTTTCGACCCTTAACCCCCTAATATAACATAATTAATACTAAATACTATTATTAAATTATTTAATGATGACAAAGAAGTATAACTTCTCACACGCGTACATAAGTACACGCACCCTTTTCTTTTTCTCTCTTAGAGCCGTTTGAATTTCCTCTTTTACGTAACCTACAGATTTCACTGCGTAACTTCTTTATATTTTTTTGGAATAAACCTGAGTGTCGTGAACTGCGTTTCATCTGAGTCTGCTCGTGAGACTATATGAGTGTTCTTTATTTATTTCAGCCCCATCTGAAAAAATAAAAATAGTTATGAGAAAATAAAACTAACAACATAGATACATACATGCATATACACTCACGCCTGTTATCCCCGAAGGGGTAGGCAGAGGCGCAACTAGTGCACCCACTTCTCGCCGTTATTCCGTCCCATGATGTGATAGGGGGCGAGCCTATCGCCATATCGGTAACAAATTCCAGACTCCGAGCTGATACTGAATAGAAAAACTCAATATCACTTTGCCCGACCCGGGGATCGAACCCGAGACCTAAGCATTGCAGTCGTACCATAATACAACTACGCCACCGAGGCAGTCAGATAATTTATTTTATTTGTTAAAACTAACAAATAACAAATTATCTGGACTTTACGTACAATATACAGTGTGACTGGTAATATGACTTATTCCCGTTAAGAACATGTAGATTCGGTCAAAAGCAATCGATTTTGCTTCATGAAGCCCTATCGGGAATTCAATACTTTTCGAGCAATTCAAGATTTATTGAATTTTAATTATTTGAATTTTAAGATATACCTACATATGCATATACACTGACGGACCCATAAACTGCATCAATGTTGAAGACGCCTTTGAAATAAACATTTGAACCAAGTATTCAAACTTTTTCTACAAATTTAAATTGAAACCTATAGTTCGTTAACTTCATAACAGCATAGTATGAACAAGTATGAAGTATCATATTATTATGCTTAAGTGTGTGTTTGTATAATGGAAAGGACCAATTATTTTTTTTAACAAAAACGATAAATGTAACAAAATTTGGTTCTGGTTGGTTTGTTTAAAAATTGGTATTTAAATAAAAAAAAATTGAAGCACAGGTTTTTTTTCTTTTAGTAAGGTGTATTGCTTCCACGTGCATTAATTACAGATTCTAATCGGTTCTGCATATATCTGATTAGGGTCATTAAACGGTCTTACGGGATATTGTTCCATTCTTGTGAAATCGCTGTTCTTAGTGCTGCCACTGTTGTGGGCACAGGATTTTTCGCGTATACCGCTTTTTATAGTGTCCCATTTTGTGGGACATTACAGCTGTATTAATATGTTATATGTAAATATCAGTCATTTTAAGACATAACGTAGTAACCCATAATATGTGACATAACATTAAGGTCTCAGAGTGACGAGAGCAGTGTAATATACCTCGCAGTGATTCGTAATTCAAAGTTTCGGTGGTTTGTGTAGTTGTGTTATTTACCAACAGGCAACCAGCTTGGACATTTTGTCATTTATATGAATAAAAAGTATAATAAGTAATGAAATATTATACGTACTTACAATATTAGCGACCGGATGGTTAATCGAGCTTGAGGCATCCTCAGACACCGAGCAAGTGTTTTCAAATTGTTCTGGAACGCAATTAAATTTTTATTTAGGGTGCATATTGCCTATGTCGTTTTATTGTTCAAGCTTACTCTATACCAAGTATTTGTGAGTCTATGGAGAATAGACACACGTACAAAAAGTCGTATATTCAAATTAAAATCATTTATTCAGTAATTAGGCCTCTAAGGGCACATTTACACGTCTTTTTGAAAATAAAAATTAAATAAACTAAATGATTCTACCAGTGCTTCGGAAAAGCCCACTGACCTGAGAAGAAGCACCAAGAAACTCAGCGTAGGTCTTTCATATATTTTTTAAAGTATATGTACAGGGCGTCCAGTATTTAATAGATAACCTTGAAATGTCTTATAGTAGAACTTATTGCCGTTTAGAAAAAAATACGAAATAAAATATATTATGAGTAGTACCTGAGATATGAACTTTTCTAAAAAAAGTCGCAATTTTTTTGACTTATTTTACTTTCTTGTACACTACGACCAGAAATGAAGGAAATCCATAGTTTTTTTGTTATTTTATTATTATACACTAACTAGGCTAATAGAGAGATCCTACTATCCTACTAATTTTATAAAGGCGAATGTTTGTAAGAATGTATGGATGTTTGTTCCTCTTTCACGCAAAAACTACTGAACGGATTTCGATGAAATTTGGCACACGGGTAGGTCATGTCCTGGATTAACACATAGGCTACTTTTTATCCCGGGAAAATATAAACCGGGACTTTTATCCCGGAAAAACTTTTTAAGGCGGGCGGAGCCGCGGGCAAAAGCTAGTAGTCAATAGTTTGACTAGTTATTGCACTTTTAAAAAAAACATGCAAGTACAAAATTGTAACCGCAATTGTATTACGGCATAGCTGCGATGGTCTTGGGTTCGCTCTCCAGGTCGGGAAAAGTGATATTGAGTTTTAAATTAAGTATCAGCTCGAAGTCTGGAACTTGTGCCCGATATGGCGATAGGATCGCCCCTATCATATTATGGGATGGAATACACTCAGCAAAAAGTGGGTACATTAGTTGCGCCTCTGCCTTCGGGGATAAAAGGCGTGAGTATGTGTGTGCGTCATAATTGTTTTCACCTAAAAACTTCCAAATCAATCACAAAATATTAACCTTACCCATCATAAGTACATAATAATATGGAAAAATTGCTTACCTAAATCCAATGTTGGGACTTCGTTTTTGTAAGGCGTCTACTGGGTAATATATACTTAGGCTCAAAGTGTCTGTAGCGTAATCGAACATTTTTTAAATATATTATTCTCCTTTTCAACGCATTTCCACCAAGAACTTTTGCCCACTGCATATACCCGTCATTTTGATGACTTTCCGATCTAAAAGTAAGCGCACTGGGAAAGTGGTAAAGCGCACCTGGAAAACAAAATGATATAAGTACACTTATTATGTATCTGAAAAATAATATAATAAAACTTGCCATTATATATTATCTAAGTACTATTACACTGATGAGTGTTGGAAACTAGCCATCTCTTCTAAAAACATACATCACCCTATTTATCCCCAAAGCGATAGGCAGGGTTGCAGAGGTGCAACCAGAACACTCACTTTAATACCGTATGTGTTCCATCTTATGGTGTAATAGTAGGCGAGCCTATGGCTACCTCGGATACAAATTCCCGACTCCGGGCTGACAGTAGAACAACTCAATATCACTTTGCCCGACCCGGGATTCGAACCCAGGATCTGAAAGCAGTGGTCGATACTGACATGCTATACAACTACGCCAACAAGGCAATCCACTCCTCGACAAGGCACAGTCACCCTTGTACACCACACTGAACTAGAGTGGGTGGGCAGACTTAACATATACTCCGCGCCAGATAACGTAACATTAAAGCACATTGACCTTTATTCATTTAATGAGGTATGACAAACCTTTGGCACAGTTAAAATATAATTATTTATAAACACATTTCAAAAAGAACGTTACAATTGACAGCTAAGCCAAGGAAATAAAAGTCGGTTAAAAAACTAAATATTAATACTGCCGTGATAAGCAACGTTCTGGCTGAATACTTCATAACTGGATTAATAATAACCGAGAACATGTGTCACACTACTAAATGCCACACAATACCTAAACTAGACAGCAATAAGGTTCAATTTTTACTGGGCGACATTGACTGGTCCCTGGCGCTCACCTACGATGATCCTAATGTTATATTAGAAATTAAGTCAATTTAATTCAGTATATGATAAATGTAAGTATAATGGTAATATAAACATAAATAAACGAAGGTCATTTAAATGGGTTCATAACAGAATGGTATATTTGTGTGACAAGAAGAATCAATTACTCAAAATCTGGACAGTGACTAAGTTTTGGCGAAAGAATTCGTTATTCATTGATGATTTTTGGCACAATGTTAGCAGAGGCATAGACGAATATGTGGTTTTATTTAGTAACGCAATGTAAAAATGACCCTGTATATACATGTATGTATATACATATAGAAGCAATGTCAAAATTATTTGTACCTCTTGTGATAAACCTTTTCTAAATGAGATAACATATACAAACAAACCTGAGCTAACCATGAAACTCAATAAGGCTAAGAATGATACTATTATGACCATAATTAAACACATGAATGATAAAAAAGTCCAGGTTTTCATGGTATTCGTCCTTGTGATATTAAGAAGTATGCAGAAATTCCTGTTATTACACATCTAATAAACTCGTTGCTAAGGGTAGTTAACCAGATGAGTATTGGGAGATTTTCCGGCATAAAAGTACCGCTTTGTATTTCCCCGGGATAAATTATACATACAAAACTTCTTCTTGAATCACTCTATCTATTAAAAAAAAACCGCATCAAAATCCGTTGCGTAGTTTTAAAGATCTAACCATACTTACGCACAGACAGCGGGAAGCGACTTTGTTTTATACTATGTAGTGATGAAAAATAACTTTTTTCAATTCTAACATTGGATCCGTCTTTTGTACCTACAGGCCTGCCCAGATATCGATTTTGAGGTCGATTGGCCTTAAAACAAAGAAGTACAAAATGGCGACCACTTTTCTTAAGTCTAACATTAGACCTGACTTTTACCATCAATGGCATGCCCAGTATCGATTTTGAGGTCAATTCGCCTAAACACAAAGAAATTAAAAATGGCGGACACTTTTTTCAATTCTAACATTGGATCCGTCTTTTGTATTTAAAGGCCTGCCCAGATATCGATTTTGAGGTCGATTGGCCTTAAAACTAAGAAATTCAAAATGGTGGCCACTTTTTTCAATTCTAACATTGGATCCGTCTTCAGTACCTAAAGGCTTGCCTAGATATCGATTTTGGGGTCGATTGGCTTTAAAACAAAGAAGTTCAAAATGGCGGCCACTTTTTTCAACTCTGTCATTAGATCCGTCTTTTGTACCTAAAGGCCTGCCCAGATATCGATTTTGAGGTCGATTGGCCTTAAAACAAAGAAATTCAAGATGGCGGCCATTTCTTTCCATTCTGACAATGGATCCATCTTTTGTGCCTAAAGGCCTGCCCAGATATCGATTTTGAGGTCGATGGGCCTTAAAACAAAGAAATTCAAAATGGCGCCCACTTTTTTCAATTCTAACATTCGATCCGTCTTTTGTACCTACAGGCCTGCCCAGATATCGATTTTGAGCTCGATTGGCCTTAAAACAAAGAAATTCAAAATGGCGGCCATTTTTCTCAATTCAAGCATTGGATCCGTCTTTTGTAACCAAAGATATACCCAGATTTCGATTTTGAGGTCAATCGGCCTCAAAACAAAGAAATTCAAAATGGCGGCCGTCTATGCCAAATCTTACAATGTTTCTGAATATTTTAGTGACCATTGATCCTCAATAAATAAGTAAATAAATAATTAAAAAAAAAAGGTCTAAAAGAATTTTATGGTGTATAAATTAGAACATCCTTTATATTGAAAATCCGATTTTTTCAAATGTATGGGCGGCACGCACGCGTCTTTTACGCAAACCGAGCCCGGCATTCCAGGGGTTAATACTCTATGCAAGTGGGCACATGATGTGGGCCTAACTATTAATTAGTAGTTTTAGACCGCGGCTCTGCCCGCGTTTCGATTTTCCAGGATAAAAGACGCGCTTTTTATTGTCCCGGGATAAACTGCAGCCTATGTATTAATCCAGAACAATATCTACCCGTGTGCCAAATTTCATCGCAATCCGTTCAGCAGTTTTTGCGTGAAAGAGTAACATCCATACATACTTACAAACTTTCGCCTTTATAATATTAGTAGAATTCAAAATTTATTCACATCCACTCACCACACCTTAAATCAGAAAGTATGCCAACTATCCAGGCTCATACCCACCAATGCATCCACCATCAAAGTAATTAATACTTATAATTGTAAACTAAACTGGAGACCATACATTGAATATGTATGTAATAGATTAAGATCCATTGTAGCTAAACTATCCCTACTTAAATGAAAATTACCTTTTAGCACACTGAGAATGTTGTATAATGTGTTGGCTGACTCTGTCATAAGCTATGGTCTCAGTAGTTATGTTAGAACATACAAGACTTATATAGACGAGATTTATAGATTACAAGTAACACTTTTAAAAACAATTGTACCCTTAAATATTAAACGCAAGTGTAGTAAATGTAACTCTGAATAATTTAAATACTATAGAATTGTAGACATATAATAAAATAAAAATGTTTATAATATGTAGGCTATGATAACTTGCTTAAAACCTAGAACAAGAAATACCTCTAATTTGCGCAACCTATCGTATTTTTCCTAAATATACATTACCTCCATGTACTAAAAATTATGGAAAACGTGCCGACGGATATATGTTACCATCACTTTTAAATGAGTTAAATAATGAAATACATGACAAACTGTTCATTAAACCGAATAAATGTAAAGTGATTCTTAAACCTTTCGATGGGATCAAATGTGTAGCTCTAGTGTTATAAATTAGTTTGTGCGTGTAATTGTGTATTTATAAGCGAGTCAATTTGTAACCGCGATACAATATAAACCATCGTAGGTTTGCTTTCACTGATATTCCTTTGGTACCTACACTTTCGTTTTGTTTTATTTTCGATAACTGTTAGTGAATATTTGAAATAAGACTTACCGTCCACAGCACAGCGAAAATAACTTTCGCCATTTTACAAACACGCGTGCAATACGACATCCGTGTATCCGTAAAACAATCAAATCGAAACCAAGTCCGAGCCAGGGGTCAAACTTTCCGGAGTATTATAATGCTCTTTGGGTCAAACAAAATTACGAGATCACACAATATACAAACGGCCACAAATCGCAAATAGAAATTAAAAACATGGCCACCGGATGACCGATCACGAAAACAATGCTGTGTTACCACTTCACTTAAAATAATATTCCCCACGAAAAATATATAATTTAGTTACTAAGAAACATAACTTAAATTTTAAAATTCTGTAATTATATTTCAGTATATAATTTATGTAGAAAATAGTTTAATTATAAAATATAATCATGTATGTGTCACATGTCAAGTGGTATAAAATAATAAAATTACACACTTTTGTGCCATTCATAAAAATGTGGCAAACTTACTAAACATACTTCAAACATCGTGACATTTGACTTCATTCATATCGTTCAGAAATTGGGTTCAGTTCAGTTTTAATATGAGTTTTGTAGATTTCTAGACTTCGTTACAGTCTTTTTGGATCTAACTAGAAATCTAGCGCCGCCAAGAGTTGGGGTGCATAAAACTAAATGAGAACGAATGAAGGAACGAGTGAACGAAGGTACGAAATCACAGAGTGACACCCCCCTGGGACGACGACAACTGACTACCGAGTGGTGCGTGCGACAAACAACGTCGCCGCGTGAGACACACCGCTGTGTCTGAGCGGGACGACACTACGCATCACTCGGCGAAATGCGCGGGAAGACGGCCGTGAGTTACATGGTCTGGCAACATTGCCATCCGGTTTACTATAAAATTCTTTTTCCTCTAGATATTAGAAGACATAAATGTTTGATAAATGTATTTAAAAAAAAGTAGTCAACTACCCTATTCCGGCTTGATAGCACATAATTAGATGGTTTTTATCACAATAGAACTTCAGGACAATGAAATGGCATTACTCCCATCTATTCAGAAGGATTAATATTACCTAATTTACAGGGTTTTTTATAGCACTCAAATCATCATCATCATCATCATCATCTTCAGCCACATAACGTCCACTGCTGAACATAGGCCTCCCCCAAAGATTTCCAGATGGAACTGTCAAAAGCCGCCCGCATCCAGCGCGTTCCTGCGGCCTTTACTAAATCATCGTTCCACCCTTGCAGGTGGACGACCGACGTTGCACTTGCCAGTACGTGGTCTCCACTCGAGAACTTTTTTGCCCCATCTGCCGTCAGTTCTTCGAACTATGTGCCCTGCCCACCGCCACTTCAGCTTGCTTATCCGTTGGGCTATGTCATCACTAGGTGGGATAGGTGTTTTGTAAGCGAGAGTCCATCTATACAGGAACCATAACTTTACTTTATTTCTGTACCTACCCGTGTTTAGACTAGGAAGTTCTCTCAGCAATTTATTGCACAAGAACTTTCATGTTCGTTTCCACTGGCGGCAATAGTTCTATACACATGTGACTCGCCGCAAGTTCTATAAGCTTCAAAATTTGCAGAAGTCAACTTGGCGTGATTGTTTATTACACAGTAAAAATTGCTGACAGAAGGGTACCTTCTGCAAGTTTTCTTGCAAATCTAAGGCGCGCTTTAGTGGCCGACATTTAGCGTCAAGTTCAACGATTCAACTCTACATTCGTGTTTAAGCAACGCTATTACTTAGGCAGAGCAGTGCCATATCTACAAGCTTCATCATCAAACCATCACAAATTCAAACGTATGGACAAGACGTTTGACTCGCTTATGAGGGTTTATAGGAACAAATCAAAGTAAAAAAATATTTTCCCGTCAAGCACTAGCGATGCATCCACACGTTTCTAACGAAGATTTGTTATTTACGGTGAGCGCCAAGCGCAGGGTGCTTAGATTTAACGAGATGCTTATAATAATGACTATGTCAAGTAAGTTTCATAATTTAAAACATTCGCATTACCTACCTCTACTACTACTGCTGATGTATCGCAAAGCCGTCGGTCTGTTCCTAGGTGTGCACATATCATTCGAGGTATCCGCGACTGCCGAGTCGCCAGCCAGCACCCTCGCTCTAGGCCCGCTTGAAGACGATTCAGGCTTAGATGAAGTCGAGTAAATTGCCCTACGACAAGTTTTTAATGAATATTTAGTCATAGTTTTTTATGATAAAAGATTTTCGTAAATCATTTCCCGATAAGTAATCAAATGAGCTTCTCCCTCCAAGAATGAGGCATATAACAAACACGACACGAAGGTCCGTGTCGCTTTATTATGATGATTCGTGTAACGTGGGAGTCAATGTTAGTCTCTCAACCAATCACAATAAAACGACATGGACTATCGTGTCATGGTTTTTGCCACATTCTAAAGAAGCTGAACTTTAAATATTTGGCGTTTGTTTTTCACTTGCTGACTGTTGTTTTTATTACAAGTACCTACTGAAGCCGACAGCGCGTGCAGACTCAATATCGAAGAGATTATATTATTTCCTATAAATAATTTGTAGGTAACAAAATGAAAGTTTTTCAAGAAACTTCGATGTTTGTCAGCCAATCACGCATAAGGTGTTCAATGGATTTGGATGAACTTTAATATGCAGAGATGTCGGCCTGATTTAACAGTTTACCTTAGAAATAAACAATTTCGTTGGGCGGTGATACTTTTATTACGGGAATAGCATGTACCTAATCCGTCAGTAAAGGCTAGTGATTTTATACAAACTAAATGTTATCGAAAACTAGCGGAAGCTACCTACCTACTAACATAGAGTTCAGTTAAAAGCTAAGACTATTTAACCAATAGATACTCAAAGGTCAAAAGTAATTAGGTACATTAGGTGTAAGTATGCACATTAATAATTATTAATCTATGCATCATTTATTATGATTCATTTCTAGCACCGATGACTAAGGATTTTCTTATGTATAGACCACGGAGGAAAAAGAATTCTTCGTGGTATAGACGTAGGCACTTAGGTACCTACACCTATAATGTAGTTAGGGACCTACCGTGTATAAGTACTTATAAGTAATAGGTCATATCGGTGAAAGAGTAGTTTATTTTAAGATGACTTATTTTCGTAAAAATTTAACTAGTTTTGAAAAATAAAGATAAATGTACTGAGTTGATTGAAAAAATCTTTAAAGTAAGTACCGGTGTTTCAGACGAGGCAGCGCCGCGGGCGGACCCATGGGAGACTTTTTAGACGAGTTTGTTTCGATTTCATTAAAATGATACCTCGGAACTTTACTCAATATCCGAGCATTTGAACTATATGGACGCATATTCTGCAATAACCCCATTGCTCCTCGAATGCCTAAAAAAGCAAAGGGTAATAATAATAGAAATTAAGCTAATAGGTTCTTAGGCAATAAGTATTTTTAACCGAATAACACTACCAAGTGATGCATCCTTTCTAACTAATTCATTTTTAGATTTAGCTATTATTTTAGAATTTGCGTGTGTTTCTCTCCGCACTACATTCATTATGACTATTTAAAAAATTATAATACTTTTTATTGGTTTCCAGATTTTAATAAACTACTTTCGGGTAGTGATGCGATTATAGTCCTGTTTTTACTCAACTCTCAAGTGAGTAGTGACTCGAGTACATTTGCACTCGAGTTGTCGATTCATCTTGGCGGACCGAGTAGTCTCGGGGAGTGCTAGAAATCACTGGAAGTTGCTAATTCAGTAGTCGCTGTCTGTCGCGAACGTCATTGCTGCCAATTTAGCATTTTACGGCTAAACCTTAGACTAATATAGACAGAGCAATGCGAACATGCAATTATTAGTCTAAGGGCTAAACATGTATTTAAAAAAAAATTAATTTAACAAGCGAACAATAACTATTATTTTGTATATTAATTTATCCTTCGGCATATTAGTAATTAAATAAAGGTATTAAAAAATACTTACATCTTACTTGAGTTACAGGTGTGTAAATAGTCAAATCAAGTGACTCGACTGACGTAATGAAATTATTCGAATGACTCAAGACATAAAATCCTACTCGAGTCGCATCACTACCCACTTTCAGGGCCTCGGAGATTTGCTTTCGCGCCAAAAATAATTTTTATGTCTTCCATAAGGAATCAGCTGAAGTCAAAAACCGTTCTGCCAAAACAAGGTCCAAAATGCTATTATATAAATGTTCAAAGCATGAGTAGTCCAGTTTGGGTTTGGATTGTTAATAGCATTAATATTATTCATTTTAGAAAAAATATGTATCATATTGTATTTTTCATTTAATTTCAAACACAAAGGACATGTCTAACCAAGAAACTTTATACGATATAAAGTTTTCTCTGTTTTACAGAGAATCGGTTACGGCAACCCAAGGAACTTATACCCAAATGGAATGCTTACGGCAATCTCCGTTCCGATCCGAAAAGTGTACCCTCGAAGGACCTTGCTATCTCTTTTTAGTAGTGTAACCATTATGTTGTCAGGTAATTTTTATCTATTACTATATAGTGTACGTATTATTTGAATTTGTGAATAATAATTTAATGTATATAATAATATGGTCCGTACTTAATTTTTGCATACAGTTTTAATCTGTAGGTAGTACATCAAATATGTTGCAGTTTATTTTATGATCAAAAAAGTTGTATGGACAGAAGTAATAGCATGGTTCGGGTCATATAGTTTTTTTTTACGCAATATCTACCCAATATTAGCCCAGAGTCAAATTTTGTGTCCGATGACTTTACTTTTTACACATTTTTCAGAAAATGAATTTAAGATAATTATTCTTCAGAAAATATCAAATTATGAAGGATAAAATGATAATATCATTTAACCCCATTTTACAATAAAACACTGCACTACTGAAAATATATTTATTTATTAGAAATATTATAAAAAAGAAATATTGGACCATCCAATTCTACAAAGAAAACATGGTTACCGTACAAAAAACCGTCACAAGAGAGGGACAGAACTCCCTTTAGAAGCCCTCTCGTTCGTAAAGTAATTTCAACTACGAATAATGTATGCAATGTAAACCCTAACTCTCTAAAAATAAGGTTGAATTTCTATTGTGTCGTGTGTTCCCAATGTATATAATACTCTTTGCTCCTGGCAGGACAGCTGTTGTCAACTGCAGTGATGCCAGACGTACCAATTTCCTGCTACATGTACCATTTTTAGGGGTCTTGTACCATGTACCAACTAAAACCTGTGTTGGTACGCAAAAGTACCAACTTTCAATATCAATGACAAAATTGATTTTTTTTCTTGTATCTACGAATAGCGTAGGCAGGTGAACTATAGCTACTTATATAGAAATATTGGCGACTGCTAGGGATGGGCATGCGCACAGAACACCAACGCAACAGTTATCGATAAGTACAGGTCCAGCGGCGCGGTACATATTGTTGTTAAAAAATTGTGGTTCTACAAAACATGGCCTTGTGAGTAATTTTAAGCGTATTGCGTTAATATAGATAAAAGCTATGCTGCGAATTAGTGTAGTGCCATGTGGAATGATTTATAAATGGATATAAACCGAGCATCGCACCATGGATTTCTTAGCTAGTCTCCCCAAGCCTAAAATAGTCACGTCTACTTTTTGAAATATTTATTACCAATGTTAAAAAAATTACAAAAAAAAATTATCTTAATGATTGCTAAATTATACTGTCAAGGCCCGCGATAGAAGCTATGCAATAGCTTAAAAATATCATCGTAATCGGTAAATTTTTAGGAACAGTAATTATTTCTTTCATTTCATAAACAAAAACGCAATTATTAATTGGCTTAAAAATCACACACAGATAAAAACAGTTACCTAAGCTACATTATATTAAGCATCGCCTTCGATAGTAATAAATACGTATGCTATAATATGAAAATATTACATCGATTCTGGTATCGACGCGTAACATCACTATCGAAAAAGCGGGACGCGGGGTAGTGCGGGGAGTACAAGTGTTCGCCTCCCACGCACCTTTCATACCGCGACGCGTGATTTCAATTTTACCTAAAAATATACTGAAATATAGCTTGCCTGTGAAACGTGATATTCGAATTCTGTTTAGTGTGTTTCCGAGTGTCGTTTATACAAGATTCCACAGAACATTTAACCATTTTGCAGTATTAATAATCAAATTGGCGATAAGCTCACCTCCTATCACATCATGGGACGGAATGTCGGCGAAAAGTGGGTGCACTAGTTGCGCCTCTGCCTACCCCTTCGGGGATAACAGGCGTGAGTGTGTGTGTGTAATAATCAAATGTTCGCATAGATCTCACTCGCGTGTGCTCACACTGTTCCTACTCGAGTGACTACAAGCGCTTGCGGCCGGCGCAGGACGATGTTCCCACCTGTGCCTATTGTTCCCACTTGCATACACGCGCTCTATACGTAGTTATATTTACTCTAAGGCAAGGACGTTATAGTTACAAATTCTTCTTTTGGGACTTAAAAAAAAGGTCACCGGAAAAATTGAATACTTAATTTGTATGTTATACTTGCATTATTAAGAAATTTCATTGCGTGTACCATTTTTTTTGGTCAAATACCAACTTTTAGTGGCTTCTGTACCAGTATTACTGAGGCACTATCTGGCATCCCTGGTCAACTGTCAAGGGAATGTCAAACTGAGTACCTATATTTATTTTGGTGTGTAGTTTGAATTTACTTTTTTATAATTTTCATAATCACTTGTAATTGTTCATAATGTTCCATCTTCCACCTCATAACCGAAACGTGACAATGCAGTACAGATATGAGTACAATGTATGATTAAAATGATAAGTACGAATTTCGCGTTATCAAATTGCAACAACCTTGAATTAGGATGTTTATTATTTTACTTGAAACAAAAAAAGGATTTTTCGAAATTCCTGTTTCGTGTAACAGTAACGAAAGTCGGGTAAGATTTTATTTATTTATTTGGAGTATCTTGCACTTAAACTTGCCGGGGCCTGATATATATTTTATACTAAGTCCTAACCTCTATTACAAAGGTCAGTGGCAAGGCTACCAAAATCTGACAAAGTGTGTTAGCAACAAAAATAACACACTCATAAAAACGTGATTCGAATGACTTAAATTTGTGAAATATTTATCAGTTACGAGTACATATATCTTTAGTATTTAAAGGAGTATATATACCGCTAAAGTGATAACTTTGTACTTTAAAAACAAAACTTACTATGACATATATTCTTTGCCAGAAATTACATGATTGCATTAACATGGTTGTTTACTCCATTATTATGAACCCAAACTACCATATTGTTAATGTAATTTGTTAAATGGTTTTATAACTCACTGGATTTTTGCTTGCTGCTCTGTCTGTGTGAATGAGTTTCCGGATTATTGAATGAGTTTATTTTTGTAGATTAGATAACACATTACAGTATGTTTTTTACAATTACATTAAGATTGTGTTTCTAAATAAAATGTCATATTCTGTTGTACATACCTTGTGTGAATTTCTAACTGGGGATGTTAAAAGATGCTAAATAGGGATGTTAAAAATGTAAATTCGGTACTTTTTTCATCTTGAATTAGGTTTTCTATGGTTAAATAAAACTTGGGTATTAAGCAGATATATACTTGCAATTGATTGAGTAAATATATAATGCGCTATTAATAAAACAATGACCTAATCCAAAATCTTTCACTTGTGGGAATCATGACAAAAACTAATTTATTTATTTATTAATATTCGGGGAACAAACAGAACAATATTTCCTTAAACTAGATTTACATTAAAATATATTATAATCCAGCAAAGTTCCCACAGTAAAGTAGCACATCTTGAGCCAAAAGAGTGAACAAACGCGGTTATTAAAACATTAATAAAAAAATTAAAAAAAAGAGAAGAAAAGAACGAACTTAATCGATAATATTACATCGTTAAGAAATGTCATGCCAGAGAGTGTACAGATTAAGAGCCAGATTTCAATAATGCTATAATTGATTTCTTAAAGTTATTACAAGAAACTAGGAATAAGTCAATATCACAGAATTTATTGTTGTAGTTTTCACTTACTCTATGGACAAAAGCATTATCTCCATAATTTGTTTGTGTAAATGAACGATGGAAAAGGGTGTTGTTACGGGAGCTAACGCGTGGACAACTAAATAATATATTTCTTAGTAAGTAAGGAGAGTCAATGTAATAATTAATTAATTAATTTAATAATTTAATAATTAATAATTAATTGTATATATGTCATTTTTTTTTCAAGTTGGGTGGGGAATAAACTTAAATACAAACGATTTTGACCCTATTCCCAATGTTCATAGGAGTCATTATTTTTTCTTAGTCAATGTAGCATGCCCTTTGGGGTGCATATTTTGTTTAGACTGATGTAGCGAAAATTATGGATATACTGATTGTTTTATTAAGAGTATGATAAATATTCAATAACAAATTAATAAAATAAAGTACCATATCAATTACTCTTGAGACTGCCTTGGTGGCGTAGTTCTATTGCAGTACAACTGCAAAGCTGAGGTCTCGGGTTCGATCCATATTGAGTTTTTCTATTCAGTATCAGCCCGGAGTCTGGAATTTGTGCCCGATATGACGATAGGCACGCCCCTATCACATCATGGGACGGAATAATGGCGAAAAGTGGGTGCACTATTTCCATTTCTGCCTACCCCTTTGGGGATAACAGGCGGGTGTGTGTGTTTTAATTATTCTTCACTTTAACAGTGAATGAATACATTGTGAGGAAACCTACATACCTGATAATTCTCCATAAGATTTTCGAGGATGTGTGAAGTCTGCCAAACCGTACTAGGCCAACGTGTTGGACTAAGGCCTATCCCCTCTCAGTAGTAGAGGAGGCCTGTGCTCAGCAGTGGGCAGTATATAATACAAGGCTAATTGCATTGCATTGTACTACTTTGGTAGGATAGTTTATGCTTTATGGATGGCATTATTAATCAGCATTCATTAAGTAATGTAGAAAGGGACAGTACGATTAGTCAGAACAGTTTTGACAATCAAGACAAATTTGAAAATGAGTTTCTGTTGTTTATAAATTGTGGTATAGGCATTAATCACTTTAATATCCAGTTTAATCCAGTTATGGTTTCATATCTGTCATGTTGATAACATGTGCAGCAGCTCCTAAAACTCAACATAACCGGTTTTAACTTGTAGCTATCATCCAATATGGAGATTATGAAACATTACAGGCAATTTTGTGATCAAATATGATTCAGGTTTGCTTATTTACAAAGAATATAATTTTTGCTTAATAGGTAAACAAGCCAGAGTTGTGCTTGGTGAATGGACTACCACCGAAGGATTTTAGCGATGGCAGGGGACTAACCTGTGGGAATAACCATTTTATAATAGCCGGCAAAAACAACTTGAGTGAGCGCACTATCATATGGTGGGGTTTTTAATGACTGTGTAGCTAAGTACAATAAGTAGTAAGTGTATACTAATATTATAATACTACTGATGTTACGAACATTTGTATTCTTTTTATTTATTGCATTGAATGACGGGACGAGCATGCTGTTCGCCAGATGGTAAGCGATACGATCGACGATTGTTAAAATAAGAGCGCTATTTATACTTGATATGGACGTGAATTTGAGTTTAAAAAGTTAACTTATGACAATGCTTATGACGCATACAGGACATCTCCGAGAGAATCTGTTACTATTATAGGGCTAAATGATTACTTATGGTCTAAATAATTAAATAAAATAGTATTGAAAAATGCAATTAACCTGCTTGTTTCTCATAAAAATTACTATGCGCAATGATCACCTATCAAAGAGCATTATAATACTACGGAAATCACCTATTTTGATTGAAGTTTAGACGTCGCGTCGCGGCGTGAAATACCTCTCCCGTAAATAACTCCTACCACATAATAATAACGCTATTATTCTAAGACTCCTACATTACAATTTTACTGGACAAAAATGCTTATACGTTAATCCAGGACTTAGTCCATTTGTGTAGCAAATTTCATGCATACCTGTTTAGCTGTATTTCCATTTTTTATTGCATTGAATGACGAGACGAGTATGCCGTTCGCCTGATGGTAAGTGATACGACCACTCATAAACAGTAGCAACACCATCGAGCACTTTGAGTTACAAGTATTGTGTGGCATTTCACTGCGCTCGTCATTCTGAGACATAAATGTCTTTCAAACCGAAACACCATAGTGCATGCACACTGCTGCTTGGCGGTAGAAATAGACATTGCGGTGGTACCCACCCAGACGGACTCTAACATGTGAGAGACCTACCGAAATCACAATGTTGAAAATATTAATCCGTTATCAAAATATGGTTAGACATATTTTTTTTGGTTTCTTATACTTTTCTATCTGTACAGATTGTCTTATTGGGTAAAACTGCCGCTAAAGTCAGGCTGCTGAAGTAAAATGAATGAATGAAGCTTACTGATCACAAATTATTCAATATCTGCTGAAAGTAGCCTGGTTTCTGTATGGTAGAGCGGGAAAATATGCACGAGTAAATGCCATTGCTCATTACCTGCAATTTACTATCATTTTAAAACTGCAAAATTATCATTTTATTGAATTTAAGTAGGAAGCTGTTGAGCTGAATTGCGATGTTAATTATACGAGGACGCACACATTATTTCGAAGTCTTATTAGATGTCTATGAAATGATATCAATGAAGTAAATGACGAAAACTGATATTTGTGTGATGGCAAGCCCCAAACAAGTTCATTAATAACTTTATCGTAAAAATAGAATTAATTAAACTTGCTGAAGTACGCAGGGATATGATAATGCTTCACAATACAGCGACTGCTCTAGTTAAGATCACTGATGATATACGTCACGGTATGGAGAAAGGGCAGCTAACTGTGCTAGCTTTACTTGACTTCAGCAATGCCTTCAACACCGTTGCTTTTGATATTCTCCTTGCTCTATTTCGCTCTATTAACATATCTCTGTCGGTAATCGATTGGTTTCACAGTTATCTATTCGGTCGACGGCAATGGGTTCGCCTTGAGGATAGTTTTTCCTCTTGGTGTAACACAATAGCCGGCGTGCCGTAAGGCGGCGTCTTGTCTCCTTTACTTTTATCTTTATTTATAGATTCAGTCTCACATTTTCTCTTCCTACCACCTATATGCAGACGATCTCCAAATCTACAGTCAAGCCCCAGTCAGCGGGTTAAACGGCGCTATTGTGGCTATGAATTCCGACCTTGCCCGTATAACCGATTGGAGTTCTCACTATGGTCTGATGGTCAATCCTCTTAAAACACAAGCCATCATCATAAGTAGTTCTAGGCAAATTAATAAAATAATTAAGTTTTTAATGGGGTAAAGGTTCCTTTTGGTGAGACCGTGACTAATCTTGGGGTAACACTTGATCGCCGTATACCCTGGGGCCTTCGGCTCGCAGATATAAATAAGAAGTTATTGGCGTCGGCTGCTTCCTTACGAAAACTCCGTAATTTCTTGCCTATTGCCACTAAAATTACGTTAGCACATTCCCTTTTGCTTCCCGTACTAGATTATGCCGACGTCTGCTATCCTGATCTCCCCCAGACCCAACTTGATAAGCTTGAGCGACTTCAAAACTTCTGTATTCGGTTCGTATTTGGCTCACGTTTTTATGACCATGTTTCTGAATTTCGTTCCAAGTTCAAGTGGCTCCCTATTCGCCTCGCCGTAATGGTTACATTCTCACCTTACTGTACAATATTCTTTTCAATCAGACTTCTCCGCGCTATCTTTCCGAACGCTTTACTTTTCTTCATAGCTCTCACTCTCAAACACTAAGGTCATCAGATAACTTGGCAATCAAGACTCCCCTGGACGGTAGCTTCGCTGACAGTTCTTTTAATGTCCAAGCTCTTCGTCTCTGGAATGCACTACCGGTGCCTATACGACGACCTCCATCAGTGAGCAGTTTTAAGAGACAAGTGTTCACGTTCTATCTAAACGCAACATAAATTTATTATTCATATTTTAAATCATTTTATGCACATTTTTTTGTATCTATCTATATTTATATCAATATAAATATATATATGTATATATTTTATAATTATGTTAGTTTATTGGTAACATAATTTACACCCACACTTCAACTTTCCGTAGAAGTTATTTCATCCTATGGTTTTCTGGAAGAGATTGCTCTTAGCGATAAGACCGCCTATTGTTACACTAACTATATCTAGCTAATAAGTATGTTATTTGATTTTTTATTTCTTGTTATGTTAGTGGTGTAAACTAAAGTGTTATCTATCTATCTATGCTTCATTTAATAATATATTTTATGACAGGTTATTGGCTAGAGATATCAAATATTTATTTATATTCTTCATGTTGTGTTGCATACAATTCAAATAGTGTTCGCTAATGAAACATAATAACAATCCATCGAATTGTAAACGAAAAGGTAAACACCACGTGTGCTAGTTAGTGCTTTATTTACAATGCAAAATAATTATTCTGATTCCTTTGACAAAGCATACCTATAGTTCATTATGCGGCGCAGCGTTAGTAATTTATTTATTACTAACACTGCAATAGTGTAGCCTTGTGGTCAGTTGTCTAGTATCGTGTACTCAGTTAGTCTTTAGCGTGATGCCATAAAAACACCTCGCGACTATTACAGTGTTCTAGTATAATCCAACGGACTAAAGGTACAGTCAAAACCAAAATATATATATATATATATATATATATATATATATATATATATATATATATATTACTTAGAAGTGAAGTTTATTATTTATTTGTTTCAATCGCAGAAACTTATTACGTATGTATTTTTTATCATCGGAATTATGGGGCTATTATCAGCTATTGGAGACAAACGGAAATGTTTGTGTATCATTACGATATCATTTTGTCACGTGGCAACATTTCCCCATTGACACTGTTATATTTTTCTAAAGAAAACATTTTTATCATCGCGCCGAGCTTGTTTATATTATATTTTGCGCTCGGCGCAATTCGCAAAACAAGTGGTTCCACAAAATATTCCATACGCTTCTATCGCGAGTGAGCGAGACAGCCGTCGTTTCGACGCCCTTACTTCGAATGTGGCTCGTGTCTGGCAGTATGTCTTTTAATGAAGACATCGCAGTGACGTCATTCATAGTACGTAGCTCTCAGATAGTAGTGTTGTAGCTCGCATCACAGCTTATCTCGGGGACACTTGTGGATATAAGGCGATAAAGCCGGCGTGAGTTTACTGTACTGTCTGATATCAAACTCGACGGAGGCGTGTGCGCGGTATATCCCGTGAAGTGGGTCTTTCATTATTGTACTCATAACCTTTACGAGATAAGTAAATATTGCGATCGATTTAAATCGACAGCTGTGTAACAAGTCATTGTAGGTCCGTTACTCGAAGAACACGCAACAAACATGGCCCTCTACAGGTACACATTCAATAATTGTAGGGTCTTGAGATTTTTGGGTGCATGCTTCTCACGGTTCAATAAATAGAAAGCTATTTATTCATTCAGTAAAAATAATATTGGGTTATTATTAAGTTTTATTTAATATTTGCAAAACTGTATCTCATTATTAATTTTAACCGTCGCGTTGGTGTAAAAACGCTTATTGATTTAATAGTAGTTAGAGATAGTTTGCGGAAGTTATTGGCACTTGGTGATGAAAATTTATTGAATGCCTTTAAACTTGTGCTACGTTATGTAAATTAGAGTGCTTATCGTTATAATTTATATGAAATAAAATAGAAACGGTTTCAGAAAGCTAACGTGGCAATTAAGTACTGCATGAAAATCTGTTTAGACTGTGTCTGTTTCTTTACCTTTTTAGATTAACAGTAAACAAATACTCTCGCAATGGAAGCTTGCGCGGTTACATTTCTATTCTTAACGTTCTTTTAGTTTTAATGATTAACACTATAGCTGCATAGTTATTTAATTTAAAGAATGTAATGTAAATTCATTGCATGCATGGGTTTTGATAAGTGTTGGTTTGTAATTTGCGGAAATTTTGCTACAATACTTAATTTTTTTTCCTGATTATAATATAGTAATAAATATATGTACTTTAAAATAACAATAACAATATCAAGTTTTAACTATATCCAACCGGTTTTATTGCAAGAGCAATGTAATGAGGTCATGATATGTTTGCCTTGTTTTCTCTTAAGGCAATGAATAAGCGGCTCAGTTTTAAAAAAATATATTTATGAAAATTTAAATGAAACATAACAGCTATCGATCGTTTTTATTTGGCCTTTTTATTTCCAGAAAGAAACACAAACTTCAACAATTATTTGTGTTTTTTATCAGTACGTAAATACTTGGATTATTTCGAAGTGTATATTAATCATAATAAAATATGCATTGTCTTTGAATTGATAAGGAATGATAACCGCAACGCGCACGCCCCATTAGGAATAAATAGTTGAATATAACGTCGCGTCGTGTGCAATTATTCTCTATATAAGCATGCACTAGTATTTATGCATGCATAGTTATTGTTACGTGTCTCCGCACAGCTGTGAAAGATACTAGGCAGTCTTTTGTACTTGTGGAATTGTGATTCAGATTGTTAGTTTTTGTATCATTTCTGATATATTGGATACTTCTACACGCGACACGCCCACCAAAATACGTTATCGCTATAAAAGTTTCTGTAGCACTCAAGGAGATTAGAGGATTTTTAGATTCGAAGTATTTATTATAAAAAAATTGTGTGTCTAAACAAAAACTTCAACTTTTCTATAGTTTATTAGCAAAGTTTTAATTAATATATTTGCCTGTGACTGTACTTCCTCATTTTAAACAGTTTAGATCAGCGGTTTTGTCTTGTTTTTGTTTTGAATTCAAGCTGGGTGCTTGCGCCTTGCTTCTAGTTGTTCGCAGTATTTATTATTATTGGTACGATTGATAATTATTATCAAATTTATTTGTTAAAAACAACCGTGGAGTATGACGGTCTATTAAATGATTAGTTACCTACTATTATTTGTAAGTGTTTTCTATTGTTTTTTTAAGTTCGCATGTTTCACCGTAGTAAATAAAAAATAAATAAAAATAAAACAATAAAATACAATAAAACCCTTGTTTCTAGGGAGTCGCAATGATATTGTTATTGATTTATTTATGTCTCATGAATGGACTGTCATTGACCATTGTCCGCATGTAATATGTCTTCATTTAGAAATTACAGTAGAGCAGTGATATAATCATTTATTGTATGTATTTGTGGAATATTTCTTATATTTTTTTTTATAAAACATTATCAGTGCGATGCTTAACTATGTACCCATGAAGAGTCTTAAAGGGCATCAAACTTAAAAGAAAAATACTAGAACTTTCCTACGTTTGGTCTTTAAATGTTTCTTCAAAATCAAGTTATATATCGAGTGTCATTTCCACAGCTTGAAGAGCAATCTGCAATACGCGACCCTGAAGACCCTTTCGTTGGTCTCCATCAGCGTTATGTCGCCGCAGCAGACCGTCCAAGAATTGTTCCGTAACGCGGACTGCGTATGCTTCGACGTTGACTCCACTGTCATTCAGGATGAGGGCATCGATGAGCTCGCCAAGTTCTGCGGCAAGGGAGAAGAGGTCAAGAAGCTGTAAGTAATTTTTTTGTTTGTTGAAATTCGTAGCGTTGTAGGTGTTAGTGGGTAAAGAAGTAAAGTGTTACTTATTCTGTTAATAGGTACTTGATTGATGATCATGTATTCTAGAAAATTACGTTTTTTGCAGTATTACTAACTAAGCTAACCTTACTCTACATCTTATTTAAAACATTGTTTGAATATAAAAACATTTCTGATATTATAACTTTAACAAAACATTCTGGTTAATATGAGACAGTGACATCATGTAACAATTTATTTCGGCATATGAATTGAACGGGCAAGAGCCGAATCCAGTTTTTGGCGTACAGATTTTGATTGTTACTGAACCGGTATCGCACAGTATATATTTAATGGAAGTATTACTCTGAACAATCAAATGCAAAAAATGAACTTAGCAGATGTTTTATTTGAAATTATAATACTTGTGGATTAAATATACCTACTTTTTGTGCAGCTTTACGTATAGAATTTCTTGGCTAATAGGGGTTCGTTGACATAAAAACAATTGTGGAGGTTTAAATGCAATCAGACACTTACGCAATACAAGTTTAATCTCAAGGCAATGCCAAATTGTGCTGTATCAGCCGACCTTCTGTTTTAACAATGTAATGATATGGCTGAAACGTATTAATGCGCATTTAGTTTGTTAAGGACGTGTTTTGTATCAAATCACTACTATCTTGACGCACGCCCTATGAAAGTTTGTAAGTATTTTGAATTTACCATATGCTTACGCTAGTAACCCATTGGGATAAGTAAAATGACAATTATTTTTTATTACTTTGACTAATTATAGTGGCCATCACAGACCAGAGATAGAGAGTAGTATGTGAATATATGCATGTGTGAGTTTGGCGACACTGGTTTTCTTAGTAAATTGATGCTATGCACTCTTCCTCTTCTCTTTACTCCGTGATGGGTAAGAAGCCAATCGAAATAAGATTTTTTCACGTAATGACGTAACTAGAAATGTAAATTAAAATTATTTACTTACTTTCTGCTTTGCTAGCAAGACTTCGTGATCAAGAGGCTGTCAGAAGCGTTTTAGGAGCGACCTGAATAGGCATGAAATAAAGTCTATTTGTCTATTTGAGGTCTGCCAACCCGTATTACGCCAGCGTGGTGGACTGAGGCCTAACTCCTTTCAGTAGTAGAGGAGGCCCGTGCTCAACAGTATATAATACAGGGCTGGTTGCATTGCATTCGCGGGCGTAGCTACAGCTTTCACATATGGGGTCCGAGGATACCAAAATGTCAGTGACGTAGCGTGAGCTCTTGCCGTCTCATGACACAAAAAAAACATATGCGCCAGATGCCCATAATTTGCAAAGTCTATTTTGATCAATTCTCTTTTTGCCAGTTCGAAAATTGGTGGGATTAATGTGATCCTTCAAACCCTAAGTAGATAAACTGATTATGATGAATCCAGATTTTAATATATCGTCTAGGGACGGCACTCAGTAGAAGAAGGCATTTTAGGAAGTTATTATGAATGACTTAATTTCATTTACTTCCATTTCTGTAATCTTTCAAACATGTGTTTAGACAACTGCAGAATCTGCAGTATCATTGTATATTATATAAATTAACCGTAGTTCTTGTTGTTTAACATTTTTATGAACCCTATCGTAATTATTCGTTATCTCTTGCTTTATTGTGTCTTGCACCCATCGCATCGTAGTGTGATTCATTACGTTATCAATTTTTGCCATGAATTGCGTCACTTTATCGTATGTTTTAAACATGTTGGTAACGGTTTCCTTTGCATTGTTTATGGTAGGTTCAATACTATTATTTACATTTCGATTCTAAGAAACCTATAGTCCGTCCATATTATAGTCTGCGGCTTCTAGAATATCATTTTATTTGTCTGCAGTACGGCTGAGGCTATGGGTGGCAATATGACCTTCCAGGAGGCGTTGAAGAAGCGGTTAGACATTATCAGGCCCAGTGTTTCTCAAGTTAGAGATTTCATAGACAAATTCCCAATTCATCTTACACCAGGAATCTCGTAAGTACTAGTTTCTTTTCTATTATTGCATTGAATGACGAGACGAGCGTGCCGATCGCCTTATGGTAAGAGATACGACCACCCATATACAGTAGCAACACCATCCAGCACCTTGAGTTACAAAGTACCGTGTAGCATTCTATTGCGCTCGTCATTCCGAGACATATGTTAAGTCTCATTATGTAGTACAGTAGTATATGTTTCGATTTCATTTCTGTATTAGAAATTTATGCTACTGTCGTTTGGGAATTGTTTCAATAGGGACTTCCAGCTTTTGCTTCAACTTGACCATCAATTAAATATCTATATCTATAATGATACACGTTCCTTTTTAACATCTCAAAGACACTTGGTAATGTTGGTAAAGACAATTTTGGTTCTCGTCCAAGAAAACACAACACTATTTAGTCAACGCTAGTTAGAAATGGCATTACGATGACATAATAATGTAACTTATATACGAACAACACATTTCTAGTTTCCACTGCTTTGGAAGTTATCGGTTGCTTTTTGACCCGCAACCAACTCGCGTTATCCAGTTTTTTTTTATATCGCGTGCTCAGTTAACCTTTTCTATTTATTTATTTACCCGGTATGGAGTTGTGTTTGTTTGTAATTTGTCCTTTTAGAATATTCGTATAGGTTCGTTCATAAAAACCATATCGCTTTCTATGACACTTAAAAAAAAACATAAATCAACTTAGAACCTTCTTTGAATAGGTCAACATCTTTTCCGGTCTGCTTCGACTCATAATAAACAATTATTTGCAGAGTATTGGTGAAGGAGCTCCACGAGCGGGGCGTTGTAGTTTACTTAGTGTCAGGAGGATTTAGAAGCCTAATAGAACCTGTAGCCGAAAGGTTGAACATCCCACCATCAAACATCTACGCTAATAGACTCAAATTCTACTTTAATGGTGAGTTTTTAAAGTTGAATTTCTATTGATTTTTACTTACATAAGGAAGTTACATTTGTAGATCGATAATTTCTATTAACCAGATCAGTGTACATTTTACGAGCAAGACTTAACCTGATAATCATCACAACTGCCTATAACACTTGATTTATCCTTGTATCTATGATGTGCAATTACCATTACCGTCCAGCCTTAAGGGTGACTGCGTGTAAGATTCGAACCACTGGTCTTCTACCTAGCTTGAAGTTTTAGAGGTGGCTCGTCTTGGTTTATTTACTTCAAAAATCGCTTGGGACTATGAATTACAAAGCACTGTGTTTATTGCCTCTGTTGTTTTCGTCGTCTTGTCACTATTGACTTTACCTCTTCAACTTGTTAAGCGTCATAATGATCAGTGATTACATAAGTTACATTGGAATTATACTGAACAAGGCAATCAGTCTTTGAACTTGAAGTAATGATAAACTGAACTTATCAATTGAAATTGCTGAATCGTTTGATAATGACAGTTATCGTCAAGCGATTTTTACATGCACTGTGATGAATGTGTATTAGGGATCTCAAGATTTTTGTATTAATATGGCTGTAAATGTTCACTTTTGCATAATCTGTGGTAAACGATAAAGCGATCGAATAACTAAGAGAAAATTTGCGGCATAAACAGCTGTATCCTTTGATTGCGTTAGAAATTTGATTTTTTCACAGCTCCAAGGGAAAATAGACCTAAATATTTCATATAAATTTCAGCTAAATACCTCCACGCGTTCCTGAGAAAAAGGGTCTTGACAGACGGACGAACAACAAAGTTATCCTATAAGGTTTCATTTTTTCCTCTAGGAACTCTACAGCTGAGTGGCTAAAGATGTGTGTCGTCTAGCGTTATCGTGATGAAAGACCACACTCTTTCTATTGATCAATTCCGGGCGCTTTGTCTCAACTTCTTGCTTTAATCTCGTTAGTTGTTGGCAGTAGAGATCCGGATCGATGGTTCTGGTAAAAGCTCATAGTGAACAATGCCCTTCCAATCCCACCATACACACAGCATAACCTTATTGCGAGTTAACCCAGGTTTTGCCACAGTCTGTGAAGCCTGACCGATCTTTGACCACGACCTTTTTCATACCTATTCTTGTCGTACATGATCGTTTTTTCATCATCAGATATCAATATCTTTAAAAACGATTCGGTTTCATTACACGTCTCAGTAAAGAATCGTAAATGAGTACACGGTTCATTAGGTTTCTTTCAGGAAGCTCTTGTAGCACCCTAATATCGAGATATTTTGTGTATCAAATAAGTCAAAACTGTTTTGTGGTCAATTCTCAGTGCTTCAGCTATGTCGTAACTGCTGATATGTCGATCGTGCTCCACTTTTACCAAATTGGCGTCTACTTTATCCGTAACAGGGCGAACAGAGCGAGGTTGCATCTTTAGTATCAAAATTTCCGCATTGAAAACGCTTGACCCTCATTGTGCTACTCTTACTGACACTGTATTAGGTCCGTAAATGTCACATTTTTTTTTCGCGGTTTGCTGTGCATTTTTTCCTTTTTCATCATAAAATGTTCAAATGTTTTAAATTCCTTCTTTAGATTCACCGTTTTTACCCGAAAGAAAAATAAATGAAATATACATGAAAACAAAGTTTTACTAATTTCTTTCTTTTTTTGAAATGTAACCTTTTTAATGTCATCAACACCAGCCAGATACAAATAGTACAGCCATAGATATTTTACTACAAGTTTATACATACTATATGCAAAAAGACTTCTTCCCTGACCTAAAATTTCCTCAACAGGCGTTGTAATCTTATTATTATCGATAAGTGACCTCGATAGAATCAAAGGATTCGCAATCTTTGGTAGATTATAGTGATTTAAGCAATTCTTATAGATAACAGTATGATGAATGGTGTGATTCTAATTCTCTTCATTCATATATCTTTCTGTTTGACAACATTTTGGCTAGTATTGCTTGTTCTTAGCAAAATGGAATTTGTATTTGTGTAATGATTTCTTTTGTATTTGTCGTTTTCTTCTTCTACCATTCTTTATATTAGAAATATTTATGGGATCCTTTTTTATGAAGATTGTAAGTAATCGAAAGGTACCTACATATTGTATTGTGAACTACAGCACCTATGCTACAACTTGTTTTATATACAGGATGCAACAACTAAGTGTTTTTTCGTCTTTTATTCTTTATATTCTAGTTTATGTTTTGGAATATCTTTCAAATGCCAAAATAGCCAAATCTGTTAGACCCATTTGATCGCAGCTATCATTTTTAAACTCAATTAGAGTTTCAGTATGCTTGATTTTTATCTCTAGCACTGTCCGAGCACCATTTCTCGTACCGCTGTTTTTTTTATTGAGACAGTTTATCATCAGATCCACTGACGCATGTTGTGGCGAGTATAGAAATTGTGTCGGCGCGATTCCTTCGCTCGGAATTGGGTCGCGGTTATCATACCACTGTTGTTCTGTACTTCTGATTGTGCACTTAACTATATGTTGCAAGTGCTTATGTCTGTTTGTACACTCATGTTAGTAGTAGTTTATTTCTTGATTTGGAACTATTTAATTGGGATGTGCGATGTTCTTTTTGTCCTTTGGATGCTTCGGTTAGTGTTTAAGACTTATAATTATGAAATCGTACAACCGCCTTACTTTCACTTTTTATCACTGGGAGATATGATGCGTCTATTATTTCTTCGGCTTTATGTAAATTATAATTTCCATTGAATTTTTAGCCGAGAAATATTTAAAATAGATTAAACACTGTTTTCTTTTAATTTCGCTACCATTTTTTATTGTATAATTATTTGGCAACCCTAGACTACAATCAATAGAAATCGGGACATATCAAGTACTGTCTATGACGAAAGTAAACGCAATTTTCCTTGAACACGTGTGGTTTCCTATTGGCAACGTCATCATTCCTATATGTAAATATTGACCTTGCAAAGCTTTTATGTACATGCTTACCTTACACTTTAGTTGTTGCTTTTCGCACTTACTGAACTAGCAAAGTAAATAAAATAGATATATTTATGTGCTATATATAAAACTAGCCTTTTGCCCGTGGCTTCGCCCGCGTTAATAAGTTTTTCCGGGCTAAAAGTACCTAAAAACCTTGCCGTTGAATCACTCCATCTATTAAAAAAAACCGCATCAAAATCCGTTGCGTAGTTTTAAAGATCTAAGCATACATAGGGACATAGGGACAGACAGCGGGGAGCGACTTTGTTTTATACTATGTAGTGATATATATATTAATATTGTGCTATGACGCAAGGCATAGTTATATTATATCAAGACCTCTATACTCTATGACATATTATAAATTGTAGATTCAATAAAGATTTTTAAAACGCATAAATAATTTTAATATTTATACATTAACATCTACTCCATTATAAATTATATTTGAAGTTTATAAATCGGCAGATATACAGCGCGTATCACTCTGATTGCTTGCGAAACTCGAGTGACAATTGAGTATTTTGATTTTAATCAGAGGAAGTGTCAATCTTATTGAGTAGGAGACGAAGTAACGTTAAGTATGAAATTATTTTTTGTACAGGAAACAACCAATGGTCAATAATTGTATATATTTAAATATTATTATTTAAATATTGGTGTCATATATTGTGAATAGAACTCAACGGAATTGAGATTAATTTTTACAAGGTAACGCCGATTTCATAACCGATCCTTATCTTAATCTTCGATCCGATTCCGAGAATAAACCAATCAAAATAAGTCGTTTTTAAGCATTTTGAAATACTTTATTCTGATTGGTCAATTTTCGGATCAAATAAAACGGGATCGTTTTTAAAAAAAGGCGGTAATTTTGACTTTCAATTATTAATTTTCGTATTTATACACCAGAAATACAAGTGTTGCCTTTCTTACAAAGATTATAGTTGATATGAGGAAATACAGCAATCAGAATTACATCGCACTACGCAATGCGTGTTTAAGGCGTCGAACTCTAACACGTTCGATATAAATGATTACTATACCCTTTGACACTGTTTTTATTAATAAGTGATACCCCACGCAGACTTAATACGTACCCTCATTAAGTTAATAATATTTTGTTATTGGACGGAGCGCATGACGTAACTATTCACTGTTTCCGATCAGTTTAAGTCAAATGTCTCGAGAAATGATGGTTTGTTTTGGTTATTAGTGGATGTGTTATTAATTAATAATATTTTTTAGTGCTAGATTTTTTTACGACTGGCAACTTTCGATCGATTGATGAAGGGTTATGTAATTTTATAAAATTTCCATTCTCGCGATATCTCCTTGTCTATTCCTATCTTTTTTACATACTTACATACGTAGAGAATATAAATATGTAGTCATAACATCTTCAGTCGTAATACATTGTCATATTAACATCCTTTCTAATTAAAATCATTTTCTGATGATGAATATTATAATATAATAATGAATAATTATAATAATGATAATTCCTAATTTATTATAGCTATTACGCAACATTTGTTCAAGTGAAAATTACTAATGGCCACGGGCAGCCATTTAATCTGCCTCAGACAAAATCGGGCACAAATTCAAAAATACCGATTACAATTATTTATTGCGTAAATTGAGACAATTAAAACGTAAATTTAATAAATCTATCACATTATGTTTAATTACGTATGTTTGTTTTAACTAATGTTACCTATAGCATTCGCGATGAATTGTGTTCATTATCTGTTTGCGTGACAATTACTTGGCAATAATAATGATTAGTTTACGCGGGAAATACGCTCTTCGTTTTGTTGATTAAATTAAGGAAAATAAGATTTTAAGGTCAATTTTTATCCATAGTGTTATAACCTACTGTATTTACTGGTGGTATCACTCTTAAACTCAAACTCAAATCATTTATTATGTAATTAGGCCCCTAGGGGTACTTTTAGACGTCATTTTTAACAATGTTTTGTATTTTAAAACTATATGATTCTACCAGTGCTTCGGAAAAGCCCACTGACCTGAGAAGAAGCACCAAGAAACTCAGCGTGGTTTTTTTTTGTCATCTTGTTTTTTTTTATTAACGCATATTTAAATACAAATTTCAATTAACAATATAAATTCATATTATGGAACATGTGTGAATGCGAGCAACCTAATCCCAAGCATTTGTATCTTCCAAATAATCTCCTATAGTGTAATAGCCTTTTTTGTAAAGTCGTTCTTTCTTCTTGTATGTAAGAGTCCGTCTGGGTGGGTACTGGGTACCACCGCAATGTCTATTGCTACCGCCAAGCAGCAGTGTGCATGCACTGTTGTGTTTCGGTTTGAAGGGTATTGTAGCCAGTGTAACTACTGGACATAATGAGACTTAACATCTTATGTCTCAAAATGACGAACGCGGTGGTATGCCACACAGTACTTTATAACTCAAGATGCTGTATGGTGTAGTTACTGTTTATGGGTGGTCGTATCGCTTACCATCAGGCGAACGGCTTGCTCGTCTCGTCATTCAATGCCATAAAAAGACGAAAAAGGTATATCATTACCTAAAAGAAAAATTATTATTTTTGTGTGTCAGTATTTCCGAAAATAGTTTGATGAATGAAAATTGAAATTAGAATTGAAGAATGAAGTCATTAAAAAAAATATAGACATTTTTGTTATATCTTATATTTGTAAACAGGTTTATCGAATTCATAATTTACAATAAATATATAAAAAAAATGCATTCATTAGTACGCAAATAAAAATCGTACGAGTCGTGTTATCTGCCATGTATTAGTCGCGTGCACTTGCCGGCAACCCGTGTCGCTGTTGCATCACGAATTTACAGATAGAGGAGAGAGAGAGAGATTGGAATAAAGTTGCTTTGATTAGAAAACATGAACAAATAAATTGAAAAAAAAAAATGACCCGTGTATTGCAAAAAATCCTCTTAAAGGGGCGTCAATTGGCTTTATTATTATTTCTTAGTATTTAATTACGAAAAAATTTCTTTTTTAATAAGGCCTTTAAGCTAACTGGCAGAGTTGTTAAAATGACCAATTTCAAGGCTCCCAGTAAAAAAAACCTCATATAATGGATTCCAGTTGCCAATAACAACGAATATGAAACCACATGAAGTTTGCATTAAAATTGCATATAATTTCCAGTTATAAAAATGTGCCCTAGAAGTTGCAAGTTGTTATTGCAAGCCAGGGTCATAGACATCTATTGGCAATATCAATAGACCGACAGCGCCCGTCCTCGCGCGCTCGAGTACGTAACAAACAATAGCACGTATCAACCACATTCGAAGGTTGTGATACGACGATAAGATAATTAGAAATTGAGTTGTGTGGTTATTGACTGCTAGCTTTTGTCCGCGGCTCCGCCCTCGTGAATAAGTTTTCCGGTGATAAAATTCCCGCTTTACATTTTGCCGGGATAAAAGTAGCCTATGTGTTAATCCAGGACATGATCTACCCGTGTGCCAAATTTGATCGAAATCCGTTAAGTAGATTTTGCGTGAAAGAGTAACAAACATCTATACATCCATACTTACAAACTTTCGCGTTTATAGCATTAATATCGATTAAATTATTGATTATTGACTATTGTGGGTTTATAGCACGAATTGGCTCGAATGACACTGTTTTTTTAGGATATCGACGTAAAATTCGAGTATTGCCGTTTTTTTTAGATCCTTTCCAATCTCCCCTTGGTCTCAAAAGAAATGCTAAATACACAACGCTAATTCTTTCGTTGCTGTAGCTGTTCATAAGTTGTGAGTTTTTTGATAACTATAATTCCACCGACTTCCTTAGGTATTATGTATTATTGTCCATTGTTATTTTTCCAATGACTGTTGACGGCAGTCGATAAAGGTTCCTTTGTCCTTTTTTTGTCATCGTTGCCCTTTCCTTAGGCTTCAGAAATATGATTCATATTTACGAAGTATACTTATAAAATATTAACAAGTTGGATAAAGTAATATGCTTTAAAGATACCGCACGAAGAAAGTCCAAATGTTTTTAAAAGGATAGTCGTTATCGTGTTGACAAGAAAGAATTGTGTACCCGCGTAGGCGTTGTCTCATTATCGAATCTATAAGGTACTGGAAACAACTTTGCCTATTTCAGAACCAATCAATAAAATAATTACACAACCAACCACAAGAGGGCCTAAAACAAATTTCAATAAACAAATCTATAATCATGGCATCCTTATGCACAGGCTGCAAACAAAAACTTCCAACCAAAGAATACTTAACATGTACTTCATGCAACTGTAGTTATGATTTGGAGTGTGCCAATGTTTCAAGAAGTCATTTTTCTCGCTCCATGACAATAAAAAATAAAAATACATGGCAATGTCAGGCTTGCCACTGTAAAATGCCCAAAAAGGGAAATATTGATACCCCAATACGCCCAACTGATGCCGAAGTGATGAAAAATCGAATCTCACCAACTAATCGAAACAACGTTACACTACGCCAACGAACACTGAATTCACAACGGTACACAGCATCAACCGAAAATATCAGCATGTCTGGAGATACCATCTATAACGAAAGCAATGAAGCTCTTATAGGGATAGACACAGAGCCTAAAACCACATTGGAAAACTTGAGTGAATTAATTATTATGCATTTAAAAGACAATAATATATCTATTATTACAGAAATAAAAAACACAATACAAACAGAGATTAATAGTGCAATCCTAAAATTAAGAGAAGAACTTATATCTGAACACCTTATACTATGTAAACAATATGAAGAGACAAAATCGGACATTGAAAAACTAACAAGAGAAATCGAAAATCTAAAAACTGAAAAAGAGAAGTTAAGTAATGAAATTAATGAGATGAAAAATAAATTTACAAAAATCCATGACACTCCTGCAAACAACTCAAAAAAAATAGTCCTCTACGGCTTCGCTGATTACTATAAAGAGTCGCAAAACGACTTAGACAACAGAGTCATCGACTTATTCTACAACATATTGTACATTGATCTTAGCTACTACATGGAAGACACATACAGATTAGGAAAATTTAACAACAAAAATAGACCACTTGTTATTGAACTAACAAACAAAAGAATAACCAAATATATATTAGAAAATAAACAGTATTTTTATGGTACAAGACTTTCAATATCAGAATTCCTCGACGATAATGGAAGAAAAGAGAGAAAGCGAATTCATGAAGAAATGCTTAATGCACGCCAAAAAGGCCTGCATGCTATTATAAGAAATAAAAAGCTGTACATAGAAGGAAAACTAGTAAACAATGAAAACACTTCAACTGACAAATATAAAACACAACAACACTATAATAAAACTATTAACGATAGTCAAGACTTAGAAAATAACTCTTATAACATCAATACATTTCGAGACTAAAAGCCAACAATTTAAAATCCTATTTCAAAATTTCCAAAGTGTGTACAATAAACAAGAATTACTGGAAGCCTTCATTGACCACACACCGATATATCAAGCTATTTGTATCTCAGAAACTTGGTTAACTGCAGAAAAAATAGATTACTTTCATATAAATGGATATACAATTGCAACGTCATACAGCAGAAGCACGCGCACAGGAGGGGGTGTGTGCATTCTACTACAAGATCATTTAGAATATATAAACCGAGAAGACATTACTGAGAAATCTATAGAATATATTATAGAATTGTGTGCAATTGAACTATCTAAAATAAATCTTTTAATAATTGTTATGTATTGGAATAGAAGAGAGGAAAAACTTTTTTATATTCAACTAAAAAATATCTTAGATTATATTAATATAAAATATAAAAAACTTAACATTGTAATAGGCGGTGACTTTAATATAAATTTAATAGAAAATAATTTAAAAGCAAACCAAATTCTAGATCTCATGTTAGAATATAAGCTAATGCAAAATATAAAAGAACCAACTAGAACTACAGTAAATACATCATCATGTATCGATCTAATATTCACAAATTTTATAAACAAAAATATGTACACAACTGTAGAAGAACTGGGGTTTTCTGACCACCATGGTACCATAATTCATATGACACTACCCCAAAAAACTCAAAAGACTACTTGGTATACATGGAAAAGACTCTATAATTATAAAAATATGCAAAAATTCAAGTTAGAATTAACAATGCTACAATGGGAAAAAATTTTCAAGAATAATCAAAATATAAATACTAACTATAAATTATTTAATGACATGCTACTAAAAATTTTAGATAAACATTTACCAAAAAGAAAAAGACAATTACGCGAAACTTCTAAAAGACATTGGCTAACCGTAGGCATTAAAACCTCATGCAAGAACAAACGACTGTTAAAAATATTCACATCTAAAAATAATAATAAAATACTAGCACAATACTACAAAACATATGAAAAGACTTTAAAGCGTACAATAGAAATAAGTAAAAAGATTAGTTACATAAATAAAATAAAAAAATCAAATAATAAAATCAAGACAATGTGGAGTATTATTAATGAAAAAACAAATAAAAAAATAGACATAGGAAAATGTAACATAAAATTAAAAATAAACAATAAAATCACCACAGATCCTCAAATAGTTGCGAACACATTTAATAACTATTTTGCATCCATAGGTGAAACCAATAACCTATCATCCAACTGTGCACAACATGGAATGCCTGTAATCTCCCCTACACAAAACTCCATATTCCTTTCTCCGGTTAACGAAAAAGAACTCAAAAATATCATTAACAACCTCAAAAACAAAAAGAGCCATGGCATTGACGAACTTCCACCTATATTATTTAGACAATGCGTAAATGAACTTACACCACCACTCTGTAAATTAATAAACCAGTCTTTTGATGAAGGTGCCTTCCCAGATCTATTAAAAAGATCTCTTATAAAGCCAATCCATAAAAAGAACGACAAAACGGAAACTAATAACTATAGACCAATTGCGTTACTCCCAACTGCATCTAAAATATTTGAGAAAGCAATGTATAATCGAGTCTACAAATTTTGTGAGAAATACAATATATTGCACGAAAGCCAAAACGGTTTCCGCGAAAATCGATCCACTACCCTGGCTGTCTACAAATTTGTACAAGAAGCATTAAAAATGATCAATAGTAAAAACTATGGAATAGGCATACTATTGGACATGACTAAAGCCTATGACAAAGTTCAATTTAACATACTCCTAAATAAATTATATGATATAGGAATCCGCGGTAAAAGTTATGACTGGTTTAAATCTTATTTAAAAAATAGAGAACAAATAGTGGAAGTGCCAAACTACAATCACAACACTAACCTAATACAAAAAATACAATCCCTGAGCAAAACTATTAACGCTTCAATTCCACAAGGTAGTGTTTTGGGATGCTTACTATTTTTAATATACATCAATGACCTCCCTAAAAATTTAGACTGGCATTGTGTCTTGTTTGCAGATGATATATCTCTCCTTACCTCCCACAATAATAATACTAATATCAACGAAAGAATCTACTCTATACTCTCTAAAACTGAAAATTGGTTAGAAAGCCACAACCTAGAAATCAACTGTTCAAAAACAAAACTCATAACATTCCACCCATCTCAAAAACTACCCTTAAATATAAATTTTAGCTACAAAGGAACCAAGCTCGAAGTCGTAAAAAACGTTACCTTATTAGGCTTAAATATAGATACACACTTAAACTGGAAACAACACATACAAAAAATAAAAACAAAAATATCCAAATTTACATATGCCTTGCGCGAAATAAAAAAGACTACAAACACACAGACTGCCTTAACCACATACTATGCATATGCCTATGCATGGATAAGTTATGGTGTAATATTGTGGGGCAATAGCACAGACATAAAAACAATATTCACCTTACAAAAAAAGCTAGTCAGAATAATAGTGAATATTAAAGAAACTGAAAGCTGTAAGCCTCACTTTAAAAAATATAAAATTCTCACTCTTCCTTGTATTTACATTTTAGAGATAAGTAAATTCGTAAGAAAGTACCCTAACTTCTTTTCCAAACGCGAAGACATCAACCCTTCCAGAAATCTACGACATAAAAATAGACTCAACCTACCAGCCTCTAGATTACACATGTTCTCTTCTAGCCCTTACGTTATGGCAATAAAAGTATATAACAAACTACCTAAAAAAATAACTGAGGAAGCTAAAAATAATATATTTGTACACAAACTAAAATCATTACTATATGAAAAATGCTATTACTCTTTAACTGATTTCTTTAATGACGAACTATAATTCTATATTTGACATTCTACTTTAAAATAAATACAATATTATGTTATTCCGATTAAGCTAATCAAATATAATTATATTAAATTTAAATGTATGACATAGTAATATTTAATGACATTACTTATTATATAAACAATGATATCCAGATAACAATTCTCTAGACTCATAGATTAAAAAAAAAAAAAAAATATTAACAATAAAATTACACAAAATAATAACAACTTTAGACAACAATTTTTATTTATAAAAACAGTTTTCCCTCTCTACTATGTTGCCGTGCCCTGCAGGGTCCACAATTATGTACTTTTATGTATTTTTGTAAACCTATTTAACAATTGTGGAGAGCAATAAATTGATTTGATTTGATTTGATTTGATTTGAATCTGTTTGTCATAAATAACTTGTTTGCAACAGCAGAATCAAGGAAATCATTTATTCTTTTCACTCACGTTCTATGATCGGAATAAAATCCAGATAAATTTAACGCGGGAAATGTATAATTTTAATGGCTTTTTGCTTTCGTAATGTATACAGTAGTTACATCATACATATTTTTTTATATTAGTTATTCTACGCTAGTTATTTATCTTAATTGGTACTGCGTGAATCGTCTAAGATTCAACAATTGACTTCAGAGACATTATTATAAAGATATTTTTCGTGTTCCCTGGGGCATAAATGTTTGTATGCCATCATAAAACATAAAAACCAATTGGACTCTATAATTTTAATCCCACTCTTTCGCTTCTTGCAGGCGAATACGCGGGATTCGATGAGAACGAGCCCACCTCCCGGTCCGGTGGCAAGGGGCTGGTGATCAGACGGCTGAAGGAGCAACACGGGTATCAGCGGCTGGTTATCATCGGTGATGGCGCCACTGACGCTGAAGCGAGTCCGCCCGCGGACGGATTTATTGGTATGTACTGCACTTATGTTTAGAGTTGATTTTTCAATGTCATTACTTCTATCATAAGTTCACCTTAGTTTAGATTTATGGTGTGGGTATAATCTTTCGAAAACACAAGTCGACTGTTCGTTTTTTTTTAATTATTTCAAAGTTCTTTGGTTATAGTAGCTATTGACCGAAATGATTTTCTATTGCATAATGCGTTTTACAGCGACATCTCTAGAGTCTCTAAAGAGTTAATCAGGGTTTCTACTTATTGTATTATATTTATATGTCCATAATATCAAATTTAACACATTATTAAATTGTAATTCATTAGAATAAATATTAATTAATCTTAAGTAAAATGTAAATCAAAGTGCCTATTTAATATATTCTATGGTTCTAGGTTTTGGTGGAAACGTAGTGCGCGAGGAAGTGAAAAAGAGAGCTGCCTGGTACGTCACCGACTTTCAAGAGTTGATTAACTCACTCACCATACAAGTGGCCAAGTGAAAACACGCCCTGTTTTAGAAACAATTACACGTATTATGTTGAAGAGAGAAACGGTTGTCTATGGACGGTCACACGGCCACAGATCATATAATCCATAGACCGCTGTACCATAGAGCAGCACACAACAATGAGTTTTTTCTGCGTTCACTCAAAGTAATTTGCCACTGACGCTAAAAATAGCTGTGCTATATTCTATATATTTATTCAAAATTGTAATTATATTTTTAGATTTATTGGTCACTTTTGGACCATGTTTTTATATCCTAAAGGAAATGACTCATTTTTTTATGTTTGAATTTTCTAATTATATTTATATTATTGAATCAGCTGTGATCGTTTCATCTGCTATAGTTCACCGCACAGTCTAGAGTGATGTGTATTTTTGATTGTGCATTTATTTCGATAATGTGATGGTACTTTGAGTACAAAATTGACGTTCTACGTAAAGTATTTGTGCGGACTAAGTCTGTACTGTGTGTTGGTTTTGTGTTGCTTTTAGAATATTTAATAGTTAATTATGGTTCACTTAGGTTATTAGTTAATGTATAAGTAATATGTATGATAGGTATAAGGAATTGTGATCCAAATTGATAAACGTTTCATAATTTATTTTGTTACATTGTTTGGAATTGTATAAATTTTCATTATAAATGGAAAAATCCTCACGTCAAAAACGGCTGTGTACTTCTTATGAATAAGAAATAAATATTTTGATTATTAATTTATGTCTTTATTTTTATTAATTTCCTTAAAAAATGTATTTATAATAATGCGAGTTTCAAATATTCTTAATGATTTTTTCCAGCCAAGGAAATGCGTAGAAGTACTTTAAATTAATTGGTATTAAACTATCAATGTTATACAATTTGGTTCTCTCATTAAAAGAAGTTTGGTGATCTATTTTTTATGGGGCACCATTTTTGACTAGGCAACCGTTTAGTTTAGAATACATATCTAAATATTTTCATAGGGAAATGGACACATAAAATGAGCCACCTAATTAGAACAAGTGATTTCGATCTACAATCCGAGATATTCGTATAGCAAATGTCCAAAAAATATATGTGCTATGATATTTATAGAAGGGGCTAAGATTGCAGCTGATATTGGTCGCATGATGTAAATATTGCTTATTTATATTCGTAGGCGCTCGTGAAATGTGAAAAAATCAAACTATTATAAATTATGCTACTTCTTGCCATTTTTTGGTAGATGCATATAATTAATTTACTATTATTAAATGATCTACTTATAATGAGCAGTTAGTCCATGAGCCACCAATTTGCTTTAATACTGTTTCATGTGCGTCTTACGTGTGGGGTTAGCCTGAGCTCAAAGCTTTCGGTGAATATTGTTCGAATTACGAAATAATTCTAGTGTCATTAAAAACAAACCTGCACCTATTTAAACCGACATCTATTTGACATCTACTTTTCGAGTTATAAAATCAATAAAACCACAATTATATAAAAACACATTAGCACTAACAAAGAAAACGACTGCATAATAAATTATGTATATTATTGAAACAATTATAATAACAACAAAACTACTATAATCTTATTTAGGTACCTAACAAAAGACCTACCCAAAACAAGTGTGAAATTAATGCCACACCTGTGAATTCAAAGTTAAACTGAAAAATTAATAATTGCCGGAAACAGCGCGGTGGCGCGCGTCAGAATAAACGTATTTTGAACTTTCAACTCTAAAAATACTCTAACATCGGTGACCCCGGCTCACGCGCAGTCTCGTACTCCTCTGAAAGGTCACGACACGCGCCATTGTCCAAACATCGGGTAATTCGTTAATATATGACCATCAGACTCTTGCCGCGAAAATGTTAGTGAAGTGAAAGGATTGCAGTGTTAAAAGTAGGTATTTGTGCCAATTATAAAAATCGCGATGAAGGGACGAGAGAATAAAACAAATATTCAGTTATTTTCTACGCGTAGAGTATATCGGAATTTTCGAAGGATTTACTAACCGTAGCGGTCTTAGTTTTCCCGGGTAAACAAGCTTCTATTTTTATTACAAAATTTACCTTTATGATTCAATGAACTTTCAGTAATCATAGGTTTTCGACAAGGAATAAGTTTGACAAAAAATACAACGGAAACTCAGGAATAAAACCATGTGTAGGTAATTCTCACAAATGATTTCATATTCTGCCTACATTTCCTTTAGTGACTAAAATATGACGCGGAAAAATTAACGATGGTCTTGTGACCGATTTTTTCATGAAAAATTGCGAACTCTACTTTGTTATTTCAGTTTAAGGTCGTTATATTTTTGCAGTCCTTTTAGAACTTCAATAGCTAACTTATTGGGCAATGGTATTACTTCGTATTTCTTTCTATCCTCATAGAATTCTTTCTTGTACGAATTAACTGCATTTTTAGTTGGTCTGTAGTTCTCGTTAATCCTCCCTATCATAAATTTATTTTTGGCAAAATAATTCAAGTCTGAGTGTTTGTCATTTGATGAGGTTAAATGTGTCTTCTTTCTATTTATACTTCTTATTTTATCATCATCTTCTACATAAACTGGAGCTGTAGACAATGTACTAATAATTTCACTTTCAATAGAAAGTAATGTTGTTGCTTTATTTTCTTTTACTTTAGTTGAATTAACAGTTTTTTCTGTAGGATAAACTAACAGTGGCATAGGATAAGGTACCACAACGAGATCTGTTTGGATCTCTTTTCTCTTGCAGTTTCTACACACATTTTTACAACATCGTTTGGGTCGAACGCAATCTCTACAAGAGCATTTACATCTTCGTCTTCCATCGGAATCTTCACTGGAATCCGTTTCTTGATATAAGTAGTTATTGGGTTGATCGCTTTGTTGATAATATTGCATTGGTAGTGGTAAATATGGATGTTGAATATTATAGTATTGCGTATAGATTGTTGAGATGAGATTATATAATAATTGTATTTGCAACTGAAACGAATGTATTAGTTCTAAGTTCGGTGTGAGAGGAATCAATCTTTGCAAATTACTGGATTTCACATTAATAGTTTGAATCGTAATTATATCTTAGTTTAAATGAGTAAGTTACAGCTAGAATGTTCATAATGAATTACCTTCTAGCCACTTTACGAAACTATTTATTTTTTATTGTTATTATTAGTTACTCTACATAAGATTTAGCGGATACTAACCAATAACATAATATCTTTTGGAATAAATCAATTAAATTGACTTTGTAATTTCACTTTGATTGTTTAGTAAACACTCGACGCACTGCGCCGAATGTCTAGTAATTCTAAGGACACATAAATATTGCACTGAAATATCAAATGAAAAGTAATGTGAACACTTGAAATATAACCAATAAAATAAATCAATTCAATTTTATTACTACACAAACACCACTCTTCGAAATTTATATAAACTTTAATGTTCTCATATGAAAATAAAAATGAACTATGGTAAACAATAGGTAATATTTTGCGCACTACGAATAGACCTAGATAATCAGTAAATAGGTTAAATGTTGAATCACATCTTGGAATAACCTCAGCATTTCAGAAGAAATTGTATTTATGCCAATTTATGATGAATTATTCTGGTGTGAATAGTCCGTTTTTGTCCAAAAGAATAGGTGCTTAAAATTAAACAAAGACGTAGGTATTACATGTCAAAGGTGATAAAGAAAATTATGTTAACAGAGTCCGCTGCGGTCTATCCTTTGACACCTCAAGCCCCGCGACGGACGCCGGTGTCCATATATATAGGGTTTTCCCATACATCTATAATATGTATTATTATTATTATAAAGCTGAAGAGTTTATTTGTTTGTTTGTTTGAACGCGCTAATCTCAGGAACTATTGGTTCGAATTGAAAAATTCTTTTTGTGTTGAATAGACCATCTATACTAATATTATAAAGCTGAAGAGTTTGTTTGTTTGTTCAAGATACCAAAAATATATGTATGAAAGAATTATTCCTCTTAAAAGATCTAAAAAAATGTCCGCGACAGTATATGTCTATCTTTTAAGGTTAACTCACTAGAACCGTTTTTATGGTAATCAAATTTGGTCGAAATTAATAACTCTGTGTGTCGCGCTTTCACGCCAATACTAAAGAACCGATTTAAATGAAATTTGGTACACAGATATTTTAGAACCTGAAAAAGGACATAGGCTACTTTTTATCCCCGTGAAATATAAAACGGGAACTCTTATCCCGGAAAAACTCTTTCACGCGGGCGGAGCCGCTGGCAAAAGCTAGTCTATAATATATAAGCGGGGCTTGAAGGGTTAAAAATTTAGCGCCATTGTATTTCTCATCATTACAAAGTAACGGTATAATAATATTTAATTGAAACACGGTGCCTTCGGTGTTGGAATACAAATCAAATATTGTAGAAAGTAGCTGAATAAATATGTAGGACTAGTGTTGCTCGCGGCTCCGCCCGCGCGAAAAAGTTTTACCGAGACAAAAATATTTTCCTGGGATAAAAAGTAGCCTATAGCACTCAGGAGTTATGTAGCTTCCTATTAGTGAAAGAATTTTCAAAATCGGTTCAGTAGTTCCTGAGATTAGCGCGTTCAAACAAACAAACAAACAAACTCTTCAGCTTTATGATATTAGTATAGATAGTATAGATAACATAACCCTACCGATAAGTAACTTTTTTTTTATTGCATAGAATGATGAGAGGAACAAGCCGTTCGCCTGATGGTAAGCGATACGACCTCCATGAACAGTAGCAACACCATCCAGCACCTTGAGTTACAAAGTACTGTATGGCATTCCACTGCGCTCGTCATCCTGAGACATAAGGTGTTAAGTCCCATTATGTGCAGTAGTTACATTGGCTGCAATGTCCTTCGAACCGAAACACAACAGTGCATGCACACTGTTGCTTGGCGGTAGAAATAGATATTGCGGTGGTACCCACCCAGACGGACTCTTACATATGAGAGACCTACCACCAGATTTTTCGAACAGTTAAAAATTTAGAAGCTATACACAATAACATTTATCTCTTTCTTCGTTCTGCTGTTAGCCCTTTAACTTCGCGCAGCTTCGACATCAATCTCTGAGCCAGATGATCTGGTAATGGGACTATACCATATTTTGGCAACCAGACAGGCTTGGTTCGTCTACGGCTTATCGGCTTAGTGTCAAAGCTAATAATCGTATCTTGTACACGATTTGGCTTCGGCGTCGTCGTACTTGTAGTAGTTGTAGTTGTAGAAGTTGTTGTAGTTGTAGTATCAGTAACAACATTTTGAGTTACAATCAGCGGGTAAAGATAAGGCATGATGACAACGTTCGGTTGGTTCTGATTATTGCAGTTGCAAGCGTCTTTACAACAAGGCTTGACGTCCGCGCAACTGTTGCACAAACATTTGCATTCTTCAGACTCCTCGTTACTGTCTTCTACTAAAGGTAATAGCCCGCCGCTGTTCCCATGTTTACGCTTGTGTTTTCTAGAGCTTTGGTAATTCTGTGGCTCTTCGTAGTCATCTTGAGTTTCTATATCGACGATTGGGTAACTGTTTTTATACATATTTTGATATGGATTTTGGTAGATTGCATTAAGCACGCTCTGGTACTCGTACTGTGATGATGTGGTTTCTAAGAGAAGTAAGATGATTTGTGCGTAGAATATCTGGAAAATTAAATTTTGGGTAAATATTTGCTTGCGACAATTGAGAAGCGGCCGGTCCCTTCATGATATAATATGACCTAAAATTAAGCATAGCATAATAAGAAATCCAACTTTGCTATATTATTACAGCCTAGAAATACAAGTTTACTTTTTACTCGACAAGTTCATTTAAATATTTTTTATGAAAATAAAGACTGCCTCGGTGGCGTAGTTGTATTATGGTACGACTTCAATGCTGATGTCTCGGGTTCGATCACCGGGTCGAGCAAAGTGATATTGAGTTTTTCTATTCAATGTCAGCTCGGAGTCTGGAATTTGTGCCCGATATGGCGATAGGCTCGCCCCCTATTAGACATGGGCGCCGCCTAGGAAAAAGCCGGCGGCGGCGTGCTGGTAATTTTTGGTCGGCGGCGGCGTAACGCCGGCGGCGTGGATTTTTTTAATGAATATTGAATATATGTATAGGCCACATATAAATTCCTCAGTTACATGTTCGTAGGTAGTTGGAAGCATTAGCCAATTAACTTATCGGTATAAAAATCCCTTCAGGACCCATGCTCCATCCACCCTGTAGATTGGGAGCGTTTGGAGAATTCCACCACGGTATCCCCTACCTGTCGTAAAAGACTATTAGTCAATAGAAGCCACCGGGGGTCCCGGGCGGACGGCAAGGTGCTGTCCGTCTTTAGTTTTGTGTTTTTTTAGCACATTGTTGCAATCCCTGTGATGGACGGCAGTGTGGCAGGTAAGCCTCACATTGCTGTTGACGCAGAGGGCGCCCTTCGGTGCGCGGGAGCGTCTGAGCCTAACACAACAGCAGACGGGCCGCACTAGGCGGCACCGCGCAGGGGCGGTTGCGGACGACAACTTATGACACTTCCGTCAGAGGAAGCCCGCGGCCGTCCCTAATGCGCCGAAGATGGCCCCAGCGGAGTTTTGGTTTGTATGCCGTGCGTTGTACATACGTTGGGCGGTCACCTAATGGTTTCATCTCTCCGTGCGGCTCAACGTCGGGTCGTAAGGCACGGTGAACCCAGCATAACCGCTCAGTCGCCCCCCTTGAAGGATGGGCGGTAGTAAGAAGTAACGTTCTCCGCGAAAAATAATAACAAAAAAAGACAAATGCTCCATGGCACTCGCGAGTCTTTATCTTGTTTCGCGGAGAAGGTGAAATGACCATTAATGTCCTTTGGTGCCACCATCCCGGTATCAAAAATGACTGCGCGGTTATATCATTATCACCGCTTTTACGACCTAACGTTACGCCACTTATAGAGATGGAAGCATCGGGCGATACACCAAGCTGGACCAAGTCTTTTAGTCTATGAAAACTAGTAGTGACGGCGTTAGGCGTCGGCGACTGCCGACGGCCTCGCGCTTAAGGGGCCTTACAAAAAAATTATTTGATATTACTTTTTGATAGTGGTGGCCTTAGCCAACTCAGGGCTCCGGGGGCAGATGTTTGCACGTGGCCTTTTTCTTTGTGCCCTTTGTCAACCGAGGGTTCAGCTGCCGTTAGGCCCGGGCGAGAGAAAAGTGGAAAATAAAAGGGGCCTCACAAAGCTAATGTCGCTGACGTCCACGTTTGGTCTAGCGCCGCCATTGTAAACTACCACGGCATACTAAATGTATATACCAAAGCACTTTATTGCGTCAGGGACGGCTTCATGATCTCATGGTCATGTGCGCCTAATCATTTTATCCGCAAATCTCCATCGAAAGGACGGGTAATATTCAGTTCTCCACCTCATGCCACAAATTTCTCTACTTCTGGCGGGAGGAGTCCGACCTTTCCTGTTCCCGCACCATCTCTTTTCATAAGAGGTCTACCTTCGTACTCGTAGGCCATCAAAAATTAAGATCTCTTGCTGTGGTCTTGGTTAGTAACACAGCGACAGCGAGAGGCCTCCTCCATTAAATGGCACGAAATCGTTATGCTCTCAATTAAGGTTAGCTAAAACTCCGATAAATGTTAGGTTATATATTGGACCGTATATTGCAACCTCAAAGGCCGAGTGGACGGTTATTCGGGAAACCCCAAGATCGCCCGATAGCCCCTATTAGTCGGCTGTTATAACAGACCGGGGATGCTGTAGTGGACTTCCCTAAACGCCCCCAATTCACAGGTCAGGATAAGGAGTCTCTGTTGGCAGAGGGATTGGCCCGCTATCGATCTCTAGTAGCACTCTCTTTCTGATGGAGGACTACTCCGAAAAAGTTAGCCGCCACAATCTAGAATCTCCGCATGTTGACCATGGACCAGTAAAAACGATCACCTGCACCTGACCGTAAGACACCGTCGTTGGGCAGTTATCACAATGAAAAGACATGACCTACGATCTGCCACAGATACTCTCCGGAACAATGTTCTCCGATGAGTACATTTATCAGTTGATAGTTGGACCATAGTTGCTTCACACCTTGGTGAAATCAGGGTGGACTACTAAAACATTTGGGCACCGAGGACGGGGTCTCCAGCCTGACACCACATCCTCCATGGCAACTCCGCCGAAAGGTGCCCGCTTGGCCTCTACTTAGGAGCCGGACGCTGCTCGTGTGTGGAAGCTCCCTCGAGGAAGTGGAAAGTGGCCGTAGGGCTTTGGGGTCCAGATCTTAGACCGGTATGTAACCAACAAGTAAGTCACGTACAAGATCGTGTGGTACGCCCTTATTATCTGCTGCGGATTCCACTGGAGAGCATTGCAGAGAGATTCGGAGGTCCAAGGTTTCAGCCGAAAAGGTACTGCTGTAAAAGATCATGGACCACATAACTCCGTGGCATAAAGTTTAGTTAGCGATGCCAGGACCTTTTAGGTTATACAGCTTGAAAGAGCGCAGCCGCGTATGGGCGCGTGAGCACAGAGGCCGTAGCCAAGATGCCTTTTACAATCGTTAACGCTAATAGTAGTTTTTCTGTTATTAACTATGAATAAAATTTTTGAAGAAAAATGTTTTTTTTATTACAAATCCACGCCGGCGCGGCGCCTTTGTTCTACATCGAACTAAATATAACATTTGAGACCCAATCATTCATAAAATTTTACAATAAAAATTAAAAGTATTCACAAAATCCACGCCGTCCAAGTTAGGCGGCGGCGGCGGCGGCGCGCGGGTCCTGCCCGGCGGCGTAACGCCGGCGCGGCGCCCATGTCTACCCCCTATCACATCATGCGACGGAATACCGGCGAAAAGTTGGTGCACAAGTTGCACCTCTGCCTACCCCTTCGGGGATAAAAGGCGAGAGAATGTGTGTGTGTGTGTGTGTGAGTGTGAAAATAAAGACATGGAAAATAAAGAATAATAATAATATATGAAAAAAAAATACAGATAGATGTAATGATATTATTTTGTCCCTAATAAAGTCTGCATTGAAGCTGTAAATATACACATATTATTAATTATTATTATAGGTAACAATTATTAAAATATCTACATACCAGCACGAAATCCATTATCATTTAGAATTTTACATGAAGCTGATAGTCACACACTTTTAGCGAAACTGGTGCTTTGTACCACAGGTGTAGTGTAGTGTGTCTTTTTCTTATTTCAGTTATCGCTTCATTGTTCTTGGATTACATTATTACGACTAGCCGAGTTTAGGAGAGCACATAAGGGTATGGAATAAGCATTTTAGGTGGAAGGTTGCTTTTATAAAATACTTCGTCTATTTAGGAAGCAACATTGCTTTAACGGTGAAGGAAAACATCGTGAGTAAACCTGAGAGTTCTTCATAAGAGTTTGGAGGGTATGTGAAGTCTGCCAACCCACAATAGGCCACCGTGGTGGACTAAGGCCTAAACCATCTCAGTGGTATAGGAGGCCCGTGCCCAGCAGTGGGCAATATATATTACAGGGCTGATTGCATTGCATTGCTTTTTTATCGCCATGTCTGTGTTTTTTCTTTTTCTTGTGTGGTGTTTAATAAAGAGTTATCTATCTAACTAACAGGAATATCAATGCATTTTTGTGTTTCGCTTATTGTAGGTAACATGATTATTAGTGGACTACCTCAGTGGTGTAGTTGTATTACGATTACGGTACGACCGCAATGCTGAGGTCTCGGGTTCGATCCCCGGGTCGGGCAAAGTGATATTGCGTTTTTCTATTCACTATCAGCTCGGAGTCTAGAATATGTGCCCGACATAGTGATAGGCTCCACCCCCTATCACATTATATTTTATATTATATAGGCTATTTAGGCGACGCGCAGACGCTTGTTAGTTTGGTGCCAAAAAATACTACACTCCCTTGAATAGCTACTCCAATATTTGCCAGCTGTATAGTGCTATGTATCCTCCTTTGTCTGTGGGAATGTCAAGTTATATCATTATGGGGCGCTATGAAGCCATTGTTCCGCAGGTACAACTAAAAAGGAGTCTCAGGTCCCTGAATAAAAATTAAAAGTACAGTGTAACTTGGTTAAGTGGGACCTGGATAAGTGAGAAACCTCCATAACTGGAACTCATGCTGAGGTACTATGGCACTGAATTACCCCTGTTAGTGGGACGAAGCAAACCTCTATATCTGGGATTCGTTTTTTCGATTTATAATCATAGTTACCTCTATAACTGAGACAGCGAGTGAATTTTATATGCATAAACCAGAATAAGCGGATGACTAAAATGAGTTAGATAATGAATCAGCGATATTCAGAATTTTCTGCCTGTCTTTTTTACGTTTGTTTGTTAGCGAAACCGTAAACAAAGTATAATTGGAAGCAGAATATAGGCTTTTCATTAAAATCGGATATCGAAAAAATTATCTACGCGTTCGAAGTCACGGGAACAGCTGCCTGCTAAACATTAAGCAAATTTTTATTTGGTGGAAGCTAATCTGCTATTAATACGTGCGGTCAGCCGGCCGGGCCGAAGGTGGCGGGGTCGTGACCTCCCGCCTGTTCCTGAAATACTTCCCTCTTACACAACGCGTGGAAACTTGCCAACGTACACTGATCTATGTGACTATCTTGTAAGGGAATTTATCATATTTTACTAAATATCGACCTATATAGCGTAATCCGTCGTGGACCTTTTTTGAGACGAGAATGTGGAGAAGTGGCGGCTTCGGGAGGGGAGAATAAACTTAATACCGCCTAATATGATGGGATAGCAGTAGTAGTAAGCAAGTGTAATAGGGGTTTTGTGACAGGCGATTAAAAAGGTTTACCTATCGCTTGTTGCTATTTTTCACACTGGCCTGTAAATATTGCTAGTTTTAGCTTGAAAGGCGCAATGTTACCTATGATTTCAGGTCTGAAAACAGTGTCTCTTTTCAGGTTGTTATATGTTGCAACTAAAGTCGGGTATAGAAAAGGCACGGAACGTTATCTTGATACCAAGTTGTTTTACAAACTAATAACTACAAACAATAAATATCGTAGATTTTCCCACAGTTTTCCACAATTAGACCAGTCGACGCGCTCATAAATCATACGGTTTTAAATGAATAATAACTTTTTTAACCTTTAAATGTTAGTTGACACAAAAATAAACACGCGGGCACACGTACGGAGTGCTGCGCAGGCGCAGGGCGTCGGGTCACGACCTCGGCGCGCCAGAATTAGCTCGTGACGACAACAGGCCAGGTGCCCGCCAACTGCCAACTCCAAAACACTCGTGTCACATATTTACATTTGCTCTATATTGCAAATTTTGGGCTCGATCGTGAAAATCGGTTTTGAAACACGCGACGAGCAAAAATAGATTCGCGCTGTCGCGGCACGGGCAGGACGTTAGGTAAACAAAATAAAGTTTTTATATTACTTAAATAACTAATATGTACCATAAGTTGCATTTAAAAGTTGCTGAAGCAAATATCAGCTTCATAGTGTTTCTCGGCAGCAAGTTGAAAGAGGCTCACGCAGCCTCTCCGCCTAAATATAAACACATACATAGCATTAAGCCATTTACAGGAGGTATAAACACATCCACATTTCGTAAGCTATGTTAGGCCTTATGTAATGGGGGAGAAAACACTCCGGACTGACGCTCAGTAGAAAAACTCAATATAAATTAGTCCGACGCGACGGGGGAATCGAACTCGAGAGGCAGTCTATATATTATACCTAACTAAATATAGAGTAGGGTAAAAACCTAGATGTCATTAATTCATATCTTATCTGTTGTTCATTTTCCTTCACCACGCTGAATAACCTTATAATCCTTGGCATGTTTATCACAATCCTGCTCTTGAGGGAATATTATCAGTGATTTTCTTTAGCTTTCCTTTGTCTGCACTCTGGTAGTGCCTTATCACTCTTATCGTTATCTACGATTGCGTGACCTGCCGTGTTCCTGCCCGCTCCGCTGTCGTTTCAAGTATTTTTATAGTTAATCCTCTTGTATTGTCTATCTTAGCGCTTTTATTAGTTTCCTAAGTATGTATGTACGAATCGGAAACTTTGAACATGATTTTGACCCCCTTCAAAACGTCGGATTAAACCGAAATTTGGTATACCTATCAAGGGCCGATGACAATTTAATATTTTAAACTAAAAACACGCCTTTATAGAAAATCCAAAAATTGATTTTTTTAGTTTTTTTTTTATTAAATATTAGGTTAGTGTTTTTATTTTACTCATAATTTGGAGATTTAGCTGTACGTGTGCTTTTGGGAGTGTAATCGTTTTTTATTGGACGTCCTTCTACAAGATGGACATTGATCTCGGAAAAGTCGCTGGAACACGTTGGATGAAGGCCGCTTCTAACACATTGGCCTGGAATTTTTTAAGGACTTCCAAATGCCAAAAGCAAGAATCTTTTTGAAAGCAAAGTTTGGAGATGGTGCGATTTTTGCCTTCGACCTGTGCTCTAAAGTATATGGCAGATGTATGGTCCTTACCATACCACAATGATTCAAGGAGTCTGGGAGTTTGCTAGAGCTTCGACTATTATGAGTGTCATTTTCATTTAGTTTTACCCATCAGTTTATGAGCAATTTGTGTATAAAATCATCTTTTGTGTATTCTCATACCTTGAAGGATATTAATGGTGCTTTTTTATAACAAATTATTCGGAAAATATCTTTATTATGAATTAATTGGATCTATATGTACAAACTATATTCGTATGTATAAACCATAAATTACATGCAATAGGAAACGCGGAAGCAATTATTTATAAATATTATCTAAATTGCAAGAAGTCATGTTACTCATAATATTTATCATGTTGAGTAGAATATGAGTAAGTAAAAACTTAAATAGGAGGTAAATAACTTCCAAATTCCCTAAAGAATTACGATGAGGTGACAATAAATCTAGTTTAAAGATAAGTTTTGACCGGTTACAAATATCCATCTCTTTTATCTTTTTTTATTGCATTGAATGACAAGACGAGCATGCCGTTCATCTGAAGGTAAGCGATACGACCACTCATAAACAGTAGCAACACCATCCAGCACCTTGATTTACAAAGTAGGTACAGTCTGGCATTCCACTGCTCTCGTCATCCTGAGACAGAATGTTAAGTCTCATTATGTCCAGTAGTTACACTAGACACAATGTTCTCCAAACCGAAACACAACAGTGCCTGCACACTGCTGCTTGGCGTTAGAAATAGACATTGCGGTGGTACCCTCACAGACGGACTCTTACATATAAGATACCTACCACCAGTAAATAAAATTAGCTTCAGTTATCTTCATTATTGACAATTCAGCAAACTCAATAGCAATCGGTACGTAAATACATTTCGGATGCCATTCCATATAATATAATAAACTGTAGGTTACGCTACGCACAGGTTACAGAGAAAACAAAATTACAGCTGAATTGTATGGAACATCGCCCCATACGTTCGTTCAAATTGATTTTGGCGGAAAACTGTAAACATACACACACACACACTCACGCCTATTATCCCCGAAGGGGTAGGCAGAGGCGCAACTAGTGCACCCACTTTTCGCCGTTATTCCGTCCCATGATGTGATAGGGGGCGAGCCTATCGCCATATCGGGCACAAATTCCAGACTCCAGGCTGATACTGAATATTAAAACTCAATATCACTTTGCCCGACCCGGGGTTGTATGTACTGTAATACAACCACGCCACCGAGGCAGTCAACTCAGAAAACTGTAAACATATTGATGTATTTATGCACATACTGCTTTAGAGACATAAATTGTCTGACGATGTTAGCGTAAGGAGTTCGTGGTTTTGGTAAAAATATGTTAACAGGATGAGGAGGCACCTGTTACAGTGGTCCTTAAACAAATGTAAAAAAATACGTCGTTGGTTCATCTGCTTAGGGGATGCAGACGACTTGACGTTATAAAACGTCCTATTATCAGATATAAAGGCTGAAATACTTTGATTTATACTCTGACACATGGTGTTACAGTTGACACGTATTGTTCTTCAGCCGATGACACCGTTTCACGTCGAGTGGCACCGTCGGAAGGTTAAGAGCCCGTTATCGGCTGTTATCAGTGTAAAGTACGTACCTTGGTACCGCCCCATTTGTTCGTTTGACCTGACACCGCAGTTATCAGTTGTACGCGACGATAACCGCTTCGCCGTCACGGTATACCTGTATATTTTTACCTTTAAATTTTGAAGGTAAATCGGTTTCCTGTTTTTTACTATTGATCAAAATTGTTGGATTGTGTTTGGAGTGAAGTTGTAGTTAAGTGAATTCGTGGTTCTAAGTTAGGCTCTGTTGACATTATTTACGTTGTGAAGTGTTGTGATGACGTTGTCGGCTTGACGTGTAGGTGCGTCAGGGTGACAGCTTGTTATTTTAAAGGTTTTTGCTGTCACTGTTTTGTTTTACTGAAAATATTGATATAAACAGCTGTACAGCTGTATTATATTTAAATATACATATTAACATTTCGCGGTAAAATCATTTTAGAAATAAATTGTTGTCTCATAATCAATATATTATAATAAGTTTGCTGCAATATTATATATTATTTTGTCTTATACTTAAAACCTTCTGTTGAGTCGCAGTCTATTGTATTATAAATGAATTCGAATTTAGCGGCCATTGTGTTTATTCATGTATTTCTATTTCGATTTTGTATCAAAACATTTTCCAATTCGATAGTAGGTTTGCTGTATGTCGTGTCTCAGTTGTTCCGGTTTGAAAGACATTCAAGCCAATATATGATATCTCGGTTTGAAGAACATAGTGCGGAGCTATACAGTACTTAAAAACGTATTACTCTTTTTACCTAAAAATTAACTAATCCTACATATTTCGACGGTACCATAGAACAAAGTCGTATATCGAACATGTTAGTTTTTCAGTAGAGCGCTTTGAAAGTCTAAGTTAACTATGAAAATCACAAGTTATACATGAAGGAAACATTATCTAAAGGGTTCAGTAACAGCTTTAAACCTGAAATATAATACTGAAAATATCAGTAATTCGCACATGAATACAAACTAATGACTTTCAAAGTGCTCTACTGAAAAACACTAACATTTTGCATACGACTTTGTTCTATGGGACCGTCAATTGTAAATAAACATCGTACAGCTGTTAAAACCTGCCAGAGTGGCTCACGTAAGTCTGTCGCGATTCGGAATCAGCCTGTTTATATCATGCACACACACTCACGTCTTTTATCCCCGAAGCGGTAGGCATAGGCGCAACTCGTGCACTTTTCGCCGTTATCCCGTCTGTGATAGGACGTATGTCAACTGATGAGGGATAATCGTCCCTCGTCAACCGACTCTATCTGGACACCTCTTCTCTTACCATCAATGGGTCACTTACAAGTCCTAGTAAAAAAATAATATAAGTACCTGCAGTACACTTGGATGTGTAAAACGATTTACATAGCGTTACTTGTTTACACGGAATTAAATAAAGAACAAATTGTAATTATAGTTTCGCGATATTTACATCAGCAGACGGTGTGTGTCATTCTTTTTTAAAACGTTATCAATGTTATCCGTTTTGTTTTTGCACTGTGACTTCATTGACTGTAAAGATATAGGATATCTTGTTTTTAATGTAGAAAGTAGATCTAACGGAAATACCTTTTGTGCTGACTTGCAAGTCTGTCGGTTGAGTGCTATATTTTTTATTTGTTAAAATTTTTGAGAATTTATAGTATAGTGTTCCAAAAATGTGTTTGTTATCACTTTTTGATAAACGTGCGAAACAAAAATATGATAAAATTTATTTAAGCTGAGGTTTTTTTTTTTTTTTTTTTTTTTTTGAGGGCATCTCATATCCCTTTCTGTCCACTATCTACAAACATTACGCCTATAGCCCTGAAGAGATGGGCAGAGGTATAATGAATAATCAGGGCACCCACTTTTCACCATGTGTTCTCCGTCTTATGATGTGATAGGGGGTGAGTCCATCTATATTTTACGTCACATTGTGATATATTTTTCTAAACGTCATACCCACTGAAAACCATTTCGGACTCTTGATGCGTTTTGTAGGACAACGCAACTGCTGAAACTATAGAAACATTTAATAATAAAAGTAGATACAAATAATTATTATGATATCTAGCATTTTCTGAGCCAAAGTGTTCTGTACAAAATTTAAAACACACATTTAAAGGTCAATAACCGACGCGATTTATTCAAAACAGCAAAAGCAATATGGTGTGGAATATAGGTGTCATGTCGTGATTAATATGAGTAGAGTTCGAGTAAAGTTCTCCACACCGCTCGTTATCGGGTGACCAATGTTATCGGTTTTTGATTTGAGATTACTGTGTGATGGCGGTATTGCAAATAACCCCTATTTCTAACACTTTCATGTCTGCTTGATGGTAATATTGAAGTGGTAGTCACGCTGTATCTGTCTAAAGAATGAAAGGTCCGATTCGACCGGGGTTCTACCACAGAAAACAAGCGACATCTTGCTTCATTTTGACCAAAGACAGGTACCTATAGCTAGAAAGAAAGAAAGAAGAAAGAAAGAAAGCAAAAAAATTTATTGGCTACTAGTTGGGTGGAAGATGGTAAATATAATGAATACAATTTAATAATATGATATTTTTAGGCTAAGTATTCCGATATTCAGTGTGGATGGTATATGTCCCACCGCAACAGTGTCAATAGGATCTAGATCAGCATATGCCAAACAACAATGTATGGCGCTGATTTTCAGTTTTAGTTAGTTATAGACCGGATATCTGTACCAAATATTTCGTCTTATCTGACACGTCCGTGTGGCAAGTCTCGATATGTTTAAATTTTGCAAAAAAATCAATATTTTGGAAGAAAATAAAATCGGGGACCGAATTCCGGACCAGGGAGATGTAAATAATTCTTTAGCGGTCCCCCGACGTGAGGACTCTTGGGTCAATATTACTAGGTACTTAAACGACAAAGACACATTTATTTTTAATTTTTAGAGATTTTTTGTGTCGGGGATTATTTATACACTCATTTGCAAAAAAAAACGGGCGGTTTGGATTTTAATTCTTTTTTAAAAAAAATACGGTACCAAAATGATTTCAATCATTTGTACATGTTACTGGCCGGTTTTAAAAATGCCGTGGTGTTTAAAACAGTACGTTCTAAATTAAAATTTTCGTTTGATGCTCGTTTTTACAGAAAACCACTTTTTATCCTACATTTTTGGTGCGAAGTTCCAAAAGATAATATCGGTTTTCATAACTTTTAGTCAATTTTTATGAATTTATTTCATATTCTTAATTGTCAAAGCTTCATTTATTGCTGTTTAGCTGTCTCAATAATGTTAGAGAAAGTGGTAAAAGCTACCAAAATTATTGCGCTGCTCGAAGAGGGCTGCAGCCAATGCTTCGTGGCTCAGAGGCTAAGTGTGAGTCGCTCGACGGTTCAAAGGACCTGGCAGCGGTATCAAGACACCGGTTCCGTCGAGAGAATGCCTGGTTCTGGAAGAAAACCATGTACCCAACCACGGGATGATCGTTTTCTTGTGAGTTGCGCATTGAGAAATCGCAAGTCTTCGTATGTGGACCTTAAGAAAAACCTCGAAGAAGTAAGAAATGTGCATATTAGTCTATGGACGGTCAGGAGGAGGCTGCTCGCGGCCAATATACGCAGTCATCGCCCGGCCCGCGGCCCTAAGTTACTCCGTGAGCACAGAGTTGCCAGGCTTAGGTTTGCTCGAAATTGTGAGTCATGGACTGAAGAAGACTGGAATAGGGTATTGTTCTCCGATGAAGCTAGGATATCTCTGTTCGGTGAAGATCGACGTCGGCGAGTGCTACGAAGACGAGGAGAACGCTTTGCAGAGGCTTGTTTTGAAGAAATCACACCTTATGGTGGGGGCTCTATTATGTTTTGGGCAGGAATAAATTCAATGGATCGTACAGAGTTAGTCTTCATTGAAAACGGCTCACTGACTGGACATCGATATATAACGGAAGTTCTTATTCCTCATGCACAACCCGCATTGGCCGCTTTAGGCGAAGACTCAATTTTTATGGACGACAGCGCTCGCGCCCACCGGTCTGGCGATGTGGAAGCGTATGTGCAAGAGGTCGGCATTCGTCGTTTGGATTGGCCAGCTCGAAGTCCCGACCTCAATCCTATAGAGCATGTCTGGGACGTTCTGAAACGACGCGTGAGATCAGTACAACCGGCTCCGCAAACCATCAGAGAGCTGAAGAATGTGATTACCGCGGAGTGGGAACGTATTCCGCAAGCAAGTATCCGGGATATCCTCGCTAGCATACCCAGACGAATTCAAGCTGTGATTTCAGCTAGAGGGGGTCACACTCGATACTAAACATTTATCTGCTTTTACTTTATTAAAGAAAAAACAAACAAAAATCTTTGTTAACTTTTACTTCACGAGCATATGCACTACTAGCGAGCATACACTACTAGTGAACTTTAGCATTAAAACCCATAAATTTTATCAAAATTTTATGATAATACTGACGAAAACGATTATTTGCTTATTAATTTACAAAATTGTGAAAGTAAAACTACCTATAATTATCAAACAAACCAATAGTAACATTTGAAATGATTCATTGCTTAGGTGCCCGTTTTTTTTGCCAATGAGTTTATTTTGACTAGCTTTTGCCCGCGGCTCTGCCCGCGTTAAAAAGTTTTTCCGGGATAAAAGTCCCGCTTTATGTTTTCCCGGGATAAAAAGTAGCCTATGTGTTAATCCAAGACATGATGTACCCGTGTGCCGAATTTCATCGAAATCCGTTCAGTAGTTTTTGCGTGAAAGAGGAACAAACATCCATACATCCAAACATCCATACATTCTTACAAACTTTCGCCTTTATAATATTAATAGGAATAAGATTTAGTTTTTGTATGCTACACTTCGTCACACCTTTTTCTTTACGGATATTACTTAGTTCATTTCATGTTATGCCGCAAAATATATTTTGATTATGGCAAAAATGGCAGTTGGTACAGGCGGTACTGGCTTTTCTTTTAATTTTCATAAAGCCTGCTAATATGCCCTAAAAGTTTGCACTTTTTGTAAACGTTCTGTAATGTGAATAGATGACGATTTGCAAGATCTTCAAATTAAGGACAGTTCAAAACAAACAAGATAAATTGAAGTAGATATTGTTAGTCATAATTGCTATGTAGGCTAAAAATGTGACGTAACTGTTCGCGGAAACGTTTTTTTCATTTTAATTGATGACGCCTTGATACGCTATGTGTTTATTTATCAGTAGCCTATTAGAATTATTGAAGTAATTTTATGGCAAGAGCTGATAAAGCAGCAAGAAGGTCCGAACGATCACTTAATATCTGGTGCCGTCGAAAAACGTCAATGCTAGCAGAAAAATAAAACGCAATGGCATATATGTACTAATTCCTACGATTCATCTAGAAGATAGTATTTCACACATTTTCTGTTTTCTTTTTACGTTAACGATTGTAGGAAGGCATCTTGTATACAGCCCCAGGGGAGGTTAAGTTTTGTCTGATGTACATTAACACTCATAATGCCAGAGACATCCTACTAATATCCTACTAATATTATAAAGGCGAAAGTTTGTAAGAATGTCTGGATGTATGCATGTTTGTTACTCTTTCACGCAAAAACTACTGAACGGATTTCGATAACAATTGGCACACAGGTAGATCATGTCCTGGATTAACACATAGGCTACTTTTTATCCCGGGAAAATATAAAGCGGGACTTTTATCCCGGAAAAACTCATTCAGGCGGGCGGAGCCGCGGGCAAAAGCTAGTATATAATCACTATGCCTCACCTCACTATACACTCATAATGCCACACATACATACATACGGGTCGAATACAGAACCTCCTTTTTTAAGTCGGTTAAAAGTGGGTGCACTCGTTGCGCCACTGCCTACCCCTTCGGGGATAACAGGCGTGAGTGTATATATATGTATTATTAGGAAAATTATTAAGGTACGAGGCAGTGCTGAGGTCTCCGGTTCAATTACCGAGTCTGGCAAAGCGACATTGAGTTTTCGGCTCAGTATTAGCCCGGAGTTTGGAATTTGTGCTATACATGGCGATTATCTCGCCTTCTATCACATCATGAGATGGAATACGCACGGCGAAAAGTGGGTGCACTAGTTGCGCCACTGCCTACCCCTTTGAGCATAAAAAGGCGAGAGTATGTGGAAAAAGGCATTATTAGTTTACATTTAGTCCTCCTGAACATGGTATAGGATTTTCTAACATATGACATACGCCCACACATACGCCCTAGACTACCCTTTTCGTTATTTTCTCGTATTCCATCCAAGGGTTGTCTGTAAGAGATTGCCTCGAGCGATAAGACCGCCAATTGTACCTGTTCTCTACCTTCATTGATTTTTTTTAATCTTACGTATTTTGTTTTTGGTGTACAATAAAGCTTTAAATAAATAAATAAATGACATAAATTTTAGTCAACAGAGAACTATAATATAAAGGTTCATCTGAAACTGAAGTGTTACGTCTTAACTATGGAATCAAACGAGCCAAACGTTAAGTGCGGTGAAGTTGAAGTGAATAAAAGTGAAGTGAAAATGGAGCCGGAGGATGAGGAGGTGGTGGTGCGTGGTAACCAACGCGAGAACCGACTCACCACCATCATCGACCAGCTCCGATGCCAGGGGAAAAACAGAGGTAAGGGATTTATCATATTTGATATGGTGTTGTGGGTATCAGTAGCGTGTCGTTGGTTGGGGAGAGTGGAGGGGTCTGTCCGCCACTGGCGGCAAAATCAGTCAAATAAATCACTTTACTGGCGGTAGGTCTCTTATATATGGTCTCTTGGCGATAGGCTCGCCCCCTATCACATCATGGGACGGAATAATGGCGAAAAGTGGGTGCACTAGTTGCGCCTCTGCCTACCCCTTCGGGGATAACAGGCGTGAGTGTATATGTATGTAGGTCTCTTATATGTAAGAGTCCGTCTGGGTGGGTACTACCGCCAAGCAGCAGTGTGCATGCACTATTGTCTTTCGGTTTGAAAGGCGTTATAGCTGTACTGGGCATAATGCGACTTGATATATTACGTCTCAGGATGACGAGCGCAATGGAGTGCAAGGCAATACCTTGTAATTCAAAGTTCTACTGTGTGCGGCGTTCCTACTGTGGGCAGTCGTATCGCTTACCATCAGACGAGTGGCATGCTCGTCTTCTTTTAACTGCAATAAAAAAAAGATCAATAAGGCGCTACGCTGTGGTACTACGATTTGTAGCATTCCTTGATAAGTTTTTTTATGGTAGGCAGCGACTTAGCTGTGCCCTTGGCATTGCTGACGTCCATGGGCGACGGTAACCACTTACCATCAGGTGGGCCGGTAGCTCACCTGCCTTCGAGGCAATAAAAAAAAGCGCATTTTATTTAAAATCCAAACATAAAACGAATCTAAAATTCATTATCTCGCTAATCAAACTACTCAAATCAAATATAATCAACATGAAATCGTAATACGATGCAACACGACATAAATCTCGGAGTCTGCGCGCCGAAGCGTGACGCGAACAAAAGTCGCAACCTTTGCTCGAAGATGGTATCGTGAGCACATGTAAATCGCTTAGTAGATTTATAAAAGTAATTAGTGAAGACAAAGGGCACGCGCCAACCTCGGCCTACCCACGAGTGCGCACAATTAGTACGCAAAAAATATTGTTCAGAAGGTTTAGTCTATTGAAAAACATTCACGTGCTGTGTGTCAAAGGGTGAAAATGTTTCTATTAATTTCTGTATTAATTATATTGACGCTATAGAACTTGTCCATAAATTTCTACCAATTTTTAATTTTAATTTCTAACTACGTGATGCTCGCGGCTTCGCTCGCTTGAAAACCATTTCCCGCTACAAAAGTCTCTGAAATACAATACGATGCCAGCGCCATCTACTGAAAGAATCAATTTTAAAATATAGATTATTTTCCATGGGAGCAAATTACCGGGATAAAAGTACTCTACACGTTAATCCAGGAGATAACCTACCTATGTTTCAAATTTCATCAAAATCTGTTTAGTTGTTTCTGAGTTTACTTCTAACAAACATTCAAACATACAAACATTAGCATTTATAATATTAGTAAGTAGTAAAATTCTTTAGGCAGGCATAACTCTTTAGGCAGGCATAATTCTACCTACAAGTAAGGGCTGTATGGTCATTTTCCTATGGTTTTACTTACATTAAAATCAAGTGCAATGATACCTTGCTTTTAGTATGAAAATATATCTACTTTTCTGGGTTAAAAAGTTCAAGCTATTGAATACATCTTTATCGATCTAGTAATCTGCAAAACATCTCATGCGCTAAATTCATGCATTACATTTACAAGTGTTACGGACATACAAATGTGATTTCTATATACATATGTAAACCTTTACATATGAAGAACAGAACATTATAGACAGCAACTGAATTTTTTTTCCCGTAATATGTAGATGCAATTCTATGTAGGTGTTCATTTGAATAAAATACGCCAATAGATGATTATTTTTGAAAATTTGTTCTTAAATTTATCCTGCCTAATGGAATAATTTGGCTATATTAAGCCACAAAAACATGAAAAAAAAATCGTTGAAGATATAATATCAAAATTTTAAAATGAATAATCATCAAGTTATTAACTTTATATTTCTAGGAGATGATAAAGCTTATTGTTTATCACCGCACTAGTGATGTGATTAATGGTTAAAAATTATTAATGGTTAATAGTTAAACATTAAAAAAAAATAACGTGTTAAATTAATAGTTAAGTTATAACGGTCAAGAAGTAAGGAGTTACGTGAAAAGCATTAGCGATAACATGTTCAACACGTGTCTTGCGTCGTTTATTTTAATTATGTTAAATTTTTTAACATTGAATCAATAAGCAACAGGTAAATTTTTTTTCACAATAACAGTCACATCGAAATAAACATTTTCTAATTATTATGTATTAATGAACATTTGTGTAAATGACGCTTGCGTGCCGTTCATACAATTGAAAAAATCTGCTTTGAGGTGTAATGACTGTTCAATTTTTTACACCTTAAAATTATGTTATTATGTATCTTTATATTACTTATTTCTTTATTTATTATGGACATTAGCACTATAGTATTCAGAACCAATGTTAGAATTGGTATACACGGCCGCCATTTTGAATTTTTATGTTTTAAGGCCAATTGACTTCAAAATCGATATCTGGGTATAACTTTAATTACTAAAAACTGCTCCAATGTCGCAATTGAAAAAAGTGGCCGCCATTTTGAATATCTTTGTTTTAAGTCCAATCAACTTCAAAATTGATATCTGGGCAGGCGTTTAGGTACAAAAGACGGATCCAATGTTAGAATTGAAAAAAGTGGCCGCCATTTTGAATTTCTTTGTTTTAAGGCAAATCCACCTCAAAATCGATATCTGGGCAGGCCTGTAGGTACAATAGACGGATCCAATGTTAGAATTGAAAAAAGTGGCCGCCATTTTGAATTTCTTTGTTTTAAGGCCTATCGACCTCAAAATCGATATCTGGGCAGGCCTGTAGGTACAAAAGACGGATCCAATGTTAGAATTGAAAAAAGTGGCCGCCATTTTGTGTTTCTTTGTTTTAAGGCCTATCGACCTCAAAATCGACATCTGGGCAGGCCTTTAGATACAAAAGACGGATCCAATGTTAGAATTGAAAAAAGTGGCCGCCATTTTGAATTTCTTTGTTTTAAGGCAAATCGTCCTCAAAATCGATATCTGGGCAGGCCTGTAGGTACAATAGACGGATCCAATGTTAGAATTGAAAAAAGTGGCCGCCATTTTGAATTTCTTTGTTTTAAGGCCTATCGACCTCAAAATCGATATCTGGGCAAGCCTGTAGGTACAAAAGACGGATCCAATGTTAGAATTGAAAAAAGTGGCCGCCATTTTGTGTTTCTTTGTTTTAAGGCCTATCGACCTCAAAATCGATATCTGGGCAGGCCTTTAGATACAAAAGACGGATCCAATGTTAGAATTGAAAAAAGTGGCCACCATTTCGAATTTATTTGTTTTAAGAACAATTGACGTCAAAATGGATTATTGGGCATGCCATCGTTAGTAAAAAAACAGATCTAATGGTAGACTCAAAAAAAGTGGTCACCATTTTGAACTTCTTTGTTTTAAGACTGATTGGATTTAAGATAGATATTTGGGCTTGTCTTTAGCCAAATAGAATAAATCGAGGTTGTAATTTTACTAATTTAACAATTTAAATACGCAGTCATATCAAATTTAAATACTTTAAAAAATTAATAAGGTAATCAACGTGAGTAGCCTTTTAAGTCTGGTGAAGGGAGGTAAATAAAAAAAAGATACATTAATTGAATGGTCAACCAACAGGGCATAACGATGTGGGGGAAGAAAAATATAGTAAGATAATTTCTACTACTCGGCTAATTATTCTTATAGCAATAGTTGAATTGTTAGCGACTCCCTGATTTTTAACCGATTTTGATGCTTTCACAGAAGAATTTACTTTATTTGCTGTTTGTTGCCACGGGCCACTTCTTCGTTCTTCAATTCTTTATTTTGCGACATAACAAACCTGCGATATCGTTATTGAAGAGAATTGAATAAGCATTGATGGTGGTCATATTATTTAAAAGTTCTATAACCTACTATAGTTTGTGGCCATGTCCAGCGGAGTTCGATTTTAAAACCAATAGCCCTTAAAATAAGAACATTTAACATGGAATGCAGTTCTTAAAATTCCAACCTCGATTTATTCTATTTGTCTAAAGACAAGCCCAAATATCTATCTTAAATCCAATCATTCTTAAAACAAAGAAGTTCAAAATGGCGACCACTTTTCTTAAGTCTAACATTAAATATGACTTACTATCAATGTCATGCCCAGTATCGATTTTGAGGTCAATTGGCCTTAAAACAAAGGAATTCAAAATGGCGGCCACTTTTTTCAATTCTAACATTGTATCCGTCTTTTGTACCTAAAGCCATGCCCAGATATCGATTTTGAGGTCATTTATTTATTTATTTATTTATTTTATTTATTTATTTTATTTCACACAAAACAGGTTACAATCGGGCACATATAATATATAGAAATGTATGAAGTTTTTTAACATAATTATAACCCAAAAACTTGTGTTCCGGAATTAATGTTGAGTGTTAACATTGGCCGTAAAACAAAAAAAATCAAAATGACGGCCACTTTTTTCTATTCTCACATTGGATCCGTCTTTTGTATCTAAAGGCCTGCCCAGATATCGATTTTGAGATCGATTGGCCTTAAAACAAAGAAATTCAAAATGGCGGCCACTTTTTTCAATTCTAACATTGGATCCGTCTTTTGTACCTACAGGCCTGCCCAGATATCGATTTTGAGGTCGATAGGCCTTAAAACAAATAAATTCGAAATGGTGGCCACTTTTTTCAATTCTAACATTGGATCCGTCTTTTGTATCTAAAGGCCTGCCCAGATATCGATTTTGAGGTCGATAGGCCTTAAAACAAAGAAATTCAAAATGGCGGCCACTTTTTTCAATTCTAACATTGGATCCGTCTTTTGTACCTACAGGCCTGCCCAGATATCGATTTTGAGGTCGATAGGCCTTAAAACAAAGAAATTCAAAATGGCGGCCACTTTTTTCAATTCTAACATTGGATCCGTCTTTTGTACCTACAGACCTGCCCAGATATCGATTTTGAGGTGGATTGGCCTTAAAACAAAGAAATTCAAAATGGCGGCCACTTTTTTCAATTCTAACATTGGATCCGTCTTTTGTACCTACAGGCCTGCCCAGATATAGATTTTGAGGTCGATAGGCCTTAAAACAAAGAAATTCAAAATGGCGGCCACTTTTTTCAATTCTAACATTGGATCCGTCTATTGTACCTACAGGCCTGCCCAGATATCGATTTTGAGGTGGATTGGCCTTAAAACAAAGAAATTCAAAATGGTGGCCACTTTTTCAATTCTGACATTGGATCACTCTTTGGTAACTAGAGTTAAACACAGATACCGATTTTGAGGTCAATTGGCCTTAAAACAAAGAAATTCAAAATGGCGGCCACTTTTTTCAATTCTGACATTGGATCAGTCTTTGGTAATTAAAGTTATACCCACATACAGATTTTGAGGTCAATTGACCTTAAAACTAAGAAATTCAAAATGGCGGCCACTTTTATCAATTCTGACTTTACCTAAATAAAATTATTTTCGCAATCATTGCAAGTGGCGATTTTATTGTTCACAAATCACGACAAGGCATAATTTAAGTCTTAGCTAAAGAAAAAAATATCATTTTTGTGCTTATTAGTTGTATTAAATTGAATTTAATAAATAACCTATAGAGGCGTTATTAGCATTTTTCTATGATTAACAGTTATCAAGTTTAGTTGAATGATAAATTAACAGATGGCATTAACTGCCTCCGCAGTCCGTTCATTAGTTTAAACGTTTAATGAATATTGCAATATAAGTAATAGAATTAACAGCTATTTTTTTATAATGAGTTAAATTAACAGTTATAACGTTTAATGATCACCTCTACACCGCACATCCTTCACCGACAAGTATTGTTCGATTTGAAGTGTAAATACAAGGAACGCAAGTTACTATAAGCTCGCAATAAGATATAATAAATTACAATTAATATTATTGTTTGGACGGTATATTACGATTACGATATTGGCCAGGTACACTCTTATGGACTTAAAAAAAAGCTGGAGAACAGAGGGCTCACGCAAAACATGTCAATTATTTCACACACGCACTATACACTTAAAAGTTTTTAAAAAAGTTTGTGTAAATGAAGGGATCTAAAAATATTTTTTTAATGGATCTAAGATCCATATTTTACCTATATCCATAAAGTTTGAGCCTGGTTAGATTTTGAGGCCCAGCACCCATACAATAAGCGGATATCTCTTTGTTGCTATCACACTGAGCCTTCTGCAGCTGATATTTTGTAATCCGGGGCACCTCTCCGTTGTGGTGGCTTAAATCTCGGCAACAATGGCGTAGATGCGCGATAGCCGCGTATCTCCAGATCGGAGTTTCCACCACCGCACAGAATTAGTTTATTTAGCCAGTGAGGAACAGTAATTATGTGCTTTGACCCGCCTTTGTGATGTCGTGACCTTTTTAATCAAATATCGGTATAGATTTGTGGGTTTTTTGTAAGATGTTTGTGGAGATACGCGTAATTTCCTGTTGTTTTTTTGTTTTAAAATCGTCTTCGTAGTCGTACCTACGTATGATTTGGAATTCACCAATTTATTTTGTTATAATATTATGTTATCTATCGTGATAATTGATTGGAGTTAGGACGGATGGTGTGATTAATTACGATTTAGCGCCGCTTGGCAGTACTATAAATTATATAGTTACTAAGGATACTATGCATATATTGGATTATACTATTGTAGATATTATAGTTCTTAAAAACTTAACTAGCAGGTATTGTGCAGTAAAACTCTTTTCTGCGACGGCGAAGGAATTAATGTAAATAATAATCAACTTCTCTTGTACCAAGATTTTTATAGATGATCATTTTTGTTTCTTGAAAATAATGTAAGTGACGATAGGCTCGCACGAAAAGTGGGTGCACTAGTTGCGCCTCTGCCTACCCCTTCGGGAATAACAGGCGTGAGTGTGTATATGTAAGTGGCACTCGGTGTTCGATCCCCGGGTCGAGCAAAGTGATATTGGGTTTTTCTACTCAGTAATCGCCCGGAGTCTGTTTGTGGCCAATATACCGATAGGCTCGCCGTCTATCAAATCACGGAATATGTAAAAAGCGCAGTGAGTGCGCTTGTTGCGCTTCTGCTTACTCCTTCGGGGATAAAGCGCGTGAGTGTGCATGTATGTACTTATTTGGAAATGAGTTTTTAACTGCGTTTTTTATACTTACATTATTTTCTACTGGTATGCACTACTTCAATGTAGATTGAAACGCCCGGCACTCATCCTGCTACCGCACCAAGTCGTCTCAAAAGTCACTCTACTGTGTGCTCGGCCTCGGCTACTTGGCAATTGGTGTGAAAAAAACCAAAGACAAATGCAAAAGATAAACCAAGATCCTCGCAAAACATCTGCATAGCGTCTCATATAAACCTTAATAATAATACAACTCGGGGTCCGTAAAAACGTTCATTTCTTTTGTCAGCCAGAAGCTCTGAATCAATCCGCCCAATTACCCGCACCGGATAAGCCGGTGTTTAGCTAATGAATGCATAAATCGCTGTCCAAATGCACTGCGCACTTCCTCCGACGTGATAGCGTTAATCAGCGCAAGGAATTTATACTCCGACGTCGCTAAAATACGGCAATTGGTAGTCTGCTTCAACCAAGTTATACTCTTGAAAAAATAGAGATTTCTTACTTACTTGATATTCGATTCGAAACTTTCTTCAGTTGTGATAAAGTTGGTTATAGGTGCTCGTATATTTTGCCGATAATTTCTATCGGTCGTGAGCAAATATAGAGAATAAGTAGTGATAGATGGTGCACGTTGGACGCAGTCAGCGGTGCGCGAGACTTCGTGGGTTTGAGAAAAAACTGTAACTGTATTTTGTATTCTAAACAATACCGATAAATTAGAGTTTACGTTTAATTATACTAAGGAATGAAAAGTTGAAGATCAATTTCCGTTTAACGTCAATTTATTTGATGAACGGCCGGCTTTATTTACTTTTTAAAGATCATAGATCAACTCGGATGAAAGTATTGTGGTGCTTAATTACATTTAGGTTTGCGGCTGTTACATTAATTTTGTAATAGGTAAAGATATATTTAGTTTGTTGAAGTTTTAGCTCGAAATTTTACAGTAAAAGACAGTGTAAGTAAAGTTAAGTATCTCTTTTAATTTTGTACGCTTAGGCCTAAAGTCAAGTCAAAGGCCTCTTCCCCAGTAGTGGAAGAGGCCCGTGCCCAGCAGTGGTACAGTATACAGGGCCGGTCTTATTAAATATGTTTGGAATAAATATGCATCAATCGCACGAGTGATACGGGCTGTGTGCTCGATAACAGTTATGTTCTTTTCGTGACGAGCGTTGTCTACCTCCTTATCTTGGATTAACGTAAACATTTGAAACAGTCCAAATGTTTTTACATTTTGAGACACAAATACACTTTAGGATTTGCAAAGGTTACGCGGAACGTGATATTATGAAGGAAATGAATATCTTTTGCGGAACAGAATTCATTTGTAATCTTTTTTGTAGTTTGGCGCTAAATATAATGAACTTGTTGTTTAGAATTGTTGAAAACTAAATAACAAGTATCCAAGATCAAATAAACCTCATCCGTCCCTTATTTCTATAACTTTCCTTTAAAGCCAACATCTGGGGGCTTAGAATGTGAAAAAAAAACACGATGCGTCTCCGCTTCGTTTTACTGTGATTGGTTGAGAGACTGACGTATCTGTCTCTTGATCAATCACAAACATCAAAATACCGATACGTCAGTCTCTTAACCAATCACAATAAAACGAAGCGGAGACGCATCGTGTTTTTTTCACATCCTAGCCCCACTGTTATTTTAGAATTATGAGTGTTTATAAGCGGTAAAGATCACTTAACTCAGGTAACTCACTTTGGCCGGCTTATGCAATAAAGATATAAGATTATAACACTCACTGTATACCTGCAGATCTACGCAGAGGTCGATGTAGTGTACACAAGGTTCATAGAGCATATTATGACGCGAAAGAAAACGACCATACCAATATTAGATTTGAAAAATCATCAGACGTATTAAAAAGAAATTAGGGTTGAAGAAGTACAATTTAGTTATCCACAGTGGCTTTGAGCCAAAATAAATCTGGGTTGCAACCTCATTCACACACGATCAGAATAGTTGAACGTGGTACGATCATAAGTTTGTCCAGCAGATCTTGGCAGTCAATGGCAATCAATATGTATAAAACTGTCGCATCGTTTTTATGTCAGTAAAATTGGCAAGCCTAAACAAAGAATTTAGAATGAACTGACCTTGTATTTAGAAGTGTTAAAAAAATTATTATCACAGATTCACAGGTTGCAAGTAAATTATACAGCTAATGTTGATAGTGCTCATTTTTAACCGACTTCCAAAAAGGAGGAGGTTCTCAATTTGTGTGTTCGTATTATTTACTATATATTTTAGATTAGAGTATGAATTTTCTATTTGGTCGGTTTATCCATTTATGTGACAAGTAGAATTTATCAGCAGGAAGTGAAATCGGCCTTAGATGAAGCAAATTCAGATGTTATTTAAAATGTAAGACTGGCTTGGTAATAAGCAATTTTTTATTGCATCACATCGTCACACAGCTTGAAAAAACGCAAAATAATAATAATTTAAAAATCAAATACTTTATAATTTCTTGGTGCATCTGTGTTATGAGTACTCTATGAGGAGAGGTCGCGTGCGCCGGCGTCGTTAGCTCGCCCGCTGGAAATTTATAATGATCGATATTCTCTTGCACCGATGGACCTTGCTCCGGTTAGAGTCGGGTCAAAGCCGCTTCTGCATCATCACTGAAATATTGTGTTGATAGCCTTCTTATCATCATTATTGGTAGGATTTTATAGTAACTACTATTAGTAGTGTAGCCTGGGCCTTTTTGCTACCATATACATAAGTATTTTATTTACATTTTCATGTGTTGCTTAGGGTCCCGACCCGCAGTTGCAGACCCGTCCCCGACCCTCTGCTACGCCGATGTAAAATTCATCACGTAGGCGAACATAGTTGCACTTATGATAAGTCCAGATACATTTAATTATTATTAAAAAGTTACTTATATAACTACAGACATTTTTATAGAGTAAATTCAATGAAAAATAAATAAAGAAGCCAAGCTCGGGCTGGCAGGAAAGTGGAGATAAAGAAATGATGAATCATTTTTACTAAAATTTATGGGAGGAACGCGTCGCGATCCTCTCCGGTGAGGACACAACAGGCCCTAGCCTAGCTAACCTACCTTGTAACTAGTGGTAGCGCACGGCTGTCGGCTCTGAGAGTGTTTCCTTGAATAAGTCCTGTGGGAACTATGCTGGGATAAAATAACCTATTTTACTCTCTGGTTGATGAACTATTTATATGCAACAAATTAAGTCGATCAGTTGATTAATTGTGTGAAATAGGACTCAAAAACGTATTTTCTCTAAACATAAAATTAGTAAGGAAGTAAAGTTATCAGATTTCAGCCGTAGTAGAGTGAAAGTATCTGGTTTCTTTTAGATTGATCAAATTGAACTACAAAGATTTTTATTTTAAGATAAATCCTCACATCAAATAAATAAATCACTTAAAAATACAAATAATTAGAATCAATGTAAAGTGCTACTAATAAGCGAAATGCAAATTCTATAAAACACATGTTCATTCAAATATATAAATATACTTACTTTCAGAACGAAACATAATTTACAACAATGTAAAATTAAAGTATCTAGAGAACAAAATAGTTAGGTAAAAAAAAAGTTACTGTGGTCTAATTAAAAACAAATCTGTATAGAATCAATTTAGCGAACTTTAAACCAAAAACTCGTCTAACTGTCTTATCTAGATTTTTCAGTGGGCAACGACCCCCGCGACCTCCTAAATCCGTTCCACCTACAAGTGCACATGAAAGCGTGACCGCCGCTGTTACAATTAACCATATCTTACGTGTGAGGCGTCTGCGGATCTTGATACAGTGTGGGTGCGGTTCTGAACAACGCAGCACAAGATTGCAGTTTCATAATGTCGACAGTGGGGCAATCGCAGGCCTTATTTTTTTGGTATTGCTGCCTGGTGGTTTGTTGAGGCCTGGAGGTGAATCCTACTAATATTATAAAGGCGAAAGTTTGTAAGAATGTATGGATGTTTGGATGTATGGATGTTTGTTCCTCTTTCACGCAAAAACTACTGATCGGATTTCAATGAAATTTAATACACAAGTAGATCATGATCTGGATTAACACATAGGCTACTTTTTATCCCGGTAAAATATAAACCGGCATTTTTATACCGGAAAAACTTTTTAACGCGGGCGGAGCCGCGGGCAAAAGCTAGTATTATATACGAGAGGATTCTAAGTTCCACCGCTTCGTAGAAGTATTTCTATCGAAGGCGAATATACCTAGATATGTAAGTATTTTATGATTTAACAGTTTATATCGTAGGATGACCAGCACAGCGTGGTTCCTCTTTATTAACAGTTTTGAAGCTTATTATGCACTAGTTGTTGCTCGCGACTTCACATGCGAGAAAAGCCTTTCCCTCTACTAAAGTCCCATAAACACTGTAGCTATCCATAGTACATGTATATGACGCCAACTGTTTAAAAAACCTGATCCCAAAAACAACTTTTATTCTGCGACAGCAAATTTACCGAGATAAAAAAGACCTATATGTTAATCCAGGACACGATCTCTTCGTGTGCCAAATGTCGTCCAAATCCATTCTATGGTTTCTGTATTTAATTCTAATAATCATCCAAATATTTTGGTAAACTTTCACGTTTCTATTAACGAGATAAGACACTCGATCACAAAGACGACTAGCGCAAAGTGTCGTCTAGGTAGCGACAAAATTTCGCCATTTGTGGTATCGCACCTTAACTTTGTGCAATAGGAAGCGCTCTGCCCCCGCGTTATCTCCTTTGCTGATTTCTAGCGGTCACGCTATTAACTGCAGTAATATTCGTAAATGAGTAGCGTTATCGGTGTTTTTTGATGAGTTATCTCTACAAATTGTAACGATAAGGTATATATAGTCTATAGAGGACAGAAGGAGGTGGAAAAGGTTGACTTATTTTATATTTCGATGTTGATATTCAAAGTATTTGACCATAAAACAAAATTAATGTTTCATTAGCATCGTCATCATCAGCCACATGACGTCCACTGCTGAACATAGACCTCCCCCAAAGATTTCCAGATGGACCTGTCAAAAGCGGCCCGCATCCAGCGCGTTCCTGCGGCCTTTACAAAGTCATCGGTCCACCTTGCAGGTGGACGGCCGACGCTGCGCTTGCCAGTACGTGGTCTAAAATTACATCTAAATTAAAAAGTCTAAGTTAATGTTTAGTACATACATACATACATATACACTCACGCCTGTTATCCCCGAAGGGGTAGGCAGAGGCGCAACTAGTGCACCCACTTTTCGCCATTATTCCGTCCCATGATGTGATAGGGGGCGAGCCTATCCCCATATCGGGCACAAATTTCAGAATTTGGGCTGATACTGAATAGAAAAACTAAATATCACTTTGCCCGACCCGGGGATCAAACCCGAGACCTCAGCTTTGCAGTCGTACTGTAATACATCTACGCCACCGAGGCAGTCTAATAATTAGTTAATGTTTAGTAGACACTAATAAATTCTAGCACTTGATAAAGGTCGCAGGAACACCCTGAATGCAGGCTGCTTTTGACACGTCCGCCTGCAAATCTTTAAGGAGGCCAATGTTCCGCTATGGATGATGATGATGATAAAACTCTAGCAAGGACAATATCGAGTGCTCTCCACCAAATGTTTTGACTAAGGTTAAAATTTCCCATATAAGTGTCAATTATTACAGAGACGAAAATACAAAGACACAAAACAAAGAGCAAATAGTCCTCGAAGCGATAACCAGGGCAAATGCTATGAGTGTTCAACCAGGGACACTGAATCGTGAAACGGTGCTTGCTAAAATAATTCAGAACATTCCTACGGTAGTTTGATGCACGCGAGGACGGGCGGTCGTGTGCGACGGCCGACGACTTTTTGCTCAATCTCTCCATTAATTACGCTATCTCGGTACTGTTAGAGGGGGAGGAGCAGGTCACAACGAGAGCGTGATGATGCCTACTCAAGCTTTACTGGACTTCCTGATGCTTAATGGAGTAAGTTGGAAGATATGTTTCATAATGCAAACAGTGAAGACGGATGGGAGTTTATAAGGATTCTTTAGAATGTAGGAGATTGCAAGGCTTTGCCCAGATGTCACGATTACCTATTCGTGACATCTGGTATTCTGAATTAGAATCGATTTTTATCTTACCCGAAAACTGAGTCGTGATATAGAGCCCTCTATATAAAGCGCATGTAGTATTTATTGCATTGATCATTATTCTAATAAAGATAAATCTAATCTGATATATATACTATTAGAAGCAATCATTATATAGAATCAAATTAACTCATGACGGCCTCGGTGGCATAGTTGTATTACGATTTACGGTACCTACGCCTGCAATGCTGAGGTCTCAGGTTCAATCCTCGGGCCGGGAAAGTGATGTAGAGTTTGTGCCCAATATGGCGGTAGGCTTGCCCCCTACCACATCAATATCATCGAGACGGAATACGCACGCCGAAAAGTGGGTGCACTAGTAGCGCCTTTGCCTACCCCTTCGGGGATAAAAGACATGAGTGTGTGCGTAAATTGTCTCATGAAGATGATAACTTCAATCTAAATATGCAGTTAATGGGCTACCCAATATTATGAACACATTCAAAATATTTTACAAAAAGAGAGTGATAGGAATTGAGAGAAATGATAATACGACATAAGATCTAATGTTACAGCAAGGCGAACATACTTTGGCATCAAGCAGAGCTCTGTAGCTCAAAGTATTGGACAGTTTTATCGAACTGTTTGCTCTTGTGTCAACACAAATTTAATAAATCTGACAGAGGGTTATCACGAGTGCTCTATATTGATGTCCAGCTCTTCACCAGCAAGAGAATAGAAAGAACAAATTCTCTAGTGCGACACAATGTGACTGTCATCAGTCGATATATTATAGCGGCTACTGGACCCGGCACGAGGCTAATATTTTATCTGGGCGGTCTTCATTGCGTCCGCGATCGGGTCTTGTTTACGCAGTGATGCGCTTGGACAGCTATCGATGTTGGAAATATAGAGAGTATGAACGAATATTTCTAAGAACGTTATGAAAATTAGTTTTGGGTCGATCTGTGACGGTTACCTTTCGCCAGTACTTGCTGCAAATCTCAACAAAAATTTTACAAATTTAGATATATTTGCTATGTCCGCTGGGCAATACTGAAAAATGTTATTACAAATAATTATTGCTTCTAACTTGTAATTGATTAAATCGCGATATTTTATAGCCAATTTCTTTTTAGCTTATTCTTGTCATACTGTCTTCACTCGTAATTATGAGCAAGTATAATGTAACATATAATCTGTGGACAACGTTGTGAGTTGCGCATTTGTATTTTTGTAAATATCTTATACTTAGTTCTATAATTCTCAATGTGTAACTGTTTGTTTGTTCCTTAAAAATAAATAAATAAATAAAGTACTTCTATACCGACGCTGTGGGTATTTTCCCTTGTTTTTCATTACAGTTTTCTTTACAACGCTTTTGATCGAATTAGTTATTGATACGTTTTCCATTTTTCGGCAGATACTTTCTAACGACTATTCGCAAAAGTAACGCTTCAGCTGAGACCCAGAAGAATAGTGATGAACACGCAAATTTTCCTACTGGATATCTTATGAAATGCAACTTAAACTCAGAATATCGACACATCGATATGATAATACCGCTGATCCCGAGCCTCGAACTCGAGTGAGAGAGGCGTGCACGGGTTGCTCTCATTAATCTTTCATTTCTACGTTATATTATTAGAGGAACGGGTTTGCACGGATGCTGTCCGGAGAGGCACGGCGGGCCAGGGAGGCAGGGGGGGACAGGGGAGGCGGGGGTTGTGAACCCGAGTGAACCCTCAGTAGCACCTGCCGCGTCCGGTCGGCCAGCTTGGCTTGTTACGATTTACTATATTCTATGTGGGGGTCGTAAAAGGTGACTTTTTAATGCCGCTCATATTTCTCTATGACCGTATTGAGAGATTGAGACTTTGGACTGAGGCGTGTTAGAGCGGTGACGTGTCATTGTGCTGCCTTTTGAGATTAAAGATTTTTTTTGAATCGGAGGCTCTTTGATGCGCTTCGGGAATGGTTGGTACATTTTCTATTGATGAAATGTCCAACAACTGCACTGCCATGAGAGTATAAAGAAAAGAGCTATTAATTCTGGTGATCTATACATACAAAATACAGAAAGGATACCTGGTAGGATAGTTCTTCTTCGGTTTAATAAGAATTAGCCAAGTGATACACTGTTTCAATTGGCCATTGCCCAAAATGTTCAAATAGTAAAATGTACAACAACTGCTCTAAGTATACAATGAAAATTTCGCCATGCAAGGACAGGCCTTAAACTGCATTTCCTGGGACATGATTCTATTTGATCTATAGAATCAATATTATCTTGAACTAACTGGCAGAGTCCACAGGATTGACACGTTAATGCGAATCGAGTCGTCTGCAAGACCTTGCTTTCTCACTGACAGTTGCGCGATTCAGAGTTTCAAGCTTTCTTTATTAATTAGCAAAAGGTGATTTGGTTCATTTTGAATATACGATAACGTTAATAAGTTAGGACATTTTTCTTTTAAATTTGCAGCTGCGAGTTATAATAAACTGTTTTTAAAGGATATCAAATTTATTAAAATAAGGTCTTATACCTATCTAAGAACCATTGGCCTAATACATCTATTCTACATGATTTAAACAGCGTCAACTGTTGGAGGTTGTTCTGAGACACTTTCTTTGATGGCTGTAGAGACCAACAGTGTTGGTTTCCACCCAGCTTAGAAGCTATGGTGGGTGAAGTGTCCTCTCCACAATTGGACGTTGAATCGCCTGGGACGCGATTAAGGTAGCGCAGGCATGCCTAGAACCTACGCCATCCTCTCGACCTAACCGGCAGTATCCACAGGAACGACGAGTCGATACGTGTGGTGCTGGGTCGGCTGCAGAAACTGGCACGTGTCTTACGGAGATACTGTTCCGGGTTTTGTGTCAATTTCCCTTCTCTAAGCACCTATTATGAGCAGATGAAGTTGCGGTGCTGTCTATTACCTCAGTCGCCTCTTACGACTCCTAGGTAAAAAGAGGGGGCGCTATTCTTCTCTGCCGGCACACACCACGGCTGTATCTAAGAATAAATACTAAAATTTTTTTGAAGATTGAAACCATTAAAATTTCCATAATCTTTCAGTCGTGTCCTATACACAAAAACAAACACACCCATGGCTTTATCCACGATGGGGTCGGTAGAGGTTCAACCACTTTTCGCCAAATACGTTCCGTCTCATAATGTGATGTGGGGTAAGCCTATCGTCATATTGAGAAATTCCAGATTTCGGGTTGATACAGAGCTAAAAAAAAACAATATTACCTGACCCAAAGAACCTACGACCTAAGACCTAAGACCTCAGTACGATAATGGTAACACAATACAACTATGCCACTGAAACAATCACCCATGTCTCAATTGTCCCATTAAATTTAGTATACATCTGTGTAACGGGTGCACTGAGAAACACATGTTTCATGTTCAAAATGTAAACAAAATAAATTAATATTGCAGGGCGTACTGCATTATCGCAGCTTGATTTACTTCATTGTACGAGTTTTCAAATAACTCGGGTGTAGCACCCAACGGTCATTATATTTGAGTGCTATCCTATAAGGGTGGCCTTGCGATACAGTCAAATAAGGATATTTCTTGAAAAGGATATTATTTTGAGGAATTAATAGTTCAGTTAGTTGCAGATCTGTTGCTTAGCTGACGTTCATATGGATACATATTTTATTTTATAATAATAAGTGTAAATAGTTAAAACATGACGAAATCACCTACTTTTCAAATTTGTTACAAGATAAATGGGCTTTTTACCGGTATCGCTACCGGCTATACTGTCTAGTAAAAAAATCCTTAAAAGAGTCGCAATAGTTTTTGCATATCACCCGTGACCCCCGGAGGCCTCTATTAGTCGCCTTTTACGACAGGCAGGGGATACCGTGGTGGAATTCTCCAAACGCCCCCAATCCACAGGGCGGGAGACGTCGGTCAGTCGTCCACCCGACGCCTCCTATGTCTCGTCTGGCGGCGGGAGGGATCACCACTGCGCTGGTGATCTCTCTCGGCACTCTCCTTCCGCGAGAGGATCACCTCGCAGAAGTGGGCCACCGCCTGCCAGGCCTCCCGGCCGCCGACCATGGAAGCGACTATGGCCGGCAGCGAGAGGTCTTCTCCGACAACTGCTCTGAAAGCGCTGCGTTCTTCATCCCATGCTGGGCAAAACTCCAACGTGTGTTGGGCCGTGTCCATTGGGCAGTTGTCACAATAGTGACACACGGCCGACTCCTCCTTCCCTACCACCCGAAACAGGAACTCACCAAAGCAGCCATGCCCGGTGAATGTATATTCGAGACTGTCCACACGTAACATGGCCAGCCTATTCGATAGTGTTGAGGCGTCCAGCAATTATCCGGTGTGAAGGGTCTACAGATGATAATTGAATATATGTTTTATGGGCTGAAGACGGCCGGCGAGGCAGCCAATAAAGCTTGCTTATATCGCTCATTGCCTAGATCCTTCGTTTTGCAATACTCTGGATATTAACAATGGTTTACAGGGTGTATGTTTGGAATTAATTTTAATATCGTTGAGTTTTGTGTACTAATAAAAGTAGATTTCTTTATTATATAACTGTATTCAATTCACAAAAGAAGAATGAAGAAAATATCTAGTTATTTGCGCGTACAGCAACAAAACATAGGTAAAACAATTATTAAAAAGAACAAAAAACCCGACTGCGTCAATATCTGCCATCTTTATTAAATTTATTAAAGAACTGAAAAGATAGAAATATGATTTTAATTTGAATATTTTATTTTGGTTTTGAACAATCTTAGTTGCCAGCGTTAACAAACGCTGTCAATAGATTCGTTCATTTAATTTGTTCGTACCATTTATGGGACACCTGTATAATATATCACAAATCAAGCACATATTGACTTTGTTGTTAAGTATAAGTATTATTTGACTATGAGTTTTAAATAACTATAGAATAGTGTACGGTCATTTGAAGACTGAACCTGATATGGAATAAATAACTTCATACAAAAATGATTCACACAAAAAAAATCTTATCTACTAACGCGAAATCCATTACACGGTATTCGATAACAATTTAAATTTACAATCAGGTTATATTTACTAGCCATTCATTCGTTTTTCGACGGGGGAATGAGTCAATTACTCATTGCAATATCCACTAATCCAGTTATTGTATAAAAACCGAGGCGTGGAGTGCGGCCGACCGTAGAGGCACGAGCCATCGTGGTTACTACTGACCTTTGTAATTGAATTTATGAGGAGCTCATAGGAAATGTGGGGAAATTTCTTTGCGTATTTTTTTATCTGGAACGCAAACTCGAGTTGATGGTAAGTAAATTAATGTGATATGGGGTTCCTCAATTGTTGTATATACCGGCTAGTTTTAAAAATGCTATGGCAACTCTAAGGCGATAAAAATATTCAATCAATTTTGTGTTCAAATTCGTGTTTCTTCTTTATTGGAAGACCGCTGTTGAATAAAGTCTTTTAAAGATTTCCAGATCAAATTGTTAGAAGCGGCTTGCATACTGCTGGATCCTATGATCTTTAAGAGGTCGTCTGTCCACCTTGTAGGAGTTATCCTACTAATATTATAAAGGCGAAAGTTTGTAAGAATGTATGGATGTTTGGATGTTTGGATGTATGGATGTAAGGATGTAAGGATGTTTGTTCCTCTTTCACGCAAAAACTACTGAACGGATTTCGGTGAAATTTGGCACACGGGTAGATCATGTCCTGGATTAACAAATAGGCTTCTTTTTATCCCGGGAAAATATAAACCGGGACTTTTATCCCGGAAAAACTTTTTAATGCGGGCGGAGCCGCGGGCAAAAGCTAGTTGTTACATAATATCACTATGTTATAATTTAAGTCGTCAGTGGCAAGTTCATGGGCATAGGAAAGCCCATCTGAAGATCTGAATTTGCGGACAATCTTGCTCGCTGTATGCGATGTAATTTGTTCACCCTTGTCGTTATTCAAGAGTCAGCAATATTTTGATATCGGAATTTAGTAATTGACTTTATTATTAAATTCCGACTTTATAATTAAACTAGCTTTTGCCCGCGGCTCCGCCCGCGTTAAAAAGTTTTTCCGGGATCAAAGTCCCGCTTTATGTTTTCCCGGGATAAAAAGTAGCCTATGTGTTAATCCAGGACATGATGTACCCGTGTGCCAAATTTCATCGAAATCCATTCAGTAGTTTTTGCGTGAAAGAGGAACAAACATCCTTACATCCATACATCCATACATCCAAACATCCAAACATCCATACATTCTTACAAACTTTCGCCTTTATAATATTAGTAGGATTGAATGTGTTGAATTGTAATTTAACTAATAATGCGTGAGTATGAATGAATGAATGAAACACTTTATTATACACCGCATACGGCAAAACGAATACAATTGACAACATTTCATTTTTTCAAGCACCAAAGACGTCATATGTACGGCTCACACGTAATAGCCTTTGCTTTGCAATACAAAAAGAACTGACAAGTGATAGCTCAACCACAATAGCTTCTGTAATCTGTCATCCAGTTGGCGATTTACAATATACTATACCAAATACTATTATATACACTAGGAACCCACTACTCAGTACTTCGTATCGACGTAAATAGTATGAAACTACTTCATTCGACGTGACGTCATCAATCATTTTTCGATTTTTATTCTTTTCTCAGAAATTACGTATTAAAAAATATTTAAAAATGTAATCATTCCAAATTTAATAATTAAGAAACGGTATTTTTGTTTTAGGTACGATTAGATTTTGAAATGTTGTCAATTATTGTTTAGAGGAAATAAAAAAAATACGTAAAAATAAATAAGAGTACCATGTGCAACAATCAAACTGATTACCACATATCAAAAAAACGTGCGGGCTATCTAAAAAATAGCGATTCAGAGATAATTAATAACAAAGTTATACAATACGCTGATTTTCCTACTTACCGTGTGATTAATAATTTTATAAAGACATGTTATTAGGCCGTAGCCCGCTGGGGCACCTGCAGTTTTCATTTCGTTACTTAGTTCAACTTACGAGTAGTATTGCGACGATTTATGATTCGCAGCGACTATACAACTATCTATAATCTGAAGGAAAATCGTGGCTTAGAAAGTGTATAGAAACTGTCATATTAACATTCCATCTGGAACAATGCATCTGAGTTGAAATCTTTGAGTCGCGTTTGGCATAATCGTGAAGGAACGGTTAGGAAACTTGCATTGTTTTAGTATTTATAACGTTACATTTTAATGGTAGCGCGGATATTAAAGATATTAAATATTGAGATCAAATTGACATTTCAATCACTAAAATATTATTTAGAATTTTTTTACATAGCTAAAATAAAAAAAAAAAAACGTGGATGGATGCCAGTAAAGGTATGATTTTATTTAGTTACTGCGTAAAATGAAAAACAATGAATTTCATACAAAGTTTCACCAATCAATAGATATCTAGATTGAGTCCTTTTACCAGTGCCGGATTAGCCCATAAGCAAATTAAGCAATTGCTTAGGGCATCACGTCTTGGGCACCAGAAACAGCACAAAAAAAATGCTAGCACATAAAAGTAAAGCTGTTTGAAAATCCGCGCGATTAAAGACTGATGTCAGTTTACTTATGGTAGGGGGGCACCATAGGCGTGAATTGCTTAGGGCATCAAGTTGTCTTAATCCGGCACTGCCTTTTACTTGGTTCCAATTGTTAAGTAGGCCAGTGGTACCTACGACCCCGGCAAACCTAACTATTCATGACGCCGACATAACTAACACCTGCAAAAATAATTTTGGTCTAATTTTTTTTTCTTCGGTCTTTAAGATGCCTATAAGCACGATACCTTAGCCACACGTTAATGAAATTAGCATCATTTAATAAGAAAATAAATAAAATCTACAAAGAATTTTCTATACAGAATGACTCACGTGAAATGCTCTTAGCTGATAGAACTGTAATTTTCTTCACGACTATGAAAATACACATGCATAAAACTAGTAAGTGTGCTTGAATATAAATATATAATAAGCATTTTATTGCAAAGGGATCATAAATTATAATATGTTACAATAATTACTGCATGTTCTACATCATCGCACCATTACACTCATTCTTTTAAAACGTAATTAATGCCAATGACATTAAATATGGATTAATTCATGGAGTGACGATTGAACAGAAAAAAAAACGCATTGACTTATAATAAAAAGTAGTGTAATGTACGACAATCTGTCAATGTATCAATCTAATTCAAAAATAACTACAAGATGATAGTATTATGTAGTAATGACCCATAACCTGGTCAAAATTAAAATATTAATTTAATGTCACAGTATATATTATGACACATTATCTAACGTAACAGACTCATTTTATTCCATCATATTCTCAGAGTTTGTTGACTGGACCATTACTGCACAAGATGGTTCAAGAATAAACCTCAACCTTCAAAATGGCTATATAATCCACAATAGAGCCGTGCCACCATTTGTTCTGCATTTCCCGCCAAAGAAGCTTTCCCGTACTGCCACTTTTTTACTAAAATCTACGTCTCCACACGTCAACGGTTGGACAAACAATCGGAAGTTTGGACGATTGTGTGGGCGCACGGTAATAAGACGGGAGCGCGGGCGCAGCGCGTGGCCGGCGCGTGCCACCGACCAATTACACATCTCCTTTATTACAAGACCGCTTATTAGATTTGAGCCGTAGATCTACGAAAAGAAGTGGTATGTGTTAATTATTTTTACTATGTTATGTTTTGATATTAAGAGTTAAATTATGTTAATTCTTTGTTTTTATTGGAATCATGTATAGTAATTAATTAATATCGTATAAAAATGTCCCATATGGATTTTGAACATTACATTCGGAGCAGGTAAATGTGGGATTAAACAAAATGATTTTATCCAGCGAATTTCGTGTAAAGGAATAAGTAGTTGGTTTATCTAAACCTGAATAAGCCACTGATAGGTACATAACAATAGCTAACTGTAATAATTACAACGAGCGAAACAATTGAGAGTTACCGTCAGTCATCATTATATTTAAGTCGAGTCAAAGAAGTGCTTTCTATCTTGCTGGAAATATAAAAAAAATATTGTAAAAACGGAAAACAAAATATGCCACATCCGATCTTCTAACATCGCAGGTCACGTTAGAGTATGCGCATCGAGGTGTATCGCCTGCTAGGTCAGCGGTCGCTTTTTACAAACTAGCACCGTTCGCCGGGTTTGCTCGTTTTTTGCCCTCCTCGACGAATGCGAGAGATAGCACGTTGAAATGCGATGAATACTGCTCGCGCTGATTAAAACACTGCTACTTGAAATTGTTGATTAATGTTGTGTTGAAATTATGACAGTTCCCGTTTTGACAGATGACGAGTTTGACAGCTCGGAGGTCGTGGGACTGAAATAATTTCATTCGATATTTGTTTGCAGATAGGTTAGATAGGTTATTTGAGTAGTAATAATTGTTGGCTAGGTTGTGAAAGTTATTTTGATGTGATGGATGGAATTTTTTTGGGGCTTAGTAATAGCAGCTGCTTCTGTATTATTAATATTTTAGAACCCGTGCATTTCTACCACTATTCAACGCTATACCAGATTTTATCCTAAAGGTTGGTAGGTTCATTAATTCCTAGGTTTATTGTCACATGTAAATTTATTTTATGTGTAAATATTGTGCTAACATTGAAATAAAGTGTAACGCGGAAACCATTTTAATAAGTATGGTTTTTAATACTTTTATTTTTATTACCATTCTACAAAAAATAAAGACACTACTGCACAATCAACGAACCCTTTCTAAGCATGTTACAAAACAAGTGAGTTATGATTAGCGGTTGACAAAAAATTACTGGTGTTAGTGCCCACCGACCCGGGAAGCGAACCAGCGACGACTGCCCCGCGCCGCGCATCCGGTGTGACGGTACAGGATGATTTACTTCACATTCCATATGACATGCCACTAATAAGTATATCTTTCTCCAGGATGTGTGGTGTATCATTTATTTGTCTTCGTCGTTATATCAATCATTGTTCCATTTTTGAATTTAGGTCTTAAAAATAATAAATGAAAAAGTTCTTTTTATTTTTTTATAACGTTCTGTTTGGAATTCATTTTAGGAATGCAAAATAAGATAAAGAAAAGTAATATGATTTTGACGTTAGACAATTTTGACAAGGGATTACCTACTAACCAGTTATCGGAGATTCATAAAATTAGAAAGTTCGTAATAACATGTAACTGATAATTTTTTAAACCTTTCAAGATATAAACTATAGCCCAAGGTTTTTATTTACGTACATACCTTAATGGTTGATGATGTCATATAATAGCTTAAGGTCAGTCGAAGATTTGGAGCGTGTTACGCTCTTTGCTTACGATAAGACGCGCGGGTCACGCGATAACCAAAAATTTAGTGAAACGAGTATTTGGAGGTTTATTAAAGATTGTACACCAAAAATAAAACATCAACCCTGTTATACTAAATATATTGTTGCACAGCTGGGCCTTTTCCACTAGTGAGCGCGTACTACGCCTAATTTCATTACTCTGGATTAGCGTGGCTTGTCAAACTTTACGTTCATCGCTTTTGGATAGCCACAATCGAAAGTCAAGTAAATTAAAATAATACACACAAACACACATCCTCGTGCTTTTATTCCCGAAGTGGTAGGCAGAGGCGCAACTAGTGCACCCACTTTTCGCCGTGCGTATTTCGTACTATGATGTGATAGAGGGCGAGCCTATCGCCATCTCGGGCACGAATTCCAGGCAAGTATACTGAATAGAAAAACCTAATATTACTTTGCCCTACCCAGGGATTGAACCCGATACCTCGCCACCGCAGTCGTACCTTAAGGGGGCGAGCCTATCGCCATCTCGGGCACGAATTCCAGGCAAGTATACTGAATAGAAAAACCTAATATTACTTTGCCCTACCCAGGGATTAAACCCAAGACCACCGCAGTCGTACCTTAAGACAGCTACACTACCGAGAAACACCACGTTGACAATATTTCAAAGATATAAATATAGTTTTCTACTATTAATTTCTTAGTCAACGATCATTGAGTTGAGTTGTGATAATTATTTCTTTCGTCCCCATTCTCTTCGCTAAATCAATGTGTATGACAGCTCCATTTTTTTTTGTTTACGCGGAGAAAGTGAATTATTACTACCGCCCAGTGTTCAAGGGGAACGACTGAGCGGTTATGTTGGGTTCACCGTGCCTTACGACCCGACGTTGAGCCGCCCGGAGAGATGGAAAACGTCGGGCGACCGCCGGGCCGAGTCCCTAACCTATGTACACCGCACGGCATACCAACCAAAACTCCGCGGTGGTCTTCGGCGTATTAGGGACGGCTGCGGGCTTCCTCCGACTCACGTCAAAGTTGTCGTCCGCAACCGCCCCTGTATGACAGCTCCATAACAAAACTTATTAAATCTAACTCCAAGATGACTATCGCATATAATTACACAGTAACTAAACAAAGAAATAAATGAATAGCTATTGCACCAACATCACCGTTAACTCAAATAAAACTATATATAACTATGGCCGTAGTTATTCTGGATCCAATTAGTACATCACTTTCTATTATAAAAGAGCAGTTTTCACTTAATTACTGAGTTTACGAGGTTGCGAATAGGCTCTATGTATTAATATTACTCGGTTTTTATGTGGACACTTACGTATGTCAGTTTTCACTTTCATTATTTTGAAAAGATTTAAGCGTAGTGTTGTTGGTTTTCACAAGACGGATGGTAAATCACGTTATAAAGATCTCTACAATATTAATAGTCTCTCAGCTTAGAATAAGCATCCTTTTAACTACGAACTTGTCATTGCAGCATAAATAGGCTTTATTTGTATCCTCATGTATGGATTTATAGTATGATGCGAGACGGCTTGTCGCACAGGTCTTCGGCAGAACGCTTTTGGCGCTCCAATCCTTAATTTAAGCGACTACCTTGAGTGCACCCCCTGAACATGGGCTCAGGGCGGTCGTTTGGAGTGGACATAAACATCGATTAGGGTATTTATTTCAGTGTGCTGGACGTCGATGCAGGCGCGGTCCGAAAAGGAGGGTCTCAGAGACATGACCCCCCCCCCAAAACCATACACGTCAAATTGAAAAATCTTCTAAAATTTTATAAAATAAAAAAGCTGCCCTTAGCTGTGTTTTTATTTTTAGTGACCCCATCCAAAATTTCAGGGCGACTACATTTTTAAATTTAGTCGCTAGATATAGCCACCCTAGTTTATGGTATCTAAAATGCCATAACAAGAAACCACTGTCACTTAGGTTTTTGTATAACACTAAGTGTTGTTCGCGTCTTCGCTGGCGTCAAACACCATTTATGTTAAAGTCTCATTACCTATGTCCTTTTTTGGAATACTCTCTAAACCTATTTTGACAGATCAGTATTGCCAACATTATCATAGTTCTTGCTTTTTCTATATAGTAGTGCTTGCTTCGCACTTCAATAGCATTATCACGATGTCGAGATCCGAATTATTCGATTTTTACAACATTTTAAAACGATAGAACATGTTTCGAAAAGTTTTATTAGCACAGCCCAATATGGCGATGGGCTCGCCAGGACGGAATGCGCACGGCGAGAGGATGGTGCGCTCGTTGCGCCTCTGCTTACCCCTTCAGGGATGAGAGGCGTTATAGTGTGTGTGTGTGTTTATTAGCGCACGATCTAAAATTAGATACCCATTGTGTTAGCCTGTTTTTTGACACACGCATGTGTGGGCCGGTACTTCATAATTCTTTTACCGTTTATTTACAATGATGTCGTTATGTATGGGTGAAGACACAACCCAGTGGCTTAATGAAAGAGCGCAATTGAGATATTTCGGCTTATTGTGAGTTAGCGAACCATGTTTTGTAGAGTTACGAAATTTTCTTTTCATAGAATCCATTCAGTAACAAATTAATCTTAGCTTGTCAAAAGTGAAACAGAAATCACTGAATTATCAAACGCTGGGTTAACACATATACTTTATGCCGGAAAGGATTTCATGCAGAAGAAACGGCAAGTATAATCTAGTTAATAATTAGTTATAGTACAATTCGAAATATTGTATTCATAATTTATTAATAATATTTGATATGTTACGATTTCTTATGGTTTTATTCTTTACACTCTACACGTGTTTAGCATTAGGTAGGTATTTTTGGTCTAACATTTTCATTACCTCCCTTACTATTACTCTACATTCGCTTACGTCTCTAAAAATTACAAGTGTTCAAAACGTCTAATAAAAATATTAGTATGTGCACACATAATAGTGCTGGCCGCATCTCCATAAAAAAAAACAACTGCACTCTCTTTTAAAGCATTCTTCGTAGCTCAATGGCAATACGCTGCCCGTAATTTGGGTAATCACATTGTTAAATCATGACTGATGCTTGATCGTCAGTCGTGTCGAGTCATCTTCAGTCCAGTTATGTTTATTAATAGTTCGCACGTGATAGGGTTAATTATCTTTGAACTTTGAAAGTTTTGAGTTATATAAGAGTACTGTTGCTCGTGTTTTTGCTTGAGACTACTTTCCTATAAGGCTGGTGGTAAGTGGTCCCTCATATGTAAGAGTCCGTCTGGGTGGGACCACCGCAATGTATATTTCTACCGCCAAGCAGCAGTGTGCATGTAGTGTTGTGTTTCGGTTTGAGGGAGTCTGGACATCATGAGACTTAACATCTTGTGCCTCAGGATGACGAGTGCAGTGGAATGCCACACAGTACTTTGCAACTCAAGGTGCTCGATGGTGTTGCTACTGTTTATGGGTGGTCGTATCGCTTACCATCAGGCGAACGGCATGTTCGTCTCGTCATTCAATGCAATAAAAAAAGGTTTATTGTAAATATTCCGGGATAAAAACTAGTCTATATATCAAGAACATAGTCTATCTGCCAAATTTCATCTAAAGTCGTGTAGCATTGTCTGCCTTTTTTTACAAATATTAGAATATTTTCACGATCTTTTGTTTTTATAGTTTAGCAAGAAGTAAGATGAGTAATCCAAATTTTGTCGAGGCTCCTACGGTTTTTGGTTTAGATACATTTTTTGGTGGTAAGTTTTATTGATAAGAAAATCAAGAAATTTACAATCTCTTAGTACATATATAAAACCACCAAAGAAAGTTATTGTCAATATGCATTTCGTTTTATCCGTAGGTAAGATCTTAGTTTAAACCAATTATTATTTCTGGCAACATTGACTAATGGCCGTTACAATATCGTGTGTAATTTTGTTTGATTTTCTCGCGTCATGTAAAATTATTATGATGATATTGCTTTATTTAATTACTGGGTCGGAAACGTGTTAGATTAAAATTGAATGCGATTTATTCGAATTCTGTGTTTTTTTATTTGCATCCCACGCAGCGGGAATGCAGTCGCTTGACAGATTAAACATTCCTGATTCCTATAGCCTGTAGGTTTATGTATACAAACTTTCATTTTGGTTTTAACTGCACCACCTTATCTATTTGTGATTATTAGTAATGAAATAATGTATATACTTAGGCATCATGCTTATTAATCTCTGCACCACCCTAAGATTGACTGGGAGAGAATGCCTAAAGCATTAATTCCGCCTTTATACATTTGTATATGAAGTGCTTAAATAAATAAATAAATCATGCGTTTCCAGCAATTTCAGCAATGTCAGGTCCCATGTGATAGGGGTCGGGCATTATGAAAACAATTTTTATTATTTATAGATGGGAAGCTATGTATTAATTTAATTAAACCATGGAAATAGATCTTACGGATTTTTACGCAATAAATTTGTTTAATTTTTAATTGATAAAAATCTTCATTACTCTACAACAGTCCACCTTTAATAAAAATTATAGAGTCATCTGTTAAAGCGTAACCAGGTAAATATCAAGAACTCTACGTAGAGTCCATATCCAATAAGAATAGCGATGCCCGACTCGCCGTTAAATTAAATACGGTGGAATATGCATTTGTAGAAGGGACAACCGCCCAACATTACTGCATAATTTAACACAAGCGCCGGTTAAGGCATAATGAAAAGCAATGTGCCGGGAAGAGGGTATTTTTACAAAACACAGTCCGCGCCCGCAATTACTGCGTAAATGCATATATCACGGTCGATGCAAAAATTGATGTTTTCCATTTGTACGCGATGTCGTAGATAGGGGGTTCGGTTTTAGTTTTTATATCACGCGATGTCGTGGATAGAGGCTTTTAGTTTTTATATCTATAGTCTGGTTTGTTAAGATTTCGCAAGAATTTATTTTTTATAGTTTACAGAATATATCGATACCTCCCACGTAAGTTGTTGTATCCCCAAAATCACAATTTTACAGTAGAGCATTTTAAAGATTCAAATAGGACTAAAAACTTCATTTATCATTTTATCTTTCTAAAATTTGGTATACGTATGTAAGTTATAGTACTCTTGACTATGTTGAAAGATAATTCAAAAAATGTGTATATTCTCTGAGATATCGTTCTTACAACATTTTACTGCAGAGTACAGACTACGCCAGATGTTGTATCTCATAATTACAACATTATACCGCGGACTTTAGGTGTCTACAATTGTTGTATGTAATAGTTACAACAATATACACTGAAAAATATAAGTCTCTTTCCACCGTATGTGGCAATAATAATATACATCGGTTAAAAATTATGGGTGTATAATTATATGTGAACAAATTGAAGGGTTAAAAAATAAGAAAGAAATATTATAAAGGATATTTTATTTTTATTTTTTAATAGAAATAACACATACTAGATATTAAACTTCTTTGAAAAAAATAAATAATGTACCTTTAGGTATACATCACATACATTAAGGTAACAGGTAATGTCTTGTATTGCTAGGTAATAACAAATATGAAAATAAAACAATCATAGTAAAGGTTACTTAGAAACATAATAAAAAAGAAAACATAACTCAATCTCCACGATATTTTAAAAACATCACAAATTCTTATTAAAATAGAATAAAAAAATCAACACTATGGAATTATTAAAAAAAAGTATTAGTTACTTATTTCTAAGAGATCAACTTAAAATCAGGATAACAACAAATTAGGTAAACGTTTGTAATTATTATTGTCATTGTAACTATACATGATTTTATTCGAAGTTAAAAAAAATCACACTCACACATCCTGGCGCCTTTTATCCCCGAAGGGGTAGGCAACTAATGCACCCACCTTTCACCGTGCGTATTCCGTTCCATGATGTGCGATGTCCGCATGATTCCCCTTATGGGCGAGCCTATCGCCATATCGGGCCCTAATACCAGACTCCGGGCTGATACTAATTAGAAAAACTCAAAATCACTGCCCGACCCGGGGATTGAACCCAAAACTTCAGCTGCCGTACCGTAATAAAACTACGCCACCGAGGAAGTCGAGTACAGCAGAGCAGTCGAGAATTGTCAAAATCATAATTAAAATAGTTGAGTTACTTTTAATCAGATAAACCTAATTTTTGTTTTAATCTGAGCCTTAAATTAATGAACCAATTAGCCTGTCGCCATCCACTGCTGAACATTGGCCTCCCCAAATGAACGCCAACCATCACGGTCTGGAGCTAACAACTTAAATCAATGAAAAACTAATATTATTTTCATGAGAATCTGTAATGAAAACGAAGGTAAATAATTACAAGAAATCGAAATATGTACAAGAAGAAAAGACTAATTTATGTACTATCATAAAAATCATCATTATGAGAGCCAGCAAGAAAAGATAGACACTTAAAAAGTCTTGATATGTAGCTGGAATGATTCCACTGTGACAGAGACTCAATAAGTCTTCATATTTTGCCTTTGTTAATTGGTGTTGGTTAGAATAGAGAGGTCATAGCTCATCCATACAATTGTTTTGGCGGTATCGGGTATTTTTATTAATGGCAATCGTCATAGCATTAGTGTATGCCAAATCGTACCGATATTAAATTGAAAAGAGTCCTGCAATTCCTTTGTTTTGCTACATTTAACATCGCCACTTTTTGACCAATTACGCCCATTCAAAAGCTCTTTATAGTTTAAAGAAAATGGTATGCTTCATTTCTATGACGTTTTATGGTATTATATCCTGTTTAGCCCATCTAACCAAGCTAGACCATTCCAAAGGCGTATAATACGTTTATTTTTAGATGAAGGTTCTATTAAAGCATGGGCGCTGTCACCCTCTGGTTGGGTATAGCCTTCTTCGAGAAAGGTATGTAATGTTGTAATCTTAAGTCTATGAACAATATACACATAAAACTAAAACACTATGCGATTGTGGTTCTGACCAGCACAATTATTGTCAACAAGATTTGCAGTATCAGAATCTATTGCTAGTCCGAAGTTATTGTCAAAGACGTCTCCATCTATTATATTAACTAACTCATTCATTTCCGATTAATTACTTAATACTGGTGGTAGGTCTCTCATATGTGTGAGTTAGTCCGGGTGGGTACCACTGCGATGTCTATTTCTATCGCCAAGCAGCAGAGTGCATGTACTGTTGTGTTTCCGTTTGAAGGACATTGTAGCCAGTGTAACTACTGAACATAATGAGACCTAACTAACATCTTATGTCTCAGGATGCCGGGCGCAGTGGAATGTCACAGTGCTTTGTAACTCAAGGTGCTGTATGGTGTTACTACTGTTCATAGGCGGTCGTATCCCTTGCCATCAGGAAAACGGCATGCTCGTTTCGTCATTCAATGCCATAAAAAAATGAAACTTATTGGTAATGGAGATTTTGAAACAGTAATTTTAATTAATTTAATCGAATGCTTAAGGGGTATAAGGATAAAACCACCAAATTTCACGTCTCCTGGACCAGCCGTTTAGGCTCTTCCTTCATAGATCGCTCACTACGTCAGTCAATCAGAAGAAATCATTTTATGTATTACTTTTAAGACCCAATTTTAGATTAGATTTTTAACATACAACATTGAATTTGAGTAAAAAAAAGAGTAATAGCAACGTATAATATAGCATTTTACTATACAACAAAGTTTAAAATAACCACTCCCGAAGTAAAGTGTTGTATTTATCACATACTACAATATTTTAATTTGAATGTAAATGTAAAATGTTGTATGCATTACTTACAATATTTTTAAAGAATGCTCTACGACGTATAATATTGTAATTAATCTGTACAACATTTTAGATTGGCATCACCAACAAAGAGTAACATTAACCTGTTAAATCTCAATAAAATATTACAAAACAAAATATATCTGTGATATTTCGGAGGCTGGAATCACGAAAACTGTTTAGTTCTATTTCATCTAATGAAACATTATTATTTTGAATGGGTGTCTCGAGGTTTCTATTTTGTGTACTCGCATTATTGGCCAAATCAAATAGTCTACGCCCTCTTGTTATAGTTGTACGTTTCATTATTGTAATATATTTTGAGTAATTCAAATACGTGAGTTAGTTTTGAGAGAACTTAACCGCTTCCTTCTTTCCGCGTGCGGCCTGTTGAAAGTCCGGCGTGGTCTGTTGTATGTGACCAATACGATACGCGAGCGCGTGATTCTTCGCGTCCCAGAGCCCACGTAAACCATTGCAAAGGTCGATACACCATTTTAGTCCGTTCTCGTTCAAAAGTTACAACAAAATACGTCTGGAAAATCCTTGAAAAAATCGTGTTTTTGTTATTTTTTCACTTTGAATGCATGGAATAATGCATATTAGGATAGTTTTCGGTAAAAACGCTAAACGGCATTTTTGTGGCATACAACAACTTACGTGGGAGGTATCGATATGAATTATAAAACACAATACATTTTATAATTTATTGTTTACAACTATAAACTAGCGTAACCTATAAATTACTATTCATGATAATCGATATAATCGAAAACCCAATAAAGAGAATAATATTGTCCGTTTACTTAATGGAGCAAAAGACATTTAACCTAACCGAACCAAACCCTTATCTCTAACATATCAAAAAGCTCTCTTTAATCTAATCTCCGACGCGAGCAAACGCACTCAGGCTATTTACGAGCGCGTCGACAATCGACGATCAACGAGTGACTGCCGACATTCGACACATCGTAAGGTGGAAAAGCGCCCGTGCGTGAGAGACCGCGCGCCCGCCGTTCTCAAGCAAAGTGCGTACGCAATGATTACTGTTTGAAAATATGCATTTTGTCGTATGATTTTAGCAAACAAGCCGTGTTTGTAAACATTTGGGGTCGGATTGTTTGAATTGACATGCCGCGAATGTCTAGAGGTGATCTGCGATGTTGTACTTTCGAATTTCGAAGATGATTTGGATGAAATGAAGCCTATTAAGTACAGAGCTATGTTAAGAGAAGAAATACTAAATATCTGTAGCATATAGATATTGTTTATTATTATTACTTTATGGCATTTATGATATGATTTCCTTTAACATTTATTTAATTTAATTCATAAATTTGTAACATATACCCAAATTTTGTTCTGCCATCGACTGTTTATGGTTGACTCCTCAAGCCCCGCGACGGACACCGGTGTCCATATATATAGGGTTTTCCCATACATCTATATATATAAGCGGGGCTTGAAGGGTTAAATAATCTACGTAAGATTAGGGTAGTTTTCTATGTTTGATTTTGTACATTATTTTAGATGTAACAGAAAATAATACTAAAAAGAAATTCTTCTGTGAAATCAGCATCATAATCAATTGAAAAATAAAGCAGTTATTCAATTTTGAAATATTCTTGTGAGCAAACGTGGGGGCGTGGCGGGGATATCGCGCTATCTCTTTCGCACGCAGTCCGGGCTATAGCCGACGGCGATTGGCGACGTCACAACTCAATGTTGCTTTTATTTGACAGCTACCCCTACTACCAAATTTCAAAGCTTTATGACTTATTTACTATTGCGCCAATTTTGAAAATTCTTTTTCCATTTGATTTTCCATTACATACATTTTTCATAACTGTATTTAAAAACTGAGATTGCCTTGGTGGCGTAGTTGTATTACAGTATGACTGCAAAGCTGAGTTCTCGGGTTCGATCCCCGGGTCGGGCAAAGTGATATTGAGTTTTTCTATTCAGTATTAGCCCGGAGTCTGGAATTTGTGCCCGATATGGCGATAGGTTCGTCCCCTATCACATCATGGGACGGAATGACGGCGAAAGTGGGCGCACTAGTTGTGCCTCTGTCTACCCCTTCGAGGATAACAGGCGTGAGTGTATATATATATATATGTACTTAAAAAGAGTAGCTAACTACCCTATTGAGTAATTGTTTTAACGATATTAAGTGAGTAATTGTTTTATCGAATTATGAAGGTCTTTGTACTGAACCACAATTTATTATTATTAAATTGAAAATAACATACCGATTCCATTCTATGTCATTCGTGGTTTATGGTATGGTGCTCAGCGCATGCGCGCTCTCCCATGACGCATCTTGTACTTTTGGGCGGGAAAACGTAACTACGTAATGAACATGTCATGTGATGCTTAGAAACATGTTTAATTCAATTGTTCTTACATTTCACAGTTGTTGTTAAATTGTACGCTATGAAGACGATAAAAATAAAAGCACAAGACTTATTACCAAAGTTATCAATGGGTACTATTAAAAATAATGGGTCGAGTCTTCGGTAATTCCATTTATCAAAAATATCGTATTATAGGAAAAATATTGACCTAATTATTTTTACGTTAGATTATTACCGTAACTATCTAGCGTCATCAGTAGAAAATTACCTAATTAATATTCTTTGATGTTGATCTAAACGTAATACCTACAGGTACCAAGATTCTAAGGTCAACACTACTGGTCAAAACTAACACATGCAATAATCTAGAAATTAATTTCCCTAGGCGAATAGAAATGACAGGTTGCATATCCAGCCGCGGCGGTAGGGGGCGCTAGCACCGCCCCCCATATCTCACCACTTCCGTCGCAACGGTGCACGCTCGTTTGCCTCCAGTGATCAGCCTAACTGCTACTTAGCGTGTAGTTCCTTGGACGCACGGAATGACGGGTATAAAAAAAGATATTTGTTTTTTATGGTGTCTATGTCCCAAATGCACAACAAATAAAACCATTATATATAGATATGTATTTCAAAGAATGGAAGTAGATGGCTATTTTTTAATAACCTTTGACGGAACTCTATAAGGTCCGATCGTAAGGAAGAGAAAAATATTAATTTAATTGATGATTGCTATATTTACAATATCATTGTGGAAAGAATGCAGTTGAATTTTAAATAGTCCGCAATAATAGATCTGCGAATTTATTTAGCAGTAATATGCTCAGCCATAAACATCTTTCAGGATATTTTTGAGTAATAATTACGCTCCGCCTTTGTGAACTCAACATCCCAAATAAACCATAGCCCTCTGAGGTTGCAGGTATGTTTTTACCGTGTTTCCAAGAAGTGTCGTGCGCGACAATGGAGCCACGTCACGCTATAGAGAAAACGGCGGCAGCGCAGCCGGTAGTTAGCGACATTAGCGGCCGCGGGCACGCGACCCGTGACGCGCGACACACGACACGCGACACGCCCGCTGTCACAACACATACAGTTTTTACGTTTGTGTTTAATGATACAAGGGAATACATTATCAATTTACTCGTAATAGTTCAAATATTTCATCCGCGTAAATTACTTTATAAAGCATATTGACTGACCCTAGGACGCGACTCGGAACGGGTCATTTAAGCGGTTGTTCAGGTCATGTGCAAAATTAATTTGGCATCGGTGATGAGATGATAAAATATGCAGTAAAAAGATTTGAAACGCTACGTACTTTACAGTTAATCTGTTGTCATATAAAAGCGATATGGGCTCAGCAAAAACCTGTATTAAAAGGTAATAGATGTAATATTGTTTGAGCCCTTTAACATAAAAAAACCAAGCCTTCAAAGAAGATAAATCCGACGCTCAAAAATCTTTACAGCCTGAATTGTCTGTATCTAAATTGAATGTCAAGTTATTGAAGAAATAGAATCACGCTGTTCAAAGAAGAAATCGCGGCACAGAAAAAACCGAACGGAAACGTCCATCGGGGCCCACATCTTCGTACCATAGACGTGCAATTATTACACCTCACCGGATACGCGGCAAAAACTAGACATCACTAACTGGTTGATGTTATAGCGAGAAAGTAACGCATCAGCACGCGGCCGGTTAATAGCGGGCACGGGACATATTGTTTTTTTATGTTAAAAAAGTGCAGAAATTGGAACTGATTCCGAGTATTTATTATTACGAAAATTGTACTTGATGGAAGTGCTTGTTGGACTATTTTGAGCGCATTGAATTTATCCTAAGAATCGGTCGACAGAATCCGTGACAGTTACCTTAACTGTTGTTGTTGAATGCGTCATTAGGATTCTTTTGTTTATTAATTACTAGCTTTTGCCCGCGGCTCCGCCCGTTTTAAAAAGTTTTTCCGGGATAAAAGTCCCGCTTTATATTATCCCGGGATAAAAAGTAGCCTATGTGTTAATCCAGGACATGATCTACCCGTGTGCCAAATTTCATCGAAATCCGTTCAGTAGTTTTTGCGTGAAAGAGGAACAAACATCCTTACATCCAAACATCCAAACATCTAAACATCCAAACATCCATACATTCTTACAAACTTTCGCCTTTATAATATTATTAAGTAGGATTATGCCATTGATATATAGGGTTTTTATGTATGAATGCATGATGCTTATATAAAACTACTGGGTATAATAAATCATTCAACTGAGATCATTAACAAATTGTATTCAAATATCTCCCCCTTATCCTATATTATATTAAAATCTTCCCCGATTGGTAAATTGAATTAGAAATTTTGAGTCACCACCTGAATAATTAGCGAATTTTGTATAGATAGCAAAACTTATTTGCACTGCCGTGACGCACGTTTTGAGAGCACTTGCATATTAATACTGTCAGATGCTTTTGAGGTCAGTAAAGCAACTGCAGTTAACGACTTTCAACTTTTTTTTTTAATTGCATTGAATGACGAGACGAGCATGCCTTTCGCTTGATGGTAAGCGTTACGACCGCTCATAAACAGTAACAACACCATCCAGCACCTTGAGTTACAAAGTTCTGTGTGGCATTCCACTGCACTTGTCATGCTGAGACATAAGATGTTAAGTCTCATGATCTCCATGATGTCTCATGATGTTCATCGAAATCGGTTCAGTAGTTCAGCTGTAAAGCCTCGTTTTCGGAGACGCGGGGCGTTTCGCGGTGCGTGCAGCGGCCCGCGTCATCGCATGCGTAAACGCAAAGACAACGGAATGGCAATGGCGGTGCCCGCTGCGGCGCACGCGGCGTGCACGGATTCAGGCGCAGCGACGACACGTGCGAACTAGAATAGAATAGAATTGCCCCTACGTGCGCTGCTGCGATAAATGCGGCGAGGGACGCTGCCATCCACAGTCTCTACCGCAAGTATCGCTGTATGTCAAGCAAACATATGTAAAATCGTTTCTCCGTGAACGCACTCATACAACGCCATATGTTTGAATATAGTGCGAGCTGCCCCGCCCAACGCAACGCGCGACGCTCTTCATCTCTGTAAATGAGGCCTTAAAGAGTAACAGACAGACAGATATAATTACTTTTGCATTTATAATATACTATGGATAGTTATAGGATAGTTAAATACAATTTAAAACCAAAAGAAACGACCGATACAAATTAACATCTAGATCCGCTTGAATTGAGGGCGTCAAAACATAAAATTAATCACTTCCCATTCATATAACAGTATCATAACGCGATAAACAATTAATAGAACACATTGATCATCTTTAATGTTATTACGCGTGTCTAAACAAAACATATTCGATATAAAAATTTGATGGTTGGCCATTTTTCAAGCGATTTCTCAATACATAGAACAAGGATTGTGTAATGAGCAAGTGGCAATGTTGTATGCAAAACTTGGTCTACAGCTTCTAAATTCGATTGCAAAACTTCGTGGTAACAATACAGTAGTGAAATTATTCGTTATACTTTGGTTTCGTCACTGGTTAATTGTTACATTGTAGAATTATCTCTTGTTTAAGAATCTATATTATGTACACTTTTACATTTGTTATGGTGTACAAATGGAGCCAATAATACCACTAGAGAAGGAAACTTGAAAGTAGAATTATTAAAATTATTAAATTCTCTGGTAAAATTTATTTAAGACTAGGTACTAGCCGTTGTTCTCAGCTTCGTCTGCGACAAATTCCGTACTTGGGATAACATGTAGCTTATGGCACTCACGTAAATAGTAAATTTTCAGAATAAGATCAGTGGTTATAAGAGACTGTCTCTTTATCCAAAATTACATATAAATTTTATATCTTAATAAATTCACATCTTATAAAGTGGAACACTTTTCTAGACAAAGATAACTTTAATTAATTGTAACTGACTTGTCTACGGAGTTAAATGTATACCAACGCATTTTAATTTAAGAAACTGCTGCCTTTTGATATTTGTTCGCTGAAGTGTAAAGATCGTGAGCAGCCGGAAATGGGATTGCTATTTCATTTCGACAAGCTGTTAGCTGATTGTTAGTGCTTTGTTTAAATAAAACTATTCATATTTCTATTATTTGCAGAAAGGGATTTCTAAAGAGTTATTTTTTGGAATTAATTATACTTGCCAGATCGTCGAGTCATTATGGATAACGAAGTTATCACCAATATGAAAGTATCTAGTTTTACAAGCAGCACTTTACACAGGTTTGTCTTGATAACTAACTAAAACAACCAGAAAATTTATAAACGAATGTAGTCATCGATTTATTTAATCGCGCGTTATTTCCATCAATCTTTATTAACATTACTGTTTTGTACCAGAGATTAGACTTGATAAACGACAATAACTTCAATAACAATTTTCCATACCATCCAAGTTTGTAAAATACAAGGCATAAGCCATTAAACTTTACACACGTCTCACACTGTGACATAAGTACGGTCAACGTCACATTTAAATCAGACCTTCGATTTCCATAAAACATAATAGCATAAAAGGTGGAACATCAGAGCAATCGCGGGTTACCGCTAGCAAGCAAGTCGCAACGCTAATGGTCGCTGAGGCCGATAAATATTCATTCGCGCAAAAACACGGGCTGCGCACGCGCCGCTCGCCGCTTGCCTTCGACAGACATCGCGCTTTCTTCTCCTAGATCTATGAATGTTGGATGTGGCTGTTTTGCTATTGAAATGCACCTGATTTAATTACTTGCCACCATGTTGACACATTCTGATCGCGTATCAATGACGTTTATGGTTAACTTGTTGAATACATTGAATATAATTAGTCAGTTATTTCTTGAATGATTCAATGTTGATGACTTTTACAGAAGTTTAAACACACACACACACACACACACACACACACTCACACCTATCTCCGAAGGGGTGGGCAGAGGCGCAACTAGTGCGCCCACTTTTCACCGTTATTCCGTCCCATGATGTGATAGGGGGCGAGCCTATCGCCATATCGGGTATAAATTCTAGACTCCGAGCTGATACTGAATAGAAAAACTCAATATCACTTGCTTGCTGAACTTTAAATAATAAATAAATGGTGATTTAACTTATGTGTCTGGCTGGTGAACAATCCTTTGACTAAACTGAAATGCATACGTCTTTAAGCTAGACTAAAGCCATTAATATCATAATCTAGACCAGGTAGATAAGGGCAATAGTTTGGACAGTTGTTTAATTAATCATGGTATTTTTATAAGTGCTGATAGTGACTTAGAATAAAAAAGCTAATAAATCTCATTCATGATTATTACACTAGGAAAACATTTTTTGCTGGAGTTACTAAAGGTAGAGGATAAATGGCATATTCTGAGCGGGGGTTATTCATTTCAGGGAATTTTCTAGACCACGAGAAGCAAAAAATGCTATCCACTCGTTTCTACTTATATTATAGAAATGTTGACTTAATATCGATGAAAATTAGTAACATTAAAACTAGGTACTGAATATATCAGTTAGTCTTTAACTTAGATCTTATTGTTTTTTAAAAGATTATAAATTAAAACAGGCCGGCATAATTGTGATGACTGGCGAGGGATAACCATCTCTAGTCCATCCACACTCTGACTGGACCTCACTCCGCTTACGTTCAGTAGCAGTGGGTAACTTTACCGTGCCCATATAAAAAATGATGTTAGAATGGAATCTTGAACTTATAAGGCTGAATCTATTTTCACACACACGCACACACACACACACACACACAATCCCGCCTGTTATCCCCGAAGCGGTAGGCAGAGGCGCAACTAGTGCACCCTCTTTTCACCGTTATTCCATCCCATGATGTGATAGGGGGCGAGCCTATCGCCATATCGGGCACAAATTCCAGACTCGGGGCTGATACTGAATAGAAAACTCAATATCACTTTGCCCGACCCGGGGATCGAACCCGAGACCTCAGCTTTGCAGTCGTACTGTAATACAACTACGCCATCGAGGCAGTCCTCTCTATTGTCAATCAATCACACCTTAAAATTTTATTCCTCTGGTAGGCTCACGTATCGTTAAATATCGAACGTGATTTGCCGTCTACCATTGGAAGTCAGAACAAGTCAGCTAAAATCCAGTAAAATCCCACTCCACCACTTCATAGCTTCATACCTCCACTCCAGCAGTGTTAGCTCTCGGAATGCTCTCGATCGCCGCGGGTCAGCCGTGGAAAAACTTACGAGCCCGATACGCTCGGTGCCCAGCGTCCGCTAAATACTGAGCGTAAATGAGCACTACCTCTGCACACTTATTGCGGGCAATTTGTTGCTCACTTGCTTCTACCACTATATTTTGTGTGGAAACTGTATGTTAATTCTGTGTAGATGTTTTTGATCGTTTACTAGTTGATTCTGGCTTTGAGTTGGTGTTATTCTCAATTATTTAATTAGAGTAATAATTGATGTTGAAATTAAGTGTATTCAAGTCATGTCAAGACGTCGCCGTTGGATTTTTCTTCGTTTGTCCTTCCTCCTTTTGAATAATATATTGCCTTAATATTCATTACAACCGTTGTGGATAGTCCATTGTGATGCTTCTTTTTAGATCTACATTTAAATCCTACATACAGTTGTTGAATTATAATTTTATATGATAGTAGGTACTTTTTAGACAAATAATAACACTTATTGACAGCATTCTAACGATTCGTATTTCTTATTTCTATCGTTTAATTTTTTTGGATAGTATAGTTCACAGAATTCTGTGAATTATAATAGGTACTATATATAGAGGTAGATAAAATGTTATAAATGTAACGCAAGGTGGTTACTGTTTCAATCCCAAGGAACTTGTGTTTACAAAACAATTTTATTCGTAGATGCAATTTTAACATATGAGTTTAGAAGCGATAAATGTTCCGAGATGTCGCGATTAAGTGGAACATCGGGACATTCGCAGATATTTGTATAGCACGTGGGTGTCATGCACAGCTCTATGCCCAGGACTCGTGATAAATATAATTCTTAAGGTCGTGGCGATAAAAATCATAAATGTCCACCTTATCATACAGTATGGAGAAATTATATGTTTGTTTCTGGAATTGTGTTTTGTGCGTATTCGAGTGTAGTTTTTGTAGCTTGAAAAGTAGAGTAGTGTTTTTTTTGACTGCCTCGGTGGCGTAGTGGTATTGCGTACGCATTACGAGTACGATTTGCGCGCTGAGGTCCTGGGTTCGAATCCCGGGTCGAGCCAAAAAAATTGTGACTGGGTTTTTCATCTTAAAATTTACTCAGTCGCAGCTCGGAGTCAGGAAGTTGGCGGTGTGATACCCCCGTGCCTCGGAAAGCACGTAAAGCCGTTGGTCCTGCGCCTGATCTCTCTCCGGTCATGTCGGATTGCCGTCTCACCGGACTATGAGAGTGAAGGAATAGCGAGTGCACCTGTGTATTGCGCACACACTTGTGCACTATAATATCTCCTGCGTACCTGGCTGATCTCCGTTGAGATTGGCCGCCGTGGCCGAAACTGGCTAGGAGAATTTTTTCAGTGTTTTTTTTTATTTTTTTTTTGTCGTCGAGAAAGTGACTTGTTACTACCGCCCATCCTTCCAAGGGGGCGACTTTTTCAATACAGAGAAAGAAACAAGTTTTAAAAAGGGAACCGTATATTACATTCATCTTCCTATAGACAATGTATGTCGATTTTCCTAACCACCTTCTACACTCTCGATAAGGATTCCCTGGTAATTCCGTTACATATATGGGACAGCATCGCTCAAAGTTTTCTATTCAGAATAAATACAAAACTCTATAAAACTAAATACCTGTGTATTGAGTATAGTTCCTACATTGATCGTACATAAAACGAGTCAAAGGAAACAATCACATACATTCTTGCATTTAAAATGCCAACGTACCAGCTATCAATGAATATTGAACCCGGACCGCATTCGTACGAAAACACTTAATCTATTCAAGTGGCTAGTGTAGGGGTCGCGACACGAGCGACAAGGACGCACACAGGTTAAAAACTCAAGATAAAAAAGGACGGAACACCGTCGATGCAGGGGTCATATGTCGACCGATATGTCATAACCCGTTCGAGTGAAACGGCTGTATGTAGTATGCTATGTGGTAGAAAAGGATCACGCCGACAATGACGTGAAGGGTTAAAAGTCAAGCAAAGTGTCGCGGCCTGTACGAAAGGGATGTACTTACGTTTTTATAGCGGGTTAGTGAAGGAACGATGCGTGGGGGTCAAAAGACGAGCGTCGGCAACCCTGACCTCTCCAGACGGGCCGTGGGCCGTACTTGGAGCCCGAAAAATATGTGATTCCGTTTGTATGGAGAATAATTTGTGCGGTTTTACGGTCTTTTGACTGTTTAAGAGTTTATTATTGTTTCGTGTACAACTGTAGTTACTTAAGATAAATGGTTTATTAATATTTTTACAATGTTTGTGTATCTTGTGTCAGATAAATAATTGCCAATAATGTGGTGGTTTATGTGAAAATTACGAGCAATGATAAATTAAAAAGGGTTAAAATTGTAATTAATGGAATTTACAAAATATTAAATACCAGGTGTCTTACAACAATTTTAAAGTATTGAACAATTTGATCAGTTGGTTGGAAAATGACTAAATGTCACCTGAGTGTAAAATTTTTCATCTCTTCATTATATTAATAATATTTTATTTTCTTTTCGTTCCAATAATTTCCTTATTCATGATTGTATTATTTGAATATGTAATCCAAATGTAAGCCAAATATTTTTTATTAACGAATAAAAAACAACGCACCCAGCCGTTCCGTCCCTGAACCCAGAATGTAGTAATGAATCGGGACAGGCGGCATAATTAAACAGTTGGCGACAATCAACCTCACTCGATGTTACTCAAATATTTGTGCACAAATAATATTTTTTTGGACACGTGTTGCAAATAGTGGCATGTGTATCGTTTATCGTAACCGTCAACAGTAAATTTTTGTGTTTTTGTTATTGTCATAATTAATATTAATTTTGAATCGCGTTCTATTTTTAAATTTTAAAAAGTTGTGATTCAGTGTTCGGCCAGTGAGGTTTTATCCTGCCAGTGACATTTCCTTTTGGCGCCAAAGTGTTGTGTTTACCTTTTTTATGTGTCAAGTCATGTTTCGCCCCGAGTTTCATTTCTCAAGTAAATTAATGGAACTGTTAACTAGAGGTAAAGGTACAAGTCGTAAAGGAACTTGGAATAATTAGCCGTGATAAATCGCCTGACAATCCGTGTGGCGCCGTGGTTAATGCGCACCGTTCTGTCAGGGGTCATAGATTCTATTCCCTTGATTTGATACGGACAGGTGTTTATATGTTTATTATGAAGTCTATGGAGGCTAGATTAAAGGTCAAGTTTCCACGTAATATTATGTTTGTTGTGGCATGTGCGTTTAATTCGAACTAGGTATTGGAATACTATAAATATTGAGATGGGAAATCTGTCTGGAAAATTATTAACTATCGAGCTACATGCCTTAATTATTTAGATAATTTTAGAGTGCATTCCTGTCTGAACACAAAATGATAAAAATTCAAAACCAATTCGAATTTTGATTTTTTTTATTTGTTGAATATCCTACTTAATATTATAAAGGCGAAAGTTTGTAAGAATGTATGGATGTTTGGATGTATGGATGTTTGTTCCTCTTTCACGCAAAAACTACTGAACGGATTTCGATGAAATTTGGCACACGTGTAGATCATGTCCTGGATTAACACATAGGCTACTTTTTATCCCGGGAAAATATAAAGCGGGAGTTTTATCCCGGAAAAACTTTTTAAAGCGGGCGGAGCCGCGGGCAAAAGCTAGTAATTTCAATATATTACAATGGGTAAAATATAATGACATTTAATAAAAATTTTCAGGTAACAGTCAGCGGGATTGTTTCGCCTTTGCACCAAGTAATGGTAAGTGAATGTAACATTGGTGGTTGAAAATGTATTAATGTTAAACGTGTTATTGTGCAGAAAAAGTTGTGCAATATTTTTTTGCTTTAGTTATACAAAAACATGATCGTATTTAATGATTTATCTTTAGCAATACACAGACTATTCAGATACCTGTCTAAGCATAACCATGCATTACATTAAAAAGTTAGACAGCTCCTGATAAATATTAACGATAGCTACGATTTAAAAGGTTACTCATTTTAATCTTTGATAACGAACTTAAAGCTATGATATCTTACCCATTACTAAGATATTGTTTTATGCAATTCCATTCTAGAATCCGGAAATGTAGAGCGGGTATCAAAGATGTAGATTATTAACAGTGCCAGGAGCGAGTAGCCAGCAGGTAGCTAGTAGCGGGTAGTAAATGGGTGAAAGGTTTCATTGTGGTGTCATGCGCAGGCGCATGCGGCCGCGCTCGGTGCGCCGCCGGCCCCGATACGCACGAAAGATAAACTGAATTGCTAGCGTGATTTTGTTTTTTATATTTTGAATGTTGGTTATGATTTGGGAGTTTTGAGCGCCATTTTTGGTTCATAGATGGCGTTAATATTTCTTTAGTTTGGGGAATGGAAAGATGGTATTACAGTTAATGAAGTTTGTGTCCTGATTAGCAAAATAAAATAAAAACATTTTGTGTCTCAGCTTTACTTTTGATAGATATTACCTGAGCAGAAGTTAAAACTAAATTATTAATAACATAGTGTAGTTAAAACAACAATAAACTCTACACATGCTGAGGAAATATTAAGATTTTACTATACATCATGTCATGTTTAGGATAAATTAGATTTATGCAATTTTAGTGAAAAAAAAACCTGCACTTTAGTTTGTAAGAGACGGAATGACATTTCTGTTAATTTACAGCTTCTATCGATTGCCAGAAAGACGAAGAAACTGTAGGAACTTAATCCCCTTCCAAATATTATGATCTAATTGTATATTTTTGAAAAGTATGAGTGGTTGCTGTTCACGATATTCAAAATAATATTTATATTTGATTTTATGAAGGTTTTTGATAATTAACGTCTCGTAGACCTAACATTAAGACTAAATCAAAAAAGTTACTTAATAAAAATGTAGTAGCGCTAAATAAATTATATATAATGAACACTAGAAAATCTAAACTCATAAAGATAAACTATCCTACTAATATTATAAAGGCGAAAGTTTGTAAGAATCCCTTAAAGTTTACCGTAATAATACTTCTTTCTATAATCCAATTATACGTATGTGTAGACAATACAACGAGTTAAGCAAAAATAATCCTAATTAAGACTTGTTTAACAATAACATCAATTCTTATAAACAACAAATTCTGCATATCCTCAAAGATTTATCTATACTAATATTATAAAGCTGAAGAGTTTTTTTGTTTGTTTGTTTGAACGCGCTAATCTCAGGAACTACTGAACCGATTTTGAAAATTCTTTCACTAATAGGAAGCTACATAACTCCTGAGTGCTTTTTATCCCGGGAAAATATTTTTGTCCCGGAAAAACTTTTTCACGCGGGCGGAACCGCGAGCACTACTAGTATCTCATAAACCTCATATAATATTGATATGGCAATGTTATTTGTTTCCCTATTTACATAAGAACCTACTCAACTTTGCAATGTGCAACTTTACTTATTAATTACTTTCTGGAACACATATTTTGGGTTATGATTATTGGCCAGCAATTTGTTTTATATAATATTATGTTTGAAGCATAGCTGATTGTAACCTGTTTTGTGTTTAATAAATAAATAAAAGAATGTATGGATGTATCGATGTTTGTTACTCTTTCATGCAAAAACTACTAAACGGATTTCAATGAAATTTGGCATACAGGTAGATTATGTTCCGGATTAACACATAGAGTACTTTTTATCCCGGGAAAATATAAAGCAGGACTTTTGTCCCGAGAAAAATCATTCACGCGGGCGGAGCCGCGGGCAAAAGCTAGTATTTTGTATAACTTTCCAAAGCTCTATCCTACTAATATTACAAAGGCGAAAGTTTGTAAGTATGTATGGATGTATGGATGTCTGGATGTATGGATGTTTGTTACTCTTTCACGCAAAAACTACGGGACGGATTTCGATGAAATTTGGCACACGGGTAGATCATGTCATGGATTAACACATAGGCCACATTTTATCCCGGGAACATAAAAAGCGGGACTTTTATCTCGGAAAAACTTTTTATAGCGGGCAGAGCCACGGCAAAAGCTAGTTTGATATAAAATTTGCATTTGATCAGAGATTTCAATTCACGATATAATTAAAGGCAAACGTAAAATTATCAATGTGAAATAATAAACTAATTTCAGTGAGTATTATGACGAAGAATTACGGTTTAAATGCATAATTTTGTTGTTTTCGCTTAGGTGCGGGATAACAAGTAGCTCTGTCCTTCGTAATTACTTTAATCTCAGTTCGTATCTTACAACTCGTTTTCTCGACAGTTACTGTTGATTTTGTCGTCAGGGGATGAAGTGTTGCAAGTGCGATTTGCAAGAAATTGGGTGCAAGAAAGTGTATCTGTGTGTAGTTGGGTGATTTACAGTCTACGTTACGCGCTTTCTAGTGTTTTGATTAGGATTGACTTGCTTATCTAAAAATTTAAAAGTTTTAATTTCATGATATATTATACACAAGCCGTTACATATTGTATAGAACAAATCGCTTCTCTAATCATTGATAATCGATTTTGTGTATATGGCTACATCAAATTTATATAAATATCTTAAAGGACATACTTTTCCACTGTAATTTTTCGCTTTTCAATTTATTATTTTTGAATTTAATCTAAGCCAATTATATATGCAGCATATTTTGCTATTAGGCATGTTTTAAAAAAGATCGTGCGTCTTAAAAAAAATAAAAACGCAGATTATGTTTTTGATACATGTAGATGCAATTTCAGCCGGTAATGTTTGAACCGGTATTGCCCAGTGTCCGTGGCTCAGCACTCTGTTTTGTCATCTGTTAAAGTTATTGCCGCTTTAAAAACGCTTATTATAAGCAATGACAATAAAATAATGATTGACGACGTGACAATTGATTTATTTGATGGATTGACATGATTTTTTTTCTCATTATAAAACGAGTTTTATATAATACATATTTATTTGCTAATCAGATATGGAAATGTATCTGTATGACGTTTAGGTATGATGTTTTATTACCTTAAATTATGTTTTATAATGTCAATGATGGATGGCTTTGTTGAATGTGTTTGTATTGAAATGTAGAGTGTATTAAAGTCGTTTATGTTGATGTTTAAAAACAGTTTTTAAATTTTCATACTGTTTATATTTTATTTAATGTATTCAACCTTATTGGAAGTTCATAAAATACATTTCCTTATTCACTCACTAGTTTCAGTCATCGATACATTTTTTTTATATTTCGCGTAGAAAATTTTTCCATCATGTATTTACACGGCCTATAGGTAATAAACGATACATTTTATGGCTAAATAACCAAAGTCCGAACACAACTAAATCTGAGAGCGTGATGCGTTGTTTCCTAGAAGTTCGTAACATAAGAGTATTCTGCTGAACCCGGGAGCTTCTCGCGTTTTTACGACCACCGAGGTCGTCTGTCAGTTGACATTTCGCGTGATGCTCGTCTGGACGTCGCGAATTAATTTCCATCTCCTATCTTCATTGGTGATCTTTATGAGAGTTAAAAATACCGTACATTTAAGAGGAAAGCGTTGTTTATGTGTTCCATTTTCGCGGAACGTTATTTTTTTAATGTAATATTTCTATTACGGATCAAGGTCGCGCGACTTTATTGCACGAATAACGTTTAGATGAGCTATTTTGTAGCGTACTTGGTCTGGTTATGAGCAATCTTTTACGGGGTGACTTGTGAGGTTACATCTTCAATGACAGTTTGGCGTGGGATCTAGTATTTCAGACGGTTACGTTCTACTAGTTTCTAGAAATTATTCAGGTCTGGTTACTTTTTACATTACTGTGTTTAAGTTGCATTTATGTACAAGGATTAAATGTCTGTTAAGATAAGGAAATACCATTATATGTGAACCGTTAAGTTCTAAGTTTCCAGTATGTATAGTCAGTATAGAGTATTTAAACGCGACTACGGTCCGATTCCGCTTTAGTTATTTATAGACGGTGATAATAAATTTACAAACAAAACATTAAGAAAGAAAGTAAAAACGCATACTCACGCCTTTAATCCCCGAAGGAGTAGGCAGAGGCGCAACTAGTGCACTGATTAGAAAAAACTGCACTGACTAGTGATATTTTTTTTTTTTTTTTTTTTTTCTATTTATTTAGTTTTAGGGACATTTACGCATAACGTATGTCAGTCCCATCGTACCCTAATACATAGTACAAACAAAAAAAATTATAATTTAGACATAAATTCGAACAGATTTCGAGCTTGGATTCCGTTTGGCTGACGTAAGATTTCATGATACATACCAACATTATTTTTGCTACATTTTAAGACCGTTGTTACATTATGTCTCATAGATTCAGTTCGAACACATTCCATTAGTAAATGGTGTAGATCTTCTAAAACTCCACATTCTTCACAATTGGGTGAGATAGTCTTCTTCATCATAAATGTAAACCTTCTGCAAGGAATGTGTCCAGATCTAAGTCTATGAGCAGTTACAACCAATTTCCTGCTCATACCACTATTTGTAAACCAAGGCACACGAAAAGGCTGACATTGAAGGGTACGGTACCAAATTCCTTTTTCTAATGATCGCTTATTAAAATACTCTTTCCACAAGTCATAACATATATTTTTAAATTTAACTAAACATTCCGAATAATCTACAGTTATATTAGTTTCTTTTCCATTTTGAACGGCATATTTCGCTAACACGTCAGCCTTTTCGTTCCCCCTTACTCCAATATGGGATGGAACCCATTGCAATCTCACTTGTTTCCCTTTTAAGAGTAGTTCATCTATCTTAGATAGAATAACATAAGCTATCGATGCTCCTCTGAAACCAGAGGTGCATCGAGCTATATGTTGTAAAGAACTCTTACTATCTGTGCAAATAACAACATTTTTGTGTTGACTATTACTAATATAAGTCAATGCTTCTGAGATTGCAATCATTTCCAATGTCATAATGGATGTATGCTGACATAATATTTTAAAACAGTGATTGCTCTGATTGGTTGAAAAATCTAAATTAGGCACATAAAACGCGGATCCATTACCATCTACACTCTTTGACCCATCTGTAAACATAAAGAACCAACCATTGTATTTTATATTTAGTTCTCTAATTATTTCAAATTTTAATATATTATTATCATATAACCGTTTTGATAATTTAATTGCATCTATGTTTGCATTAATTACCCCATCTATATTGATATTAGTTACCCATGTTCTTAATGAAAACATCCGTAAGGGACGAGAAGAATTTAACTGTATTTCTTTTACTTCATTGTATGAAGAGGCCAACAGGGGGAATGTTTTATTCTTCCAGTAACTATTTTGTCGAAGGGTGTAGAGTTCATTTAGGGACTGGTCAATTATATTACCTTCTATAGACTTTGATTTTAAACAGAACTTATATGCCAAATATTTTCTACGTAAGTACAGCGGAATTACACTCAGCTCACTCTCCATAACGTGAATTGGCGTAGATTTGATAAATCCACCTATTATCCTTAAAGCCTGGTTTTGAATCTTATTTAATTTATCTAAATGACATTTGGCACTTGCGTCATATAAAAAACAACTGTAGTCGATACGGCTCCTGATCAGTGCTATATATATATGTCTCAGATGTTTGGGGTGTAAGCCCCAGGAAGCCCCAGATAAAACTCTAAGTAAATTGAGGTGATTTTGCAATTTTCCAACTAAACAGTTAATATGTTTTTTCCACCGCAAAGCTCTATCCAACCATGTACCTAAATACCTGTAATCGTCTACTAGTTCCAACTTACAATTCCCAACCATAAGCTCTATATGCAATTTCTTGAATGTTCTACTAAAGATACAAATTTTGGACTTAGCCCCTGATAACTCTAATCCCATTTCATCCAAAGTTTTACAAAATATGTTTAACGCTACCTGAAATTGATTTTGACTTTCATTAAGATCATCAGATGAAGAATATAATACAAAGTCATCGGCATATTGGCAAATTGATAGATTATTAATTTTATGAAATAATTGTATTGTTAATATATTGAAGAGGATAGGAGAAATTGGATCACCCTGTGCTAAACCTCTGTTTGTGTGTCGTATAAAGTATTGGTTTTGTTGTTTGGATTCATTTGTCATCATGAGATGTCTTTCACTTAGAAAGTTCCATAGATACTGACATATTGTTTTTCCTATCCCTATTTCATCTAGAGTCTTTGTTAATACATCTATAAGAACATTGTTATATGCATTTGTAATGTCTAGAAAACAGGCTATTGTAGGAAGTTTATGCGAAAATCCTAAATAAATTTGACTCACTAGTTTCCCTAAGCAGTCTTGACATGATCGGCCTCTTCTAAAACCAGAGGTGTATTGGGATATTAATTTATATTTTTCGATGTACCACTCAAGTCTTTTTGTTAGCATTAAATGAAAAATTTTGCAGAGACATGAAATTAAAGAAATTGGCCTAAGTTTTTTTATATTATTATGCGAAGTTTTTGGAATCGGCGTTATCAGTATGTCACGCCATTGAATTGGAATAATTCCGGTACAAAAAATATGATTATACATATCTAGCAAGTACTTTCTGCTAGAGACTGACATGTGGTATATTAGTGAATAGGTTATCCCGTCCTCACCAGGTGTAGTATCCTTTTGCTTAAAACAGTGGACCATTTCTTGTAAGGTAAAACTTGCTTCTAATACACTATTATTTGAAGTAAAATGTGGGGGCTTTGGACAAACGTAATCGGGAGCGAGATTACAAAGTAGTTTGTATTTATCTTCATCCGAGACATATGACTTCGAGGAATTGGTTCCCTTAATCCAACCCATGCGTTTCCACATATCAGAACTAGATGTGTTCTCATCAATGCTGCTACAATAACTTTGCCAATTCTTTACTTTCGCCTGTTTAATAGCCTTTTTGGCAACTTCCGTTTTACTTTCAAGAATATTTAAATTACTTGGGGTTGGATTCCTTCTGAAATTCTTTAGTGCTAACCTTCGTTGTGCCACTAAATGTGATAGTGTAGAATTCCAGTAGGGTTTAGGCTGAAAGGTATTATTTGGATTATCATTACTCTTCCGCAAAGGTATGTATTCATCAGCTGCTTTATTTATCTGTTTAACTAAATTATTATAAAGTGATTGTACATTATTGTCCTCTAATGGTAGATTTAAATAATTTTCTAAAGATTTGCTATATCCTGACCATTTTGCCAACTTATAATTACGCTTTTTAGTAGTATAAGTAGAGTTGTTATTATTTTTATACCTGTATGAAATTTTGATAATTAAATGATCGCTTCCTAAGTTTTCATTCATAATACTCCAGTTTAGCATAACTGATAGATCAGAGGAAACAAATGTTACATCAGGCGATGTTTTGCGGACTATGTTATCAACTAAACTCAATCTTGTTATGCTGCCATCGTTAAGAGCTAAATACCCAGCATCTAGAGCTGCAGCATATATTTGTCCCCCTCTTCCATCTGTTTTTGACGACCAAGTTGCATGGTGACCATTGAAGTCTCCTGCTATAATACATTTGGTAGGGTATAATGAAAAAATTTCTTCCCAATCCGATAAAGTTGTACGAACAGAAGAAGGAACATATACCAAAATTATATTTTGAATTTTATAGCAGTTTAGAAGTTTTACAGAGATTATTTCTATACCTGAGTTATTAACATTGATATGACACTGTTGCACTTTAATAGATTTATTAACTATAATGGCTACCCCACCAAATCCATCTATTCTATCCCTTCTGAATATATTAAAGCCGCTTATATTTAAATAGGATTCCGGTTCTAACCAGGTCTCTGAAATCAACGCTATATGTATTTTTTCTTGAGTTAATAGTAAGTCTAATTCACTACATTTGGGTCGTAGGCTTCGTGCATTCCACTGTAAGATACGTAAAAAGGATGTCATTGAGTCCCTGTTAGCCATTATTAAATATTGTCATAATCTTTGTACAAAAATCATCTTTTTTACATATTTTAATAAATATCTCACCTATTATGTTTATTAGAAGTTTACCTAACTGTTGTATTTTAACCGACCAATTATCACTAGAACAACATATATCTTTAATTTTACCAAAAATAATATATAAATCTAAATTAAATTTTTCGCTGTCATTCCTTAGATTATGTGTTCCTTTTTCTGTGCGTTTAGGTCCTAGTTCATTTTCATAGCGTGCTTCAGTCCAACTATTTGTGTTATTTTCTCTAATTAATGTGTTCTCCATCTCTAATGTATTTAGTCTTTGGCTAGAATTTTGACTGGATCTTTCTTCCTCGGCAACTTTATTTGTGGTCGATGGTTCGCTATGAACAAGCACCTTGGTTACTACTATGTCTCTATACGATGTCTGATTTTCCATTTGTGGATTATTAATATTCATATTTTTTTCAATGTCCTTATTCTCAGTACAATTAGCTTGTAACCTTTTACACTTTAGATATATTTCCAGACCCTTTTGATAGGTACAATTTTCTTTAGCCATAATGTTTCTTATTTCTTTTTCTTTTAAGAATATCGGGCATTTTTTATACATAGCCATATGTGGACCTTTACAATTTACACAAACATACTTATTAGTTTCACAATTTGGATGTTGGTTACCACATTTAGGGCATATAATTTTTTTGATTGGACATAACCTAGAGAGGTGACCAAATTTCCAACATCCTGAGCATTGGGAAACTGGAAAGGTATATGGCTCCACCTTAAACCTGCAACCGTAACAATAAACATACGGAGGTAAAGTGTTGCCTTTAAAACATATTCTCACTGTCTCTGAATTAACCCATTCTCCATTCTCTGATATTCTTCTAAGACGTTTTACCGACATTATACTGTACTCGCAAGAAATATTCTCCAAAATTTCTTTTTCCTCAACCTCTAGGTCCATCTGTCTAAGTATTCCGTAACACAAATTACTTTCATCTGCCCTTTGTACACGATAACCTGAGCTAATAATTTCTTCGCAATTTAGTAGCTTTAACGCGCTTTCTTTGTTATCAAAATAAACCAACACCTTATTGGAATTTTTGTAAGTAATTTTTTTTATATTTTGTATATTGAACGATCGTAAAAGTTTTGCCATACCGAATTGTTTAGGCAAAGTTTCTTTCCCTGTCACCGATACAACAAAGTACTTCTCAACCTCAGACTCATTAACTCCCTGAAGTAACTGGTTACTCGCTGAATTCATCCGATTTATCCGCTTACTGCCTCTAATTACTGTCACAAATCCATCTTCTACTATCTCCTTATCATCCTGTCGTTCTCTCTTCTTCGCAAGTCGTTTCTCGCTCACTTCATTATTTTCTATCTCCTTGGTCAAAGCCATACTAAGTTGTTGTTCACTGCTCGGTAATAATTCCTCCTCCATTATATCACTACCACTTGAGACACCAAAGTCAAAATTGTCATTTAATTCGTCCATTTATAACTATTAGCATATTACGGTTTTTTTTTAAACGTGGGTAGATAGAAAATTACGCGGTTATAATATTATGCAGCCAAACGTGTGCGTTCGCCTCGACTGCTCGCGCGCAACTGGACTAGTGATATTGATTAGAAAATACTGATATCACTTTGCCCGACTCGGGGATCGAACCCGAGACCTCAGCATTGCAGTCGTACTATAATACAACTACGCCACCGAGGCAGAAACAAGAATATAATATAAACACTATAAGCACGTTCACAGACCTTACAATCTATAATGTCCTAACAAATCTAGTCCACAATAGAAGATATTAAACGAAGCGCGATATCTCCCATCTGTGCCATTTACGCTCAGTTCCCACCCGACGACGAATCGCGCCCATTAGCAGCCGAGAACATCGGACAAGAAAACTATAAGGTTAACTATGCCCAAAAATAGTAGTAGATACGCCATACAATTTGTATGGAACGACCTGTGGGCTGTAGTTACGAGAGATCGAGATAACTCCGTCGCAGCGGCAACACCGACCGATATTATCGGTATAGTGAGGCTGGTATACCCGATTGATTGACCAATAAGAACAATGCGGAATCGATGGTCGTGATGAGTCATAGCATTGCAGAAGTTAGAAGCTGATAGGGCTGTTAAGGTTATGTTTTTAGGTATATAATAATTTCTCGTTCTGTATTTCCGTGGTAATATCTTTTGAAGTTTGACATTGTGTGATAAATAGGAGGGATTTATTATTAGCAAAATAGAAAGAAAGAAATAATTTATTTGGTTTTAGTAACATAAACAAAAAAAAACTAATAAGGAATAATAAAATTAAAAACAAATACAAAAAGAAAACTAGAGAAAAAAGAAACAAACCAAAACCAAAATGGATCCAGCTCAGCTTTATGCTACAGCGTAAACTGCAGCGCTGATTTTCAGCTGAACCCAATAGGTGCAGATTCCATCACTATACATAAAATATGGCAAAATACTCGACATTAAACAGTATGGCTAGATATAGACCGGACATCAGGACCAAATGTCGCTGTCTTTTGAAATTTGAAATCACTTGAATTTACGTATTCCAGAGGAAATATTGATTGACTTCTAGTCCCCATTGGAGAAACAAATCCATTTGTATTTACTATTCATTTGTGATTAAACTGAAACAAATTTGTTATAAACCCGGTAGTCGTTTTAACTTATTACAACCATATACGAAATTCTATAGGTCAAGAGTAGTAAATAATTATCTACTTAGAACCCGGCCTAACAATCAGGGGTCAATTATCACAGCAGGTGACATTCAAGAGAAAATATTCGATATAAATTCGTAATTATTCATATCAGTTACGTCAACTGCGTCGACTTCCCGCTACGGTGACTTTTAACTTGTCAATCATACGGCAAAAACGTCAAATTATACAAAAATCGATATAGCTGTTTAAAAGATTCGTGATCTGATTTCGTCGCCGTATGACCGGTCTTCCCGGTGACCTGGGAGGTTATTACAAATCATTCGATATTAATTAATAAGTTATCCTCATATTTTAGTTTATGTTCCGGATTGTACTAGGTATAGACGGCCAAGGCGCTTCCTTTCATAAAATTGAATTGCACATCCGCCCACTTATTATATTTTTTAAGTTTTTTTATACACTCTAAATTGATTTTTTTGCGGTACTCATATCAAGAGCAATGCTTTTCATTATATTAAGAGCAGATCTAATGTTTAAATTACTATCTAGTAGAGTCATAGTAATGCCATAGTGAACAATGGAGACTATATTTTAGCCATGTGTATTTACTAAAGTGCCAAGAAGCAAATTACCACTACTCATAAGAAATCTATAAAATATTGATAATGCTTCACAACTTATTCTGCATGACTTAGAATAGTGATGAGCTAATCATAAAAGAAGATTACAATCTTTAGCTCGCCCCAGGGTTCACTTAGCAAAACAATTTTCGGTTTTACGCCTTCTGTAAGTGGAGGGTTGCAATTTCTAGAGAACTCGTTAAGTCTAATAATAATTGGTTCTCGACAGATGTGACCGGTCTACACACCTTGTTATTTTTTTTAATTATGGCTTTATTTGCGACAAATTTAGCGTTAAAATCTTATGCTGGAGAAGCAGGAGCTTAATGCTGAATTGAATAACATTGTATGAATTCAACTAATTTTAGTGTCAAAATCTTACAAAGGTAAACAAAAATAATATTTAATATATAATGTAAGGAAATGTAAAATCGCGTTTTATGGTGTGATATTTAATATACATACGGATGATAAAATTTGTAAATTATGTTTACCGATTTACAATGTCATTTTATTTATACATCCTTGATGTAAATTTTTAGTTTGTAGCTTACAGGTTGTAAAGAGAAAATACTTTATGGGCAAGTATCTTCAGTGAAAGAAAGAAAGAAAGAAAGAAAGAAAGAAAGAAAGAAAGAAACTTTATTTGCAACAAACGCACACACAACTAAAACATAAAACACTTAAAACTACATAATATGTTTGTTGCAAACAGGATAAACCCAGCAAAAAAAGTTGGCAATACAGCAACGCTGGTCTTCCGTTGAGCCGTTTGAAGTGAGCATTACCTACAGTAGTTAGAGTGACCATTACCTGTCTATAATTATAATATATAGTATATTTATTATTTATAAGTCGGTGACAGACACGACAAGACTGTTATACACGCCACGTCCGGGGTCAGCTGGTGTACAGACAGTAAAACAGGCTGATATAATTTTGATGATCTTACTGCCGTATTAATAGATGCAACTCAGTTTCACTCTGAAGTGCGATATCAGCTGAGACGCTTTCAAAATAAGGTGAGCATCTTAAGATAATCGCTATTTAATAAACTCGTATTAACATCAGCTCAAATAACATCTCAAGTAGCAATGTATGACGGTTTTTGACAGCTAAGTTTTGCTTTTGCAACGCTTACTCAGCTGAGAACATACAGTTAACAGCTTAAGCTTGGTTTATCAAATTGTTCAATAAATTGAATGTCTAATTGAGATTATACTTAAACTTGAGATTTTTATACTAATACCATCCTTAGGGAGACCCAGTGTCTCTTGTTGATCGTTAATTAATTTAGCTCCATCTAATATTATAAGGTCTGGTTATAAAAGGTTTTTATAAGATTTTTTAAATATCGAATGTAATCAATGTCGCATGAACATAAGTCGCGTGATTAAGAATGGGAGCCGGTACGGAGCGCGGTTTAATTTTAGCTATAAATCATTGGCGGCCTTTCCCCGAAGTTGCGCGGAGGCGGGCGAGCGCCCCCGACCGGTTCAACTCCCGCGCAGCCTCGTTTAAACTGTAGCACATTCCAGTCTCCGACCGCGTACTTATAGTCTTGTATATAGCGAAAATAATGAGCACTATATTAAATATATATAAAATATTAAACAATTGTGAGTTTTCATTTTGTATTCTGTGGTATTATCCAAATACCACTATAATCACTTATAGCAATAAAGATGTCATAGAATGAAGGTGTGATTCGCATTGCACGAAATATTTTCCTTATTTTCATACTAAACCGATTTGATACCTGTCGGACAAGGTTAAGCACAAACAAAATATGACAAGTACTTTTTCAATGTTACAATTCTTCCATAATATTATGCACTAAAATATTTTTTTGTTCCGTTTGGAAATCTTTAGGTCTGGCCTTTGTTCAATGGCCAACTCAAACAGATGATGCTTTCTTTTGGTATAAATAAGAGGTACATCAAATCAATGACTATAAATAGACCCCGGCGCGTAAGTGCAGGTCCCCTTTATCGTGCGCCGGCCGATACACAGAGTGCAGTGTCATATTTTATATGTTTTTATCAATAAATATCTTTTGCGGTAATTACATTTCGCACAATAATAATAATTATGCGTTTACAGTTAAACATTTTGATTACGGCCTTTGCCGAATTCACTCGACTCTCCTATCTTAATTAGTTCGGTCGAACTTATCAATTATCCTTTAATTAAGGGCAATGAAAACCGATGGACTGCCTCGGTGGCGTAGTTGTATTACAGTACGACTGCAAAGCTTGAGGTCTCGGGTTCGATCCCCGGGTCGGGCAAAGTGATATTGAGTTTTTCAATTCAGTATCAGCCCGGAGTATGGAATTTGTGCCCGATATGGCGATAGGCTCGCCCCCTATCACATCGTGGGACGGAATAACGGCGAAAAGTGGGTGCACTAGTTGCGCCTCTGCCTACCCCTTCGGGGATAACAGGCGTGTGTGTGTGTGAAAACCGATGTTTTTATTACATTTTGTGGGCATTATCATTATGTAAGCATTTGTTACACTTTAGATTACCTTCCTGTATGTTATATGCGACGTTTCTGTTTATTCGTATATGGAATATAATGACATTGCATTGTTGGTAAAGCTTGGAGTATCTGTACTTCATCATAAAAATATTTATCGTTAAAGGGAATCTAGAGTCTCTCTCTCTCTTCAGTCGGCCCTTTATCACTAAGGATAGTGATCCCGTCCAATCTAGAGTATGTATTTATAAAAACTAGAAGTTAATTGTTGAGATGTAAAAGGGATCTTATCGGTATGAAAACCACGATATTTCTATCTTTAAGTAAAGTACTATTAAACTAATTATTTCGTGACTTTCAAAAACGATGTTCATACACGCTTTGAATACCCACTGTTTTTTCTGAAAGTTCTTACAAGAGTTATCTTATATCTTTGTGTGTCCCTCTGACTCTCACAAATCTTCGCAACTTTATATTTTACATTTCACATATAATATATCTGCGAAACAATGGAATTTATTTGTACCTTGGAGCCAGGGTCAGACGCTGTCAGGGGCCCCGGTTACTCTACATTCAAAATATATGCAAGATCTTTTTAAAACTGGATTCTCTGATGGACGTGTGTGATTTTTGAGTTTGTTTTTGCGAATCGGAGAAATGCTTTTTTGATTTCACGGTTTATATTATCGGGTTTGTCGGTTAGAGCTTTTTGAGTATACATTAATGTAATGATGGTAATTGGATTGAAATGAGGCGATTTTTGTTTATTTGATCATTAAGAAAGAAAAGATAAAATTATGTGTGACTGAAAAAATCTAAAGATGTGTTTTTAATCACGAAATAAAATTTGAATACATTGTTCTACTTATTTAGCGTTTCTAGAAAAAATATTGATTTATTTTATCAAAGTTATCCACAAGAGCTCCACTGCTGACCAAAGGCCTCCTCTAAATATGTCCAGAGCGGCCTACATCCAATTTATTTACCCTACGTTTATCTTGTACTATTAAATTGATAAAAAAGCATCACTGTAGACAAATTAAACGCACATAAACTTTATAAAGTATCAAATTATAAATCTCTTTACACACTACAATAAAGCGTGTGGTTTAACGCATTCCGCGGGTGCCGGCGCTGGCAATAATTTTGACAAAGCGGCGTTTTGTCGGCGTTTCGCCCACGCGTTCGCGCGACCCGCGACTTGATTGTGCGGTATAAATGCCCCTCATTACTTTGTAACTCCTTTACGGTAATAAAGTCCTTTTATGGACCTTATTCTAATGATTTTTAAATGTACATTTGGTTGAATGATTTGCTACTTGGTGGTATATCTTTTAGATGAGTGTTTTTGCTTGCAGTTAAGTATATTATGACTCAATATATTTTCTTCATACATTCTTTGAATCCCCGTTGAATTTAGTTTTTTTCTTTGTATTATTTCTTCCTTGTTTATCTATACTATAATATTATAAAGCTGAAGAGTTTGTTTGTTTGTTTGTTTGTTTGTTTGTTTGTTTGTTTGTTTGAACGCGCTAATCTCAGGAACTACTGGTGCGAATTGAAAAATTCTTTTTGTGTTGAATAGACCATTTATCGAGGAAGGCTATAGGCTATATAACATCACGATGCAACTATTAGGAGCGAAGAAGTAATGGAAAATGTGAAAAATGCGGGGAAAATTATTCATCCTTGAGGCCTTCCATTGCGTGCGCTGCGAAAACGGTTCAAGATACCAAAAATATATGTATGAAAGAATTATTCCTCTTGAAATGATCTAAAAAAAAGTCCGCGACAGTATATGTCTATCTTTTAAAATAAACTCTCTAGAACCGTTTTTATGGTAATCAAATTTGGTCGAAATTAATGCATTATTTGTTAAGAGTTGTATCAACGTCATAATATTAATCTTTATACAAATAAATGTGTTGGGTAGAGTGATTCAACGGGAAGGTTTTTATGTATGTACTTTTAGCCCGGAAAAACTTATTAACGCGGGCGAAGCCGTGGGCAAAAGCTAGTATCATATAAAGAAACCCAGTGCCTAATTTTATCTTCTTAAGAAAAGTATTTGAGCTGAGTGTTGATGAGTTAATCACAGAATTAGTGACTCAGGACTTTTCTTTTCGTATATAAAAAATACATAATACAGCGAACCCATGATGATGAGATCATAGGTGGTAGATTACACTTATTTGGTAATCGGGTTATTCTACAAACTGTACATTGTTTTTTTTCGTAGAGTCAATTTTTTTTTACGAAACCTCTCACATTGCCTTCAACTATATTGCCAAACTATTATTCTAAAATCATCATACGGTAACCATGATTGCCATAGCTTTCTATCAACATTTAATAAATAGAAAAATGCCCATAAAACGATCAGTCCATCGTAATGTCAGGCCATTACTCGATATAATGAAAATGAAAGCGGTTATAACGGCGTCCACTATTTGCTTTCCAGCTTATTTTAATGGGTTCAATCAAGGCAACTGCCCAATGTAAACCATAGAGGCTTTGGGGCGGAGCACAGGTGCGAATTGTGAGGTATGACTTCAAGTAAGTTCTGGGTTATCGATCTAGAAATATTATTAATTTGAAATTTGATTTCTATAAAGATGATAGATGGATTTTAACTAATATTATAAGAAAAATGCTTTTGTGTTTTATAAAAACTACTCTCTGTCCTAGATAGCATGGGATGAACATAAAGAAATCTATACTTATAGTGTACAAAGCCAGTATAATAAAATAAACGTAATAATATATTTCTTTTAACTGTAAGAATGTTATAATTGTTCAACGTTTTAACGTACCATTTTGTGAGACGTTTACTTCAAAGAAATAAAACATTGTTTACCGATTAGACACTCATAACGCTTAAAATTAAGACAAATCATGCCAAGTTATATATAACACCTCTAGAATACATTGTAAACAACATTTTGTAAGTCCAAATAATAAAAAAAATACAAGGTGATTTTTTTTGGTTCCTTTTTACATTTAGCTCTTTGTAAATCTAAAAGTTTGATGTTTTAATCTATCAATATCATGAATGAATATCATTGATTGGTTAATCCTACTAATATTATAAATGCGAAAGTTTGTAAGAATGTATGGATGTTTGGATGTATGGATGTTTGTTCCTCTTTCACGCAAAAACTACGGAACGGATTTCGATGAAATTAGGCATACGGATACATCATGTCCTGTATTAACACATAGGCTACTTTTTATCCCGGGACAACAAAAAGCGGGACTTATATCCCGGAAAAACTTTTTAACGCGGGCGGAGCCGCGGGCGAAATCTAGTTTTGTATATAAATCTTTCACACGTACTATCTTCATCCTATACCAGCAGCCTCGCACAGAAGCGGGAGTAGATTAGATTTTCTAATGGCGCGCGGAGTTCACCGCTCTGTACACTCGTCTACCCTGGTCACCACGACACACCACTACAACTTAGCTACACACTTTTATAGTGGAATGTGGGCTTGAAATTGGGACGATCTAATATTGGGATTATAGAACCCCTCTCCTCCCCGCCTCATTGCTCTATATCACACCAGACTATCCTACTAATATTATAACGGCGAAAGTTTGTAAGTATGTATGGACGTATGGATGTCTGGATGTATGGATGTTTGTTCCTCTTTCACGCAAAAACTACTTAACGGATTTTGACGCAATTTGGCACACGGGTAGATCATGTCCTGGATTAACACATAGGCTACTTTTTATCCCGGGAAAATATAAACCGGGACTTTTATCTCGGAAAAACTTATTAAGGCGGGCGGAGCCGCGCGCAAAAGCTAGTGTAAAATAATAAAAGTCAGTATAGTAAAATCGTTGGAATAAAAAAAAACGAGCAAGATACGTATCGAAAAGCGGAACCTCCTCGCCTTTCTCACTTGAAACCACATCGAACTGTGTGAATAGTTAACTTCAATATTGTATAATCATTGAAATAAAAAAATATATTGGGAGTGGTTGGAAGATACATAACGATTTTTGGTACAAATACGGTCAAGCGCTACATGTGTAAGTACAGGTCTTTCGGTCAGTTATTTCTTAGCTGATCTGCATTCCGTACTTCAATAGCTGTACTTCAATTAAGAGATCTAATAAAAAAAGTAGAGGAACTAGAAATGGTTTGATTAAGAACTAAATTCTTCGAAAGTTATTAAAGTCAAATAGAAGCAGCACAAAGAAGTATTGTTTAATAAACATTTCATTTTTAATAAAACTTACATAAAAATTTAAGACAATTCAAGAAAAAATCTCAGTAAATCATTTATCCCCTATCACATCATGGGACGGAATAACGGCGAAAAGTGGGTGCACTAGTTGCGCCTCTGCCTACCCCTTCGGGGATAAAAGTCGTGAGTGAGTGTGTGTGTAAATAATTTATTAAATCTCACATAATACCGCTTTACGAAACGATATTATTATCTTCGCAATTTAATCTTAAACATTACATTTAAGTACTTAACGTTCAACAAATTATCACTACAATGATTTAACAATACTGTTGTAAATCAGTGTATTGCATTAATACAATTATTAATAGGAAACATAAATTTTATAACGTTAAGGTCAGATTAACTAAAATTAATTTGCTATTTTAATTCGGAATTCAAAAACAGCCATCGTAGGCTGGCTCAACACATACTCACGCCTTTTTATCTTTTTTCTCTAAACTAGACTAACAATTTACTCGCAATATTCACATAATAATAATACCAGCTTAGTCCAGGCGTTTCTCTACCACACTGGACTGGTGCAGATTACCAGTAACAATGATCTTTTGGATATATCTGTTCTTGAGAGTCGGTGGTTATTAACATAAAGGTAGCTTATTTATTTAAAAGCTTATTTTTTATAACCATTTGTCCTTTTAAATAATTTATATAATTTCCTATTGTCATATTATTTTGATCAAGATACTTTGCCCCGTTGAAATACTTTAATTTGATTACTCAAATGTCTTAAAGCATTATGATTGAAATTTGCTCAAGTATACTGAAACCGAAGCAGACTTATCTCATAATAGCGGCGGGTGTCTGTGGGCGAACCTATACCGCCTGCCAGCCTGCTGAGACTTGCTGACTATACTTTACTACTCGGTTTCAATTCATGTACTCAAAGTATTGCGAGGTTTAAAATAATCACACTCCTTTTTGGTCAGGATACTAGTAAACTCTGTCATAAGAGACTACTGGTGCTCAGAATGGATGGATCAGATGACTCATGGATATGTTGTCGAACTTATGGGAAAATAATAGGAATTCAAACAGGGAAGTGAATTCACTAAGTATACGTAAAAGAGTAACACAATTTAACGAAGACTGTGCAACAGTGGTATCACCCTGGTTGAGAGACAAACGTGGCTACATTAAAGTGTTTTCATATTAAAAAGTTGTTAAGTTATACCTACTAAATAACCGTATTTAATTAGTCGCATTAACATGAAACCCCACATACTGAGCTGATGAGCGAAACTAACAAATAATCTAACACCATAATTGGACACATCCATTATAATTGAATAAAAACACATCCTTCCAAAACGCGGTACCTCTAGCGCTCGTTGAAGTCTTTTGAAGGATGTGACGTCAGCGTGTTTGGGGTCGGAAGCATGACCTCTGGCGGGCGGATGTTTCAATCTTTTAAGCAATTTATCGAGGTTTCGATTACCACACAGTCTGTTACCTCGGACAAAATAAATAATCACTTTAAAATACCCTTTCTATAATACACCGTTACTTTTATTATCTGTTGGTATGTAATTTTGTATAATGTAACCGATATATCTGGTGTTATTAATAAATATTGGAAATACTTGTTAAAGTGTAATAGCGGTATTGAACAATAACGATGTAAAGTATATGAAGCTATATCGCAGGGTTAAAAGAGTTCTTTATAGATTTTTCAGTGATGGAATCTACGTCGGATATAGGATGCCAATTCTACATAGCGTCGAGTATATTTTTATTTACGCCTTATTGAATAAGAATGTCAATTTTACAGATAACTATTTTGTTATGGATTCTTCCAGCAGTAAGATTAATTATGATTTAAACGCGTAATTTTTTTGTAACAGGCGCGATGTGTAAATTCGTAAAGTTCTCGTGACAGTTTTTTGTTACATAAACTTCCATCAAATGCTAATATTTCATTATTTTTAGATATCGCCCTAAACGTTTATCGGGAAATTAGACAAAAGTATCAAACATTAAAATACAATACGCATTGAAAACATAACGACGTTTTTATAACATCATAAACTTTCATCGGGCTCGAAACAATGCAGATAGACAGTGCAATTTCCTGCGCGCGCGCATATAATGACAGTAGTGATAACCCGACGACGTTCGCTTGTCAGCGCTGTTATGAAATGGAAAAGCGTTTGTGTATCATTCGCTTTGGCAGCGTAAAGTGAAATGGATACTTTTGTTAGGGTTAATGCAGGCTTTGTGAAACTTGATATTCGATTTTATGAAATTTATGGGTATTTAAAATAGTCTATAAGAATCTTGCGGTTACTTTAGTTGTGGATAAGATTTATGTTTTTAAATCTGCTGTCTGTTTATTTATATTTGGAGTGGGGAATTAAAATATTTTGGTTATTTTTAAGGATACAGACGAATGAATGCCTATGGAACTGTGCTGGAAGCCTAAACCTGATAGTTGTTTTTTTTTCTAATCTAACGGTTACCCGATTGGAAAGAAGCACAAGATTATTTCACCCCTGATGATGTACTAGGAACGTTTGCTACATTACTAGGTACTATGGGACAACATTTATATGTATAGTTACTAAACTATAGGACATTTTTAATGACTAAGGGTTTGAAATGTATCAAAGCAATTGAAAGTTTATATTATTTTATAATTTATTTTATTTTATAAAAACACGATAAAATCCGTTATAGTAGTTTAATTTCAATGTCTAACATTTACGTAAATGTAAGGAATTATTATGTATCAAACCAAATTCAAAACAGACTTAAAACCGATTTTTTCGTGTTAATCCATGCACTAAAAGGATAGACTAAGGTTTTTAAAATACGAAAATCCTTAATAATATTATAAATGCGAAAGTAACTCTGCTTGTCGCGCTTCCACGCTAAAACTACTGAAACGATTTATATTTTTGGTACACACATACTCTGGAGCCTGAGAAAGGACATAGGCTACTTTTATCCCGGGAAAATATAAAGCGGGACTTTTATCCCGGAAAAACTCATTAACGCGGGCGGAGCCGCGGGCAAAAGCTGATCGTTTATATGTATGATTGAAGTTTATACCTAATAGATTAAAAGAACAATGTCTTTGAAGTTGTAACACAAGCTTCAAAGTTTAATACATGAAATTACTTAAGTCTCTATTTTAGATTACTTGTAAATGTATGCAAATACCGAAACCTTAATTAAAATATCGCCACACTTTCTATTTACACTGTCAAAACTCTCGTTTGATGTTATCGACGCTAGTTCATTTCGTGATCGTCAACGCGTCGCTCCGTCGATGCGCTGTCGATATCGGTGCACACAATTAGTGCTGTACTATCGATAATTACAATCGGTAGCGAACGGTAAGATATCGAGAGACGAACGAGCCTCACTATTCCGGTGGGTAATTGAAGGGACTTGTTTGTTATTTATAAAAGTTATAACATGGATCGTTGTAATAATCATTTATAAATTTAAGTTTTTGTAGGTACTGGCTTGACTCTTTGGAAGAGTTTGGAGACTGCCTTGGTGGCGTAGTTGTATTATCATATGACTGCAATGCTGGGATCTCGGGTTCGATCCCCGTATCGGGCAACGTGATATTGCCTTTTTCTATTCAATATCAGTCCGGAGTCTGGAATTTGTGCCCGATATGGCAATAGGCTCGTTCCCTATCACATCATCGGACGGAATAACGGCGAAAAGTGGGTGCACTAGTTGTGCCTCTGCCTACCCCTTCGGGGATAACAGGCGTGAGTGTGTGTGCGCGGAAGAGTTCAGCTTTACTGTTTTAGAATGTTACAGGGCTGATTTGATCTACTAACGTAATTTATCAATTACAAAGTGATGCTCGCGGCTTTGCCCGCGTGTTAAGCCATTCCCGCTACAAAAAATCCTAAAACACAGCACAATGCCAACGTCATCTACTATTTCTCATGGGAGCACATTAACGGGATAAAAAGTAACCTATGTGTTAATCCAGGACATTATTTATATGTAATAATAATACCAGCCCTATATTACATACTGTCCCACTGCTGGACACGGGCATCCTCTACTACTGTGCGGGGGCTTCTGAGCCCCCGCAATAATAGGAAAAGGACCGCAACAGCGGTACGCGCAGGGGCGGTTGCAGACGACAACTTAGACGTGAGTCGGAGGAAGCCCGCAGCCGTCCCTAATGCGCCGAAGATGGCCATATAAAAAAAAATCCTCTACTACTGAGAGGGTTTAAGCCTTAGTCCACTACGCTGGCCTAGTGCGGGTTGGTAGACTTCACATACCTTCGAAATTCTTATAAAGAATTTCTTAGGTATGCAGGTTTCCTCACGATGTTTTCCTTCACCGTTAAAGCGAACGATAATTGATAAACAATACACACGTAACTTTGTAAGTTAGACATGTCTTGGGTTTTGAACCTCCGGACATTGTCTCGGCAGACCGTTCCAGAGACAATGTAAATGTACAAATGGTCATGATTTACCCGTGTGCTAAATATCAACCAAATCCGTTCAGTAGCTTCTCCGTTTATTTCTGACAAATATCCAAATATTTTTACAAACTTTCGCATTTATAATAGTAGTAAGATAGCAAGATAATTTAACGAAATACAATAGCGAACTCTCATTTATAAGAAGTATTTTATAAATAATGTCTTTTGTTTAAAAACTTTTAGATTACTTATTTCATATTGTACCAAATGTTGATAAGTTAAGTATTAAGTTACCTAATATAATTAAGTGTGCTGTATGAACAATAACTATTGATTGCAAAATAACATGAAATAAACAAGTTTATTATTAATAATAAAGCCTTTGCGCCCAATCAAATAATCTGATTGTTAATAAACTATTAGATGGTTATGACTGATTATTTAATTAAGTTACTAACGAAACTTAAGTTTTGTAACTTTGTTGGTCATGGCGATTGTGTGATAAGATGGAGTCAAGCTGTAAAAGTGTAAAAACTAGCCAAGGTTAAATATTGTTCCATAAACTATTAGAAAACGTCTAGGTATTTTACTCTCTAAACCGTGCTCTAAACACTCTGTAAGTACGTAAAAGTTTCATTCGAATGGAATTTACGGAACTACCCGGGCCATTTTTTCAAATGGCTAGGAGAATACAAATTTTATGGAAGATTTTAAATCTTCAAATGTTTTTGACTTACGGCCAATTTTGATAAACGATCACAATTTAACTTTCGATTCGATTCCGAGAATGAACCAATCAATCTCGTATGTAACCATGGCAACAAACTTTGCTTTGATTGGTTAAATTCCGAATCGATAAAATATATTAGGATCATTTATTAAAATCAGCTGTCAACGTTGCAGATTACCCACTATAGTACAATAACAGTACTTTGTATTTAAATCCGTTTGTATGGATACTGTGTACAGCATTTGGTCCACTATAAATATTGCTGGTCTCACGCAAATAAAAATCTTCAAGTCTACAACACTGCTAATTACTGAATAAGACATCTACATTTTCGTCGAGAAATAATCATCAATGATTAAGATATGACATTTAAAACAGTAATTAACATATAATATCGCCTCGAACTAGTAATTACTAGACTGAACTTAAGATACCATTTTATAAAGGTTCTGATAATATGTATCATTAACAATATCGTGACAGAATGTGGATGGTAATCTGTCGTCATCTACGTGTTTAACATTGACTATACTCGAAGGGTGGTTGTGTTGTCATGACGTGTTTTATGTTTTGATTTGATGTAATACAATATCCAAATAATCTCACTAACGTTACAATCAATCTATAATAAGCGGTGGCATTTTGGTCTCCTATTTTAGGTAAAAGTAGAAAGATAGGATTATAGTTTTCATAATTTTATCAATTACAGACCTTAGGATTTAATATGTAATGTTTTGAAATATGGAGATTCATAGTTTAAAATCGCTGTGTAACTATTTGAGCAAAGGTTGTCTCTATCAACAAAGAATAGCAATGCAAACCGAGGAATCGCTAGGGCGACCTAGCGCGATGTTCAACTTGGGACCTTTTTTGGATCACTACGGCTTACCATCACATTTTAAGCATCTTAGTCATGAAATTGTTGAAATTGGGGCCTTTTTGCTCCTGCCTGACTTCGCGCCGGTTAAAGCAGTTTGCCACTGGCTAGAAGCACTAAGAAAAAGGTCACGCAAAGATGCCGCTTGGAGCCTTGCGCTAGCTACAGACGCCAGCGTCACTAATTATTATATAAGGGTATACAAAAACAGGAACATAACAATAAGTTCATACACCTTAACTGTAGCAGAGCGATTGTCTAACAAAATAATTCACAGTACTTTCTTACAATTGGAAATAGATTTTATTTAATGACACTTTCATTGTAATTTACAGTAGGTGTACTTCAATTATAAACAATCTATGGATACGGAAACCAAAGAGAAAATAGACATCAATTGTGCAAAATTACACCTAAGTGACAGTCTTTGAACAATATAAGCAATATTATGTGTATTAAAACTTTCATTGTGTTAGCGCCGTAGCGGGCTGCGGTACTACCATGAAATAAAGTGTAAATAGCGTAGACATTGAGAATTTTATGATAAGTAATACGAAGCTTCCTCCTAGTACTTAGAGTATCACAGAATTAGAATATCATGGGCAAAATAGTGGTAGAAATATACGACCTTATTTATAAACAGTTTATAAACATATTTAATAGAATACAGTACTGGTCACCCAGACTCTTACGACCTTCCACCAGTATATTATACGGTTTTTTAGTAATACATACATACATACATATACACTCACGCCTATTATCCCCGAAGGGGTAGGCAGAGGCGTAACTAGTACACCCACTTTTCGCCATTATTCCCTCCCATGATGTGATAGGGAGCGAGCCTATCGCCATATCGGGCACAAATTCCAGACTCCGAGCTGATACTGAATAGAAAAACTCAATATCACTTTGCCCGACCCGGGAATCGAACCCGAGACCTCAGCATTGCAGTCGTACCATAATACAACTACGCCACCGAGGTTTTTAGTAATACATCTGAATATTTAGTAATTAAGTACAATTAAATAATTGACCTTTTCATATCACCTCTTTATAGATGACAGAAGTCAAAAACGGAGCGATTGTGAAACAAGAATATGAGCCAGGAAACGATAACTTGTACACCAGCGAAGGTTATTCAACAAACAGATATATAAATAAAGAAATTTACTTAATACAATGCTATTGTTCGCAAGGTTATAAGTTTATGATGTATTAAAATGACCCTGTTAACAGTTGACGATTACCGGATAGCCTTAGCAGCCTTAAAATTATATTTCGGCTAAAACACTTTGCAGGCGGTATTTTTTTTCCGTTAGTAACCCATTTTAAAGCGATAAAATAGCACAATGGATTTATATTATAACAGGTAACACAGATCACTATATTTTGCTTTACATTTGAATACTCCCAGGTAAGTTTCCTTTGCCAAAGAGATTGAGACAGTTTCTTATAAATATTTTCTTATTATATAAAAAATATTTTCACCTTTGAACAAAACAGCCATGGCTGAGTTGCGATTCTTATATAAAATATGTTTATTTGTTTCCATAGTAAGCGTCCCATTCCAGGCATTGACCGCAGCTCGATACGTTTATAATAGTGCACAACGTAACGTATTGTTATATGTATGACAGCACGCTATACGTAACACTCATTCATAACTATGGAACTAACAATACAACTTGTTATCATTTTATCGTATTTGATTTAGTTATGTAACAAAAACATTGTTGTTTTTTGCTTCGGAACAACAAGACCTATTTGGCTGAAATTTGGCGCGCACAAGATCTTCTTTCCGATGGGGTTAAAACTCCATATCACCCCCACCAGTATAAGGATGAGTGAGGTCATGTTGGTTTCACCAGTCTTCGATCCAATGTTGAGGCTTGAGGGTACAGCATCATCCGAGCGAGCATCGGGCGGAGTCCTTAACCCCATGTACAGTCTACGCAGGCATACCGACCAAAACCCACAGTGTCCTTCTTCGGAGCGAATAACACAGCCCCAGGTATTCTCCCATATGGATCAAGAGCGTATTCCCACTTAAAAGGCTGGCAACAGATCTCTACGCCCCCTGGTATTGCAGATGTTCTGGGTGGCGGGGATCACTTACCATTAGGTGAACTGTATGCTTGTTTGCCCCCTTGATCATAAAAAAAGTTCCCGATCAACATAGATGACTTTCATGCCGGAAAACTAATGTATCATTTATTTTTTAGAACGCCTCACACGGGCGGAGCCACGAACCAGAGCTATCTTATCAAAATCACTACCAATTAATTTCAAAAGCAGTAACGGTGAGTTGTACGCAATTATGAAAACAAAGTCTTGCTACATTGCTCTACTTTATTTGTTAGCTAGTTTGCCTTATAAAGAAAAGGAACAAATAATTTGTATTATTTCAGGACTTACTTTAATGTAATTCATTTAATATTTATTAAGGTTTATTTGATTTATTTTGATTTAGTTGTACGCAATTATGAAAACAAAGTCTTGCTACATTGCTCTACTTTATTTGTTAGCTAGTTTGCCTTATAAAGAAAAGGAACAAATAATTTGTATTATTTCAGGACTTACTTTAATGTAATTCATTTAATATTTATTAAGGTTTATTTGATTTATTTAATATAATTCAGAACTATTTATTTGAGCTAAGGGGCAAAGTGATCAATTATATAAATTATTTATTATCTAGCGTTAAAACATTAACAAACCAAAAAAATATATTTATCAAAACGGTAAATGTCTCCTATCACCAACAGTTTCTTCAAACAAAACACACACATAAATTCATTTTATACTAACGAAGATCTTAATTTTACAATGCGATGAAGTGCCTATGTAACTTGACACGAAAGGAAAAATCATTCGTAATAAATTAACGGTACGAGACACATTTTTAATACGCTGTTAATGCGCAAAGTTCATCACGGTTCGTGATTAATGTTCAAATTAGGCTTCCGCGTCGGCTGTTTGTTTATTTATTATTTATTTGACACTTTGTTGTATGTCAATGAAAGGTGAATGTATGAAGATAAAATAAAACTAAGATGATAAAAACACAAGTACAATAGGGTATTTGACTACTTTATTTTATAATTATGAAAAATGTACACTATCCAAAATCTAATGGAAAAAGAATTTTCAAAATTGGCGCAATAGTAAGTAAGTTATAAAGCTTTGAAATTTGGTGGAAGGGGTAGCTGTCAAATAACAGTAATATTACACTGTGACGTCACCGAGAGTCGCCGCCATAACGCTGCCTGGGTGCGAAAGAGATACCGCAATATCCCCGCCACGCCCCCACATTTGCTTACAACAAATTTTCAAATATGAATAACTGCTTTATTTTTCAATTAATATTGATGCTGATTTCAAAGAAGATTTTTTTTGTATTACTTTCTTTTACATATAAAATAATCAACAAAATCAAACATAAGAAACTATCCTATTGTTTCAACAGGCGAGGGATATTCATCTCACATCAGACATTACCTGGACCCCATTCCATCCACCATGAGATTCCGTGAAGTCACTTGCTGTCTAAAAATATATCTTCGATGATCTACTTCCAATAGCAGCCTTTTGAATTATAGAAACTGCTTGTGTAATACTCTCAGAGGTGCAGAATAAGTGTTTGGTTGTACGCGTTGAATCGAAATTTATAATGATATCTGTGTATAGGAGCGCTCGTGCCGCACTATCGTAACATTAAAAGCGCATTTATTACACCAGCTTTGAACTAAATCAGCTCGGCTAAGATGGCGCTTTCCTAATTATTAATAATTTGGTCGTCCAGTCGTGGAAATTCAACCGTAGAATGTAATACATAACACAAATTATACGTAATTTTTTTTGCACTACTTCTCTATATGAACTTTAACTCGCACTCCTCAGTGCGTGCAACGTCCTTAAAATGGGTACAAATATTTTAATTATTAATAAAGGCACATATAATTGAAAACATTATTCTTCCAATAAATGTGAATAATCATATAATCGTCATAATATGTGATTAAGAACTGTCATACATCTCCATTTGGCGCGGTCGAATTAACCGATCCAGAGGACGAAATCACTCTGGCCATCCGCCGTAAGAACGAGTTCTTGAAACTCCAACACTCCACAAGACCGCAGTTCCGTCCTCACCGTCGAGGACCTCGCCGTGTTCCCCGTCGCCCCCCCTGGCCCCCCCTAGCAGTTCCGGCCCGCGTGCCGATGACAACACAATCTAATAGGATTAGGCCTAAAAACCAATCTTTCCCTAATCATTGATGTCTCATTCTCTCTCAGTGGCCGTCCTGAGCCGAGGTTCGTAACCCGTTAGTGGGTTGCCCTCAGCATGGTCACTTAATTCAAAGAGTTGCAAGCGCCTTCTGCGTTCACCCTAAAGACCGGTGTGGCCAGAAAAGCCGACTCGCGTCAGGGTACGGGCAATAGGACCATTAACAAAAAAAAAACTGTTATACAAGAAGAAAAATATAACACCGATATTCGTAAATAATCTGCTGTTTAATAAATCATCGTTGTGTCACTTTTTTATTAGTTAATTATGTTTACTGCTCCAGAAAATGAGATTTTTAATACTTAAACTTAAGCAGGAACTAAACTTTGGTATTCCAAGACACATATTTGGAAGAAGCCTATCATTTCGAAACAATACTATTTATGGTTAAAATATGAAATGATATTTTTTTTTCATAAATATCTAACAATATAACGTATTCTTTTATGTTTTTTTTTTATATTAAAAAGGAAAGGTGAATAAAGCAACTTTTGCAGTGTAATTCGAAGGTATTTTGAACTCACATGAAATTGAAAGCTTTATATAGCCGTTCGGTGCAATAAGCTACATTTAAGCAGCTACTATAAGTAGACTTTATATTTAGATTGGCCGCGACCGAGTTAAGGATTATATACTTCCGGCATCATGAAGTGACTCTATTTCTGTCTTGAAAGTATTTTTATCAATTATAATATTAATAGCATAACAATATTTATAGCGAAGGGCAACTGGTGATTTTGTAAATAAATATATAATTATAAAAAATATAAATTAATTTATTGTGGGTGGAAAAGTGCACTAGCTATATCCGCCTGCCCCTTCAAAGATAAAAGCCGTGTGGTCATTAAAAACCCAATTTGATCCGAACCAAAACAAACTAAGCAACATTTTAGCGTCGTGTCCAAGTCACAGCGGCCGCTGCGCACGCGCCACTCCCGCCATCTTGTTTAATCTAGTGCCGTTGATCGCGGAAAAGCGCGCACAACCTTCAACGACCTTCGCTCTCCGACCACTCTAACCCCACCACCACGGCATTATCAACCTTAGCTCTCTCCCAAGCCGTTTACGATAGAGGTCGCTTTTGTTTGTTAGTCCGACCAGCTTGTAAGTTCTTTTTGGAACAACACGCCACCGCCCCATGTATTTGTGTTCTATAGGCCGTAGGTACATTAAATTCATATACTGGTCCTATAAATCTAAAAGCAACTAGATTTATTGTGAATTGATACTTTGTCACATTTATTGAAATAATTTTAATATGACACCGGTTTGTAAATACAATTTAAATAGATAAGGTAATTACTGAGTAGATTTGCCGCGATAATGTAGAGTCGTGTGGGCGCCTATTTAACGACCCGTTTGTGCGCCACTGGGTCAAAAGAGTATAAAATGTATTTAAGTCACTTAGTGTACGTGACTTAGGGTACGTTATTTCATCCGTAGTCAGTTAAGTTAACAGTCTTATTACACTGGACGAACGCACAACGCCTTCGCCTCGCTGCGAAATCGCTTACAATGCACCAGTGTGATTAGACCCTTCATTTTACTTGACCACGGTAGAAATAACCACCCCTAAATGTAGGAAGTTTAAGATCATTGAAGGATGAGGTACGATAGAAAGTTCATTGAAATGAGGTATGAGTTAATGTTTTTGAAATTTATATCCTCATGAATAATAAAATAGTTTCAAAACCCATGGATTGACCTGCCACGCGCCTTATTATAATAAGAGTGAATATTGTTTGGTCTATAGGGAATGAATTAATATTATTGTAATTGACGCACCTGAAATTAAATTCTTCGCAAATATTTTTATTGACATACATATTTGCAATGCGAAAAAATTACACTTTTTTATACCTACTAGAAGTTACCTATTGTAAAAAAATAAATTGCTATGATAATTTTTCATTGTTTAATGAAAATGTAAATACGTATCTAAATGAATAATTAATGCCTTTGTTTTTTTGTGTCAAATTAGAACAAGTTTTCGCGATCATCGTAGATATACACATATTTTCACGCAGTTGTCGCCTTAGACGAGTCTTGTTCATGTAACTTTCTTTCACCACATTTCAACAATAAGGATGTATAATTATAATATAATAAAAGAATCTACTTCTAGTTATGAGAGTTTTTCAAGACGTCTGAGACACAACCATTACTCTAAACGAAAGATTATTTAATTAAGTATTGATACATACATACATACATATACACTCACGCCTGTTATCCCCGAAGGGGTAGGCAGAGGCGCAACTAGTGCACCCACTTTTCGCCGTCCAATTCCGTCCAATGATGTGATAGGGGGCGAGCCTATCACCATATCGGGCACAAATTCCAGACGCCGGGCTGATACTGAATAGAAAAACTCAATACCACTTTGCCCGACCCGGGGATCGAACCCGAGACCCCAGCTTTGCAGTCGTACTGTAATACAACTACGCCACCGAGGCAGTTAAGTATTGATATTTTGATATTATAAAATCCAGCCATACAAGTCTCAGAATGTACACTCAGCACCAAATTAACTTAGTCAGGAAGACATTCCAAATTATTTTGTAATCATACATTTGATCTCTATCCACTTCTATCAAGATAACAGTTTACAGTAGTCAAGTTTTTGACAATCAACTTACCCTTATAGTCAGGGATTCCCTATCACCCCTACTTTTGTGGCTGACTGTACACGGCTCACGGGTACGCATCATCCGACGCTCGAGCACATTTTTCATCGGCGTGCTTCCTGCTCAAGATTTACTACATTGTAGATAAAAGCCCAATCTGTTGCGCTAAGCTGCTACCCGCTTTGTGCTAGCCGATTACACATGATTTTAGATCTATTGCTATTGGAAATAACGATTGAAATGATGATTAGTATATTGTGTGTTCATCATGTTATAGAGGCGAATTGTGAACTTGTTTGGTTAATTGTTAGATGGTAGACACTGCCAAATAGACTTAGATATTTGGCACAAAGATTTACTAAGACATGGATTAATATTTTGGCTACTTTTTGGCTCGGTAAAGTGACTAATTGACTAATATTCCGTTAAAAGACTTCAAAGCAGATGGAGTCTTCGGTTAAACCTAGTGTAAATAAATGATAATTTAAAAACATAATTTAGAAGCAAGTTACAAATGAGTACTTTCATTTATAAGCTAGGAGAAATTGTATGTTATGAAGTTTATTCATATGCGAATCCGTATCATCGCCCTAATAACTAAAGATAACATTGCAGCATACAGCACAATTTTCCCAAAATAGAAGAGAGTACTTTCGATCCGTATCGCGTAATCGTCATTGATAACATCGTTACATTTCAAAATATTGTACCAAGTTAATACATTTTAAAGATAACATTGAAAAGCTTGTATGTAGTGTAATTTTCCCAAAGTGGCCGCTGGGACCGGTGCGCGGCTGGGACCGGACGGGTCGCGCTCGCGATCCACGATAGCCCAGTTTGCGTGCACAATTGTCGCATCTGCGCCCGCGCACCCATTGTGCTAGTGGGAACATGCCCTTAATTGCGAGTCTGAATAAATTAAAACCAGAATCCTATCTTATATGGTTAGTTGCACGCGGAGTTACGAATGTGATGAAGCGTATTTTGTAATTTGATATGTTGTATAATGTGCATAAATAATTATATAGTACAAAATCATATTGTAAAAATTAGCTACATTGTAAGATTATTTATTGAAAATTATGTTGGCAAAAAGTCTTAATAATAATAATAACAATGTGCATAAAAATGATTTTCCTTTCGTTTGTGTTTCAGTATTCAATACTTACGTACTCCAATAGTATTGTGAATATTAGAAGTACGAATTGAGTACCGTTTAACGTATGTGATTACTTTTTGCTGATTAAGGATGTTTGCATTATTATCTTGACAGACTACTCTATCTCTACGTCTATTATCTCTCATACCATAATTTATAAATATCCATTTCAATGACAGCTAAAATTTTATATATTATAAAATAATATAATGCAGTTTGAATTTTTTCCGGATCACGTGGTGGCAAGGCCTGACAAAAACGTGAAGAAGCAGTTAAGCAGACTGACATAACGATGGCAACTGTCGAGAGTTCATGCTTCACCTTGTTTCACTTCACTCGTGACCTTACAATTAGCATCATATTTTATGGCATACATCATACTTAACCTTGGTTAAGACCAATGTGCAAGTTCATTAAAGGCTTAAAACTAACGAGAAATGATACCTTAATTGAAGCCTCTAAAGCTTGACTTTTTATACATTAAAATGATAGTTTACAAGCCTGTCGGCAGTCGCCTGCGGGTAAGTCGAGCATTTTAAAAATTAAACTAAATATTTTCTACAATATGCTTGAAAAGAGTGTAGTGTCACAGTAGTTTGAAATGAGCATTAATGAAAAATGAAATCCTCCTAGCCAGTTTTGGCCACGGCGGCCAATCTTAACGGATATCAGCCAGGTACGCAGGAGATATTATAGTGCACAAGTGTGTGCGCAATACACAGGTGCACTCGCTATTCCTTCACTCTCATAGTCCGGTGAGACGGTAATCCGACATGACCGGAGAGAGATCAGGCGCAGGACCAACGGCTTTTACGTGCTTTCCGAGGCACGGGGGTATCACACCGCCAACTTCCTGACTCCGAGCTGCGACTGAGTAAATTTTAAGATGAAAATACCCAGTCACAATTTTTTTGGCTCGACCCGGGATTCGAACCCAGGACCTCAGCGCGCAAATCGTACTCGTAATGCGTACGCAATACCACTACGCCACCGAGGCAGTCAATGACCATTAATACTAAGTCGTTAGACTGGTAAAACCAATATAACCTTTCCACTTATCCACCCCGAGGTGTGAGAGAAAATCAATTAAGGACATACAAATGCTAACATTTTATTAGCAACGAAATTAGTTAGCTGTAAGTTATATGAGTGGCCATGAACAGTAACTACACCTCCTATGACTATAAAAAAGCACTGCTTGGTAATCTTAACTACGCTCGTTACCCTGAAACATAAAATCGACGGCTCTGTAGAACAAAGTCGTATATGCAAGATATTAGCTTTTCAGTAGAGCGCTTTTAAAGTCGTAAGTTTGTATTCATGTGCGAATTAGTGCCATTTTCACACATTAGGTTCAAAGTTGTTACTGAACCATTTAGAATATAATGCTTTCTTCATGTATAACTTGTGATTTTCACAATTAGCTTAGACTTTCAAAGCGCTCTACTGAAAAGCTAACATTTTGCATATACGACTTTGTTCTATGGGACCGTGGAAATATTAAACTGCGTAATGAACAGTAAAATGGCTATATCACATCAAAAGCAAAGTAACACTGGTGGTAGGACTCTCATATGTAAGAGACCGTCTGGGTGGGTACCACCGCAATGTCTATTTCTACCGCCAAGCAGCAGTGTGTATACACTGTTGTGTTTCGGTTTGTAAGACATTGTATCCAGTGTAACTACAGGACATAATGAGACTTAACATTTTATGTCTCAGGATGACGAGCGCAGTGGAATGCCATATAGTGCTTTGTAACTCAAGGTGCTGGATGGTATTTCTACTGTTCATGGGTGGTCGTATCGCTTACCATCGGGCGAATGGCATGCTCGTCTCGTCATTCGATACCATGAAAAAAATAAGTAAGCTTCATAATTCCTACTATCTACAATGCACCAAAAGTTATCTCTCCAAACAGTAAATTCGTACATCCACGTACAAGCCTGCGCACGGGCAATAGTTATTGCTTGTTATTCTACTTGTTTGTTAATTGAAATGCGTGTAAATATTTCTGGCGTTCACAGAGGTTATGAAACAGCCTTATTACGGAGACCATAGCATGTTATACTTCCTATTTCGTATTCTATTATATACTAAATAGTATCGGCTAGGTTTGAGGCAACTAGCGTCGATAGCTTGGAATATGTAATAATGTTGTTTGGTTGTCGATTTTAATTGAATAGCTCTTGTTAGTGTATCTTTGAAGCGATCTTTGTTTTGAAATGTTGCGAAATTTTCTTCTGTATCGCATTAAATGTATTGAAGGGCTGTTGGTTACTGTTTTCTTTTAATTGACACACACACACACTCACGCCTTTTATCCCCGAAGGGGTAGTCAGAGGCGCAACTAGTGCACCCACTTTTCGCCGTTATTCCGTCCCATGATGTGATAGGGGGCGAGCCTATCGCCATATCGGGCACAAATTCCAGACTCCGAGCTGATACTGAATAGAAAATTCAACATCACTTTGCCCGACCCGGGAATCGAACTAGAGACCTCAGCATTGCAGTCGTACCATAATACAACTACGTCACCGCGGCAGTCGTTTAATTGATTGGACTATTTATTTTGAATTTTTTAGTAGGATGGTATGACAGTAAAAAGCTACGCATGGCTAGAGTAGATACCCGCCCCCAGTTTGAGACGGGCCCTAACCCGAGAGGAACGTTGAACGTCTTCCGAACCCGTTCAGAAGAATCCTAAAAACATGGTCGGATTTTGCACTGCCGAAGTACCCCATTCCACGAATTCGCCATGGACCTACACGGGTGTATTTACACCACTGGTTATCAATATTTTGAATACTGGCTTAAGTTTCCTAAGCTGTCATAAACGCCACTATATAACCAACGACTTTTATCCAGAGTTTATGTGGAAAACTAAAAAAAGTGCCATATTTATTCTTTAAATTTCTGCAAATCAAATACAATTTATTCAGCGATTCAAGAGGTTGATAGTTCAAATGCGCACACGTGACAACCGAACGCATTTTATATTTAACTATTTAAATGTGCATAAAACGAACCTCCTGTTGGCCATCCTACATGCCATAATTTTCTTTGAAGTCACATGACATCGCTTTAAGGCATATGACCAGTTTTACCTGTAGTTTCCATGAAATATGTCCCGTGTAAGGACTTCGTAACTTGTACGTGTATTGTCCAGATAAAATTTTATTGTATTGGTTACTTGATTTAATTATCGTTAAATGCGTACGCAAAATATTTTAACAATCACTAATGCCGTCGTATCTTCGTAAATAGAGTAATTATTTATGTATGTATTTTTAAGAGTTATGGCAGCATAATGAGTACTTGGAGACATGATACAGGTAAAATGAAACTTTGATGTAATCGCTACTGAATTATATTGTTATTTTTATTGGAATTGAGTACAGTGGCAAAAGTCCTAAGAATATCGAAAATTTACCTAAAAAGATGAAAAATGGAATAAAAACGACTGAAGAACTGTTCCGGCTAGCCGTAAACAAGGAGAGCTTCAAGGAACTAATTGCCAACTTTTAGTAATAGAGAGGCACCTATAGAAGAAGGACAAAATAATCTCCTAAGATACCATTTTGGTTAGAAGTTTATAGGAACACAACGAGCGACGTTTGGTATCACTGTATCTGCATTCTGACTTCATGTTACGCATTAGTTTTTCTCGCGACCCCACCCGCATAATAGACATTTCGTGAAACTAGTTTTACGAACATCGGAAACTATTTTGTATCCAGGGTCATTCAAGTGCGCTAAAATAGGCTGGCAGAGCTATTTGAATATTATTAGGAATTCCCAAATGCGTGGTCCTCTTCCATAAACGATCACAACTGATATTTTTTGCTGCATTGTCTTGTTACTATCCAAGTGGGCGTAGAATTAATGAATATAATGCTCTGTTACTGATGGCTCTCGATTGAACTTGTCAACAATGGACGGGTATTGTCTCCGACAATAACAAAAGAGCTTCAAACGGCATCAAAGTGGCCAGTGTTGCGATAATCAATCTAGTTTTACATCTGATTAGGTGCAAATTACATTACAAATAGACTGGTCACGACTGAAAAAAACAGTTGAAAAATGTTATTAGTTCAGTGGTGATGCTCGAAGAAATCGTGTTTTGGGCTAGTGTAGTTAAAGTTCATAATTGCATACATTTGATGCTAATAAGTGACGTACCATTTTCCAATTCAAATTTGTGGAAAATGTGTTAACATTCAATTGCATCACAACTGATTATGAAGTTTAATACTACGTACGTAGAGTTCAAATATTTTTGTATGGAACACTAACTTGGGACCTTATGCCGCGTGTCAATTGACAATGTCTTTGCGCTTACGTCAAGGTGACATGAGATGTTAATACCTATTGTATTAGTGCTAAACATCCGTGACCTTACGCTGTACAAAGTTCACTAAGTGCAGAAGGCATGATCTACTCACACAGATAAACAACACACACCGCTACCGATTGTTACCGACGAAAATTCTCGGAAAAACAACATCAAACAGCATTTTGATGTGTGCATAAACATCCTTTTAGTCAGTTACCATTAATTTATTACGAGTACAATTATAAAGGTCATTTTAAAACAAGTCGAAACAGCGGTTTTATTTCGACGTAACGAAGCGAAAGGCTCCTTACGATCTGATACAGTTTCTGATACCGCCCTAAAAGAACAAAACCGATAAGTAGCGGGCACAGGTAGGCAACACACATGACATGTGACCGCGTGTGATTATGTGCCGATACAAAAGATATCACCTGTGGAACGGCAGCGCCTGTGTGCGCGCACACAACCCGGCCGCGAACAAAATGGTGCACGCACACGCGCGGCGGCTCACCTGTGTAACCTCCGCATAAGGGTCGGTCGTATGCGGGTTCAGTACACACTATTGCGTTTTCACCTGTTGTGCGAGTGTAGTTGTGACTCAGTGCTCGGCGTGTTTCAGTCGGCCCGTTTGTTTGGCGCGCTTTAGTCGTATTCGTCTCGGTGGTGCGCTGCTCGTGCTTGGTACGCACGTGTGCCGCTTGAATGCTAATTGACCACTGATAACTGCGCCGCTGACATTTGACTGGCGATAACATTGTGCCCAGTGTCCTGGTGAAACTGCATTGTTTAGCTTTTTTTTCTATGTTCCAACGTTCGGACTGTGCTAGTGGACAGTGTTAGAAAGTGATTATATTGTGACTTTTTTGCGGACGTTTCGATATCGTTCGTCAAGCTGAGGAATATTTCGGCGGACGATTATATTTGGAAATACGTGAAAGGTGAGGGATTACGCGTTTATTTCAGAATTCGGTCCAAGTTTTTGTAAAGATGTTTTTGTTGTGATTCAACCGTGTAATGTATTTTCCATTAGTTTTGCGCCATATTTTTTTTCTTCAATTATGTATTAGCACCGTCAAAGCACTAAACAGATAATCAATGGCTATCAATGTTAGTCAATACGTACAAGGATTTCATAGAGACCTAAAAGTTTTTATTAGGCATTACATTAGTTAAAACATTATGTATTTGTTAACGTATGTAAAGATGTTATAAATTGTTGTTTACGTCATTATTTACTTGGATTCTCATTATAAACATATATCGCTGAAGAATATAAGCCGGTACTTTGTAGTTCAAAGGTAGATTAATTGTGCACAATAATCAACAAACTATTTATTGTTGTTGAATACAGCTATTTTAGGTTTGATGATACAGCAGATAAATGTTTATTTCAAATCAATTTTCCACTGCAATTTATCCTTCTTTATGTAAATGGATTATGAATGTTGACTACTGGTAATATACCGATAATACTTATAATTTAAAAATAAATTTAATTAATTATAATTTTAGCGTACAGTTTCCATCTTCTATAAAACAACACAAATACAAATACCGGCAATAGAAAAATCTATAAATAATTTATTTTAGTCGATATTTTACCGATTTAGACATCTACTTGATTGAATCAAACACTCAAAACGAAAACCCAATCCAAATCGGATCAATAGTTTATGAGAAAATCGCGGACATACAAACTTACATACATAGGGATCGAATACAGAACCTCATTTTTAAAAGTCGGTTAAAAGGAACAGTAATATGAAAGCCTAAATATGCATATTATGAACTTACATAAATAGATGGCTGTTGTCTTAAATAATAGCTACATTGTTGCTGCTTATTATTGAAACGCCATTGACTGTGAAAAAGAATTTCAGGATGGAATATTCATTCATTCAGTATATATGCAGCGTGTAGATCGAAACTAAGCTCTCTAGCTTGCTGTGCTAGCTTCTAAAGCTGAGATATTTTTTTGCAGACCGCCTATGTTAACCAAGTTCTTGGTCTGCAAATAGTGATAAATAAAATATATGTATCTACTTTTCTAATATTTATTTTCTTTTCTAAAAGCGCATATATCCTTTAAATCCTAACGAAAACAACTGTAATATGTATATAGTTTAGGTTGTTAATTCCAGTAAGAAATTACACAAAGTGGACGATAGCTTGGTTGGGAATGGAACGGTCTGCCGAGACAATGTCCGGAGGTTCGAAACTCAAGGCACACACCTCTGACGTTTCGTTTCCAAGTTACGTGTGTATTGTTTATCAATTATCGTTCGCTTTAACGGCGAAGGAAAACATCGTGAGGAAACCTGCATACCTAAGAAGCTCTTTATAAGAATTTCGAAGGTATGTGAAGTCTACCAACCCGCACTAGGCCAGCGTGGTGGACAAGGTCTAAACCCTCTCAGTAGTAAAGAAGGCCCGAGCCCAGCAGTGGGTAGTTTATAATACAGGGCTGATTGCATTGCATTGCATATTGAGCTAATTTAATAATAACATTTTTATTTGTATTTCATGTAAGAGTGAATAATATAAACCGTTATTGATATGCTAATAAGTTTTCAATGCAAATTTTGTACTTTTCAAGTGACGTTTGACACATAAAGGTCATTGACGTTCCTATTCTTATTTGAATCACATTATACCTCTTTATATACGACTATGTACTTACAATCCGTGTGTACAGTCAGTCCCATAAGTAGCTGAAGAAATTTTAAACGCTTATACAAATTTTAATTTCTCTTCACAATCATAAATTAAAAGGGATTTAATTTACTTCACACGAAAAAAAAAATAAGGTTTCAATTAAATTCTCGCATATAAGTGATTTGAAATGTTGCGTTTGTTCAGCTAGTTATGTGCCTGACTGTACCTGTCTCTATCATTCGTTGGTATGTTTTTGTTTATCGCTACAAAATTTATGTAAGTCATAAATAATTTTATTAAACACCAGCTGTTGCCTGCGGCTCCGCCCGCGTTAAAAAGTTTTTCCGGGGAAAAGTCCCGCTTTATACTTTTCCGTAATAAAACGTAGCCTAAGTTACTCCTTATTACATCAGCTACCTCCCAATAAAAGTCCCGTCAAAATCGGTCCAGCCATTTCAGAGATTAGCCGGAACAGACAGACAAAAATTAAAAAAAAAAAAATTTTGGTGTATGTACCGTATATACACTCATTTGAAAAAAAACGGGCGGTTTGGATTTTAATTCTTTTTTAAAAAAATACGGTACCAAAATGATTTCAATCATTTGTACATGTTACTGGCCGGTTTTAAAAATGCCGTGGTGTTTAAAACAGTACGTTCTAAATTAAAATTTTCGTTTGATGCTCGTTTTTACAGAAAACCACTTTTTATCCTACATTTTTGGTGCGAAGTTCCAAAAGATAATATCGGTTTTCATAACTTTGAGTCAATTTTTATGAATTTATTTCATACTAGCTTTTGCCCACGGCTTCGCCCGCGTTAATAAGTTTTTCCGGGCTAAAAGTACATAAAAACCTTCCCGTTGAATCACTCTATGACTATGACGTTGATACAACTCTTAACAAATAATGCATTAATTTCGACCAAATTTGATTACCATAAAAACAGTTCTAGTAAGTTAATCTTAAAAGATAGACATATACTGTCGCGGACATTTTTTTAGATAATTTCAAGAGGAATAATTCTTTCATACATATATTTTTGATATCTTGAACCGTTTTCGCAGCGCACGCAATGGAAGCCCTCAAGGATGAATAATTTTTCCCGCTTTTTGCACATTTTCCATTATTTCTTCGCTCCTAATAGTTGCATCGTAAAGTTATATAGCCTATAGCCTTCCTCGATAAATGGTCTATTCAACACAAAAAGAATTTTTCAATTCGAACCAGTAGTTCCTGAGATTAGCGCGTTCAAACAAACAAACAAACAAACAAACAAACTCTTCAGCTTTATAATATTAGTATAGATTCTTAATTGTCAAAGCTTAATTTATTGCTGTTTAGCTGTCTCAATAATGTTAGAGAAAGTGGTAAAAGCTACCAAAATTATTGCGCTGCTCGAAGAGGGCTGCAGCCAATGCTTCGTGGCTCAGAGGCTAAGTATGAGTCGCTCGACGGTTCAAAGGACCTGGCAGCGGTATCAAGACACCGGTTCCGTCGAGAGAAGGCCTGGTTCTGGAAGAAAACCATGTACCCAACCACGGGATGATCGTTTTCTTGTGAGTCGCGCATTGAGAAATCAAAAGTCTTCGTATGTGCACCTTAAGAACAACCTCGAAGAAGTAAGATATGTGCATATTAGTCTTTGGACGGTCAGGAGGAGGCTGCTCGCGGCCAATATACGCAGTCATCGCCCGGCCCGCGGCCCTAAGTTACTCCGTGAGCACAGAGTTGCCAGGCTTAGGTTTGCTCGAAATTGTGAGTCATGGACTCAAGAAGACTGGAATAGGGTATTGTTCTCCGATGAAGCCAGGATATCTCTGTTCGGTGAAGATCGACGTCGGCGAGTGCTACGAAGACGAGGAGAACGCTTTGCAGAGGCTTGTTTTGAAGAAATCACACCTTATGGTGGGGGCTCTATTATGTTTTGGGCAGGAATAAATTCAATGGATCGTACAGAGTTAGTCTTCATTGAAAACGGCTCACTGACTGGACATCGATACATAACAGAAGTTCTTATTCCTCATGCACAACCTGCATTGGCCGCTTTAGGCGAAGACTCAATTTTTATGGACGACAACGCTCGCGCCCACCGGTCTGGCGATGTGGAAGCGTATGTGCAAGAGGTCGGCATTCGTCGTTTGGATTGGCCAGCTCGAAGTCCCGACCTCAATCCTATAGAGCATGTCTGGGACGTTCTGAAACGACGCGTGAGATCAGTACAACCGGCTCCGCAAACCATCAGAGAGCTGAAGAATGTGATTACCGCGGAGTGGGAACGTATTCCGCAAGCAAGTATCCGGGATATCCTCGCTAGCATACCCAGACGAATTCAAGCTGTGATTTCAGCTAGAGGGGGTCACACTCGATACTAAACATTTATCTGCTTTTACTTTATTAAAGAAAAAACAAACAAAAATCTTTGTTAACTTTTACTTCACGAGCATATGCACTACTAGCGAGCATACACTACTAGTGAACTTTAGCATTAAAACCCATAAATTTTATCAAAATTTTATGATAATACTGACGAAAACGATTATTTGCTTATTAATTTACAAAATTGTGAAAGTAAAACTACCTATAATTATCAAACAAACCAATAGTAACATTTGAAATGGTTCATTGCTTAGGTGCCCGTTTTTTTTGCATATGAGTTTATATTCATTGGATAAAGATTAATATTATTACGTTGATACAACTCTTAACAAATAATGCATTAATTTCGACCAAATTTGATTACCATAAAAACGGTTCTAGTGAGTTAATCTTAAAAGATAGACACACACTGTCGCGGACATTTTTTTAGATCATTTCAAGAGGAATAATTCTTTCATACATATATTTTTGGTATCTTGAACCGTTTTCGCAGCGCACGCAATGGAAGCCCTCAAGGATAAATAATTTTCCCGTTTTTTCACATTTTCCATTATTTCTCCGCTCCTAATAGTTGCATCGTGATGTTATATAGCCTAAAGCCTTCCTCGATAAATGGTCTATTCAACACAAAAAAATTTTTTCAATTCGAACCAGTAGTTCCTGAGATTAGCGCGTTCAAACAAACAAACTCTTCAGCTTTATAATATTATAGTATAGATGAAAATCTGATGAAGATCTTCGGAGATACACAATGGAACTCTTCAATAACTAACTGCAGATGACTCGCGAATGCTCCAATCGTATATCTATTATGTATTATTTACACAATTTCATAATTAACTAACAAAAAAACAATAAATAAAAACTTTTTAACAAAAATAAACCGACTTCAAAACCACTAGAAATCAAAAATTAATTAAAATTTGTATTCGCTTAGTATATATGGGTGTGTAAGGTGTGTGTTTATTTTTACTGGATTTCTATTAAATCCTTGGTAAGCCGCACGATCCCACAGGGCGTGGTAGAGCGGAAAAAATCTCCATGTAAAAACTGTAATATCTGGGCATGGTATCGTGACACGCAACGTGGCATCGTGTGTTACAATGTTTACCGCCTTTGGCAGAAGTGGAAACACACGGCGAGGTAACAGGTTACCTACTGCAACATAATCGGCATAACTTTTACCTTAAGCCACTCTAACCTCAATTTTATGAAAGAGACTTAGGTATATAGTAATTATCAATTGATTTCGTTGTTGTATTGCATCCAAGATTTTTTCTATACTTAATAAAATTACATTGCCAATTAACTGTTCATCAGTTATTTTAGCTCATCAATGATTTGTAATTTTCTTCTCTGGGTTAGTTAGTAGGTAAAGTTTTACCAAAGACACAAAACGTGGATTAAAATAATAAATGTTAAAATATTTATTAATAAGCCTTTTAAAGTATGTAGGTACTGTAAATAAGCGATTCAACATGAATTTCAGCCTGCCTCGATGGCGTAGTTGTATTACAGTACGACTGCAAAGCTGAGGTCTCGGGTTCGATCCCCGGGTCGGGCAAAGTGATATTGAGTTTTTCTATTCAGTATCAGCCCGGAGTCTGGAATTTGTGCCCGATATGGCGACAGGATCGCCCCCTATCACATCATGGGACGGAATGACGGCGAAAAGTGGGTGCACTAGTTGTGCCTTTGCCTACCCCTTCGGGGATAACAGGCGTGAGTGTATATATATATATGTATATATGAATTTCAGTTCCACAAACAAGCTTTTCGACCATAAAACTTTATTAAATCGTGCTTACCACCTTTTCTCTTAAAGTCAGCGTTATAAAGTTGTATAGGAAAACACCAGTCACTAAGGTCAGGTCAAATTCCTACGTTTCTCCTGACTTGAGTGCGTCATATAAAATACTTATCACATAATCTCAACAGTGCAATAGTCGTGTTTTGACAGTATTGCTTAGGTGATAATGTCTGGAGAATGACAGGGAAATACTGAAATAGTATATTACATGGCATACAGAGATTTTTAACACGCTTTTATTTATCTACAGTTTTAAAACTATTTGTATTTTGTGAAATCGATTTTCCTATGTTGGTTTCCATCATGATATTGGATCATCGAGATACAACGACGCTTGGTGGTTGATATTGAACTTCACGATTAAAATCTTCTTCTTGAGCCTTTTGATGGACTGTTGAACATAGACCTCCCCAAAGATAGCCTGTTGCATGCTGCTTGTAACAATTTGGTCTGGAAATTTTTGGGTAGGGGAGTGGGGAGCGATGATTAAGATCACGATGAATTAATTTTGCAATAATTATAATAATACCAGCCCTGTATTAATTACTGTCCCACTGCTGGGCACAGGCCTCCTCTACTACTGAGAGGGTTTAGGCCTTAGTCCACCATGCTGGCCTAGTGCAGTTTGGTAGACTTCACATACCTTCTAAATTCTTATGAAGATCTTCTTAACTATGCAGGTTTCCTCACGATGTTTTCCTTCACCGTTTAAGCGAACGTTAATTGATAAACAGTACACACGTAACTTGGAAAAGTCAGAGGTGTGTGCCTTGGGTTTTGAACCTCCGGACATTGTCTCGGCAGACCGTTCCATTGCCAACTAGGCTATTGTCGTATTTTATTTAATTTTGCAATGCCAGTAAACAAAATAATATAATTAGATTTTGTTAGTTATTTGATAAGTCGAAAAGAAACGAGATTCCCAGCAACCGACGTTTATATACGTCATCAATATCAATTATAATTTGTAATAGTCGTAATTGGCGTCTCGTATTAGCCGGGTCGTGTCACGCCGTGCGAACGCAATTACTTCACTTATTGAATTTGAGAGTACCAAATGTCAGCTAATGGCACCATTAATGAAGCGTGTATTTATTGCTTTTATCGTAGCTGTGATGGAAAGGCCTCTTAATTGAGCTGTACCGAGTGTTATATTTGTGCCTACATTTGTTAAGAAATTAAGTTTTAGGTTATGGTTTTATTTATACAAATGTATAATGTATGTATTTACTGCCAAGCAGCAGTGTGCATGCACTTTTGTGTTTCGGTTTGAAGGGCATTGTAGCAAGTGTTACAGGACATAATGAGACTTAACATCTTTTGTCTCAGGATGACGAGCGCAGTGGAATGCCACACAGTACTTTGTAACTCAAGGTGCTGGATGGTTTTTCTACTGTTTATGGGTGGGCGTATCGCTTACCATCAGGCGAACGGCATGCTCGTCTCGTCATTCGATGCCATAAAAAAATGTAGGTATTGTAGGTTTGCAATTTTTCTCATCCTTTGTGCCATAATATTAATTGAAAAGATCCATGTTAAGCTATATACATTCATTATTATGTCATTGAATGTGATTGTCATTAAGGAAGTAAGTCATTAATATACACAAATAAGCATTGTACATTAATATGCAGGGTTATATGGTATTGAGGTTCAAACCTTTGAACCATCAGTCCATACCTATCGTCTATAAAGAACTGCATTGTGTAATTGAATTTTAAAACCGACAAGCAACTGAAGTGAATATTTTTTCCTTTTTATTTTATGTTTATATTATGGTCTTAAAATCGATTCGCCAGTAAAGTCTAACTTGGTATATAGACCAGGAGGTCCGAGGTTCGAACCCCAGGTTAGGCAAAATGTTCTCAGTTCGAATTGCAGATCAGGCAACACTTTGTATTGGTTTTTGTAAGACGATTTGCCCGTGCTGGAATCTTTGCAGACATAAAATATAATATTTTTCGCCAAAATGTTTGAAAAGTTACAGTGATACCAAATAGAACTAAAAATAAAAAACCAAACCCAGTATTTGCTGTTTTACGTCCTAAGTGTCAATTATATCAACGAGGCATTATAGTAACAATATATGAACGGAATAACACATCAACAGATTCCAACGACTCGGTTAGGGTTAAATTGATAAGCTATTACTGAGTTAAATGTAAAACTATTATTGTTTGCCTTATTGCCATTGCCGTCAGTCACGCTTCATCCCGGAAGTGGTACCCGCTGCGGCCTGTAGGTGTCACTCCAGGGCTGTCACTGACTGTGGCCAAAGTTTTGGCCCGTTCCAATGTCATAAATATTTATCAGGAGGTAATCAATGTGGGCGAAGTTGACTAGCTATTTCTGAATGCAGTTAAAGGAAAATATAATTTCGATGCTGTTTTTTTTTTAATAAAAAGTATCGGTTTATTTTCACAAAAACCAATTGGCATGAATATGTATACATCAATGGATACTTAAAATACTAATGGATACTTGGATGTCAGGGTGTGTTACAGTAAAATTGCACAAGGGGACTTAGCAACTTTCATGTAATCGTGATACAACAGCAACGCGTGAGCTATAACTCTATTGAAGCAGCGTGGTTATTCGGAAGCATTTACAAAATGGAAATACCTTCATTTTGCTATTATAGATATCACTCACGTGAAATTTCTTCTGGCACCAAACATCAGTTTTCGACCAATGCTGCATTCTAACGTGGAGGATATTGAAGGCAATGTAAATACTATCATTACATTCTATTAACATTAAATAAAGAGTTTTGCAGGGTCGTGACGTACATATTATATCTTTTAACTCATACATAGAAAGTTGTAAAAATTTATCTCATCAATTAGTAATACAGAAAAGTACAAATAACTTGCTCGCGGCAGCCCTGCGACTGATGATGGCGCGCGCGGGAGTGACACACGCGTCACCCCGGCGCGGCGGCGGTAAGTCGTTAAATATTCAAGCACACAATGATGGGTCGAGTGAATCGGATGTAGGACGGCCGACGCCATTTCTACGCGCTTCTTTACTTGTTAGCGGCAGGAAGAGCAGGAATTTTTATTTTGTTTATTGGCTTGTTGTTTTGATAGATATAAGAAAATATTGATTTGTATGCTATTTAACAAAGTAGTCAATATTTGCTTGAACAAAGGAGTATTGAGCCTATGGTATCTATAAGGACTGACTTGTCTATATCCCTGTTCTGTGGGACTGACATACACGTCTATAATTTCTTACATTTCTAGAGATGGAATCTATTTTATTTCATGTTATTTTATAGATTAATTCGAATTACTTCCCTACATGATAACGTAACAAGATTCCAAAGATAAAATTAAATCAATATAATACTGAAACATTGTGCGAGTATATATAAAACGTATTTGCAGTGTGTCCGTAAGACGGGTGTAATGTTGCGGCTGGAATCTGATAGCTCGCGGTTTGAACCCGCGACCGCCGGGCTCCGTCCCGCTTCGACGTGTATTATTTGCACATACCTGACATGTCAATATGACTCAAATGTCGATATAAAAATATTGAACTTTATATGTTTTTTTTCACAATCTATTATTCGTTGCCATGTCATAGGAATGTCATCACGTATCAGAGGTATCTGAATAACTAATAATTAATATATTTTCTGAAAGTTGATTCCAGCAATCATAATAAACTATCATGGTGAATGACTGCAAGAAAACAAATTAATAACTAAAACTAAATTAATGATGTATGATTATTATTATTTCATAGTTACGTTGTAATAAATAGAGGTTTGTTTTAAGGATTCATTGCCTTCCACTAATAAACCTAACACTTTAAAGTGCTGATATCAATCGCACATGGAGACTTACGTACAAAAACTCTGGCATAAATCAAGGATATAGTATGGTACTGGGGTATAAACCCTCTAATACTTATGCCTAATCATCTAGTAAAGAAATTTATAAATTAGAAATAAAGATAATTAAAGCAGGAGTCATTTTCTATTATAAAAAAGACATTATAAGGCCAGTGTTTTCAACAAGTTTCCTGCGTTTATTAGGCTATTTGAGGCGTACGGGAGGCACAGCGCAGTAGACTGGACATCAATCAATTTCTTCTACAAACCTGCAGTCGGGGTGCAGATCTCCTCGAAAACGGTATTTGCTACACCTACTAATGGAGGTGTTTATATATCTACTTAATTTAAGGAAAGTTTTACTGGTGGTAGGTCTCATATGTAAGAGTCCGTCTGGGTGGGCACCACGGCAATGTCTATTTCTACCGCCAAGCAGCAGTGTGCAAGCACTGTTGTATTTCAGTTTGAAGGACATTGTAGTCAGTGTAACTACTGGACATAATGAGACTTAACATCTTATGTCTCAGGATGACGAGCGCAGCGGCATACCACACAGTACCTACTTTGTAACTCAAGGTGCTGGATGGTGTTGCTACTGTTTATGGGTGGTCGTATCGCTTACCATCAGGCGAACGGCATGCTCCTCTCGTCATTTAATGCGATAAAAAAAAGTTTGATGGGTATATTATGCTACTGGTTAAGGTTCGATTGAAATAGCGAATAGTTTACCAACGATATTATATTTATAAGTAAGAAGTAAAAACTGAGTAAGTTTATTCATGGGTGAACCTAAGAAGCTTTCTAGTAAATAAAGTACTACATTTTAGCTAAACTTTTCGATTTAAGAGTTATATTCACAATACACGCTACGAAATTCAATTTAAACCCGCGTAAAATGAAAGAAAATTTCGAAATTTTCGATAATAAAACGACAACGTCGCGTCACGTTCGAAAACGCGACGATACAAAGCGATATTTTCGCAACAAATGTGAATTTTGGCCGGCGTTCGCGGCATAAATATGTAGGCATTCCACGGGTCGGGCGGCCGGGCGCGACCTCGGGCCCGGCTTGTGTAGTCTGCGCACGCACGAGTGCGGCCATCCGCATAACCTTACGTAGGTACGTGCTACAATATGTACGGGCTGGAGACAACGGATATATCAGGTATTGATACTTGGTGACGTTTTTGGATTAGAAGAACAGGAACTTAGTTTTTGGTGTTGACTATTGAGTAAAGAGTGCTGGTTGAGGTAATTTCAGGCGGGTTTCGGTTACTTTTATGTTTTTTTTCTAGACTTAGGTGCTCTACTATAAACAAATAATGTTTTTATGACAGTTACATAATTATTTACTCAAATCTCGTTGGAAATAAACAAAAAATATGTAGAAAAATCCACTAATAGGTATCGCCTAAAGGTAGCTTGATTGCCAATGTTATTGCTCTATCATTTTTGGGACAAAGTGATACGAAATAACTGGGTGATCTATTTAGAAGTGAATATTGTCGTAAACACCTGTGTTCTTGCGAAGAAAAGGATATGATGAGAATATTAACGTACTGCGATTATTCTAATACATTTTCATAGCAATAAATTCTATGTAAAGAGAATATTCATCCGTCTTTCCGTATGTCAACGTCGTTGGCTTTTATTTTTTTTATTGCTAAAACCTTATATCGTTACATCATCAGGTAATTAATGTGTCAATAATTTATGTTATATATCAATATTATTTTATTTATTGAGAAAGTACATTAAAATTCTTGGTACTGGAGAAATATAAAACGTAATTGTTCCATTTTTGAATTTCCTAAAGAGAAAATAACTTGATGAACTGTCCGGCAATAAGAACAAGAAGCCTGTGAGAAGTGTGGTGGCGGTAACCCGAGATGACGATCGTTTTTATTTTTTTGCCGGCCGTTCCGCGCCGGCGACGGCAGGTGGCGTTGAGGTCGCGACCACGCCAGATTCTAGCTGACTCGATATTATTTCTATCGACTTTTGTTTTCTAGTGAGGTGCAAAGAAAAACATAATCGACTTTCTTGTAAAGTTGAAAAAAATGGAGTTTTGTTTGTCTTATGTAAATTTAATAATGTTGCGTATTCGAAGTGAATGCCCTCGCAATATCCGAAAAAATATTTTAAATAAGAACATAACTTCGTCGAATTAAATATGATCAATAATAAAACTGTACTAGGTCGCTGTACTTGACTTTAATCATATTTAGATTATAATGGGCTAGTTGAAAAGAAATTGTTCGCTGTCTCCAACCACGAGGAACTCGGCTCGACCGCAGGACGTGACTGGCCGATGGGAACCTTGCTGGATGCACCAGATGATGGCTTCCGGTTCTGTGTCGAAGTTGAACCGGGATTAGCCACTGATTTGGAATAAAACATTATTATTCAAAAATCTAATTGTAATTTAGAAATTAGGAACATTCAGTTTCGAAGTTTTATGAATTAATCGATGTTTTTACACCTTCATAAATATATTATAAACACAAAAAAAAACCGCATTCGCATAAAAAAACGCATGAATCGCTTTTTTTATTCTTAATTTGAATACACAATAAAAAAATGAATACATTATAGGTACTGTCAGTTTATCATAGAGGTCGCCACTTGTCACGGTTTTTGTTTAAAGCCGTGGAATGCAATTCTAACCACATGTAGAAGCACCTTATCAAGTACCTACGGCATAAAACCAAAACACCTGTGATGGATCGTGATAAGTCACTTAAAGGGCTCATTTTCCATTTCAATACATCAAGGTTATTGTTTTTACTACAATAATAAAGTACATTTTACGACATACAATTATATGAAATACATCTAATAGGCATATCTAAGTGTCGAAACTCGAAACGTGACGTCGATTCACGATCGTTTTTTGTCGAATGAGACATATTTGAGCGACGATGGTAGGTCACGTACAATTTCAATGGATCAAGTGTCTTCGCGTTTTTTGATGACATTTTTGGACGATTCGCTTCGGATACAGGTGAGGTCGGCAAGTGGCTTCACGAATCCGTGGCAAGTGATGATTTAGGGATGGTGGGATGACTAGGAGATTTTTGTTATATATATCTATATGCGAGAGATGTTTGCTTTTTTTATTAGCCCTGGAATAACGTTTTTTAAATCAGAAAATGCATAGGGGAATTTTCATAATGAGAAACGCTTTATACTAGGTATTGTGAGAAATATTTGGTATTAAAATAAGAAATTTAGAGTTAAAATACGAAATTTAGAATAGTGAAATGTGTGCATGTTTCGACGATACTCATAAACTGCTAAATGAATTTTAATGAAATTTTGTACACTTTTATCGTAAATGGATATCGTATGGGCTAATTTTATTACGTAAATGGACATGGTACAACTTTTAAAATAGAGTTAATTTTAAGATAAATATTAAGTTAATTTTAAGTTATATACTACTGGAATTTGTGCCTGATATGGCGATAGGCTCGCCCCCTATCACATCAGGGGACGGAATACTTACGCACGGCGAAAAGTGTGTGCATTAGTTGCGCCTCTGTCTACCCCTTCGGGGATCAAAAGCGTGAGTGTATGTATGTATTTGAATTTAGAACACAATGTAGAGGTATTATTTTGAATATAGATCAACACATTTTTTTCTCTTAAAATATTTATACTGGCAGTATTTTTAAGAACGTTCAATACACCAAAGCTACGGAACTCAATTTACTTCATTTTTTTCGAGCGCACCAAATTCGTGTGCTCTTTGAACTGGTTTTAATCGAAATAGTGTAAAAAACGAGACATACCTACGGTGCGATCGCGTGTTTCGGTTCATTCGTTCATGTTCTATTTTATTTTATCGCTTTAAAATTCTAACGCGACGTAAAAATGTATACCACAGACAATAATTTCAGTTTATAGTTTGATGACATAAAATATGTCTTGTTTATCGAGTTAAATTTTGTAATAGATCGGCATGGAATGTTATAAATGTCTTCATAGGTTTTCTATGGGCTGGACTGGTCAAGATACCATCAATGTGAATGGATGAGTGAGGAGAATAACATTTATGTATGCAATGGGTTATTATGCTTTCGATTTTCAAGTGTATTTTATGACTCGTCTAGTAGGGGAGACCGGGGATAGTTGACCAATTTTCGGCTTGGACGCTTATAATTTTTTTGTTTTAATATACAATGCCAAAAAATCCTATAGGTTCGATAGGTAAACTAATAAGCTTTCGAAAGAAATACCAAAAACCTCGCGATTGTTTATAACATAGTGTACAAAAGCCATTTTGTGGAACAAGAAAATCATGTCAACCTACCCCATGCCAGGGGTTGGTGGACTATTCACTTGGGGTAAATTGACCTACAAAGTGATTGGTATAAAATACGGCAGTAAAATAATATAAAACACAACAAATACTTATTAACAATTATCAATGTGCCTTATGGAGACAAATTGTCAGTAACATTTACGTAATTTACATATAATTTGTCACTTTTTGTACGATATTCGTTACTTGGGCGGAAACAAAAATCCTACCACCAGCAGATGGTTTACTGTTTCGATGACTTGTTATTTTGTAAATCCACATGGGTTCAAAATAACAAACTTTTGATAAAGTTGACAAAAAACTCACTTTATTCCATGTGAAGAATATTTCGATTATTTCGTAGTACATTTTTTAGGTAGTCAACTAGCCCCAATACAAAGTTTGTCTACCAGCCCCAAACAACTTTTTTAAATTCCAACCACATGTAAGTACCTCAGAACTGTGTCGAAATATAAAAAAAATTACACTAAAATAAACATCAATAACCAAACTCTTACTTTAAATTGCTCGAAAGTACATAGCATCGAGTATAAAGGCTTCCATACAAATAATATTAAGAGGTAAAGAATTACTCATAGGTATCATTTTTCGATAAATCTTTTTTTCTCCCGGATTACGTACGTCCGCGGTGCCGCGTTTGGGGTGAAGATTCGTAAACAGTTAACGGTTTTTCGTGTATATCAGGGCAACGCAACACTTTAAAATAGCTCGAGTTATTGACGATTATTCATCCTGCCCCTATCGCCAACCATCCCCGGTCTCCCCTAATATCTGTTTATTATGTGGAAAGGTACCTTTCGTTAATGTTTTGTGGAGGTGCTGCACTTACAACTTCAAGTTGTTAGTTGTCATCGTAAGCCTCTTAGGCATCATTTACGGAGACACGGGGCGTTACTCATGGCGTTGGGCGGGGCGGCAAGCACTGACTTTAAACATATGGCGTTGTATGAGTGTGTTTACGGAGAAGCGATTTTACAAGAGTGCGCTTGTCTACGGAGGTAATAAAAAAAACATATTTAGGTTTCCTCACGATTTTCCTTCACCGAAGCTAGCGATAATCGGCTAGGCATCTAAACCTAACTTCAAATAGTTGGGTTTGTTTGGGGTTACGAACATTCTCGGCAATCGTTCCATTTCCAACTAGGCTATTTTATAATTTATATAAATAAACGTAATAAACTAAACGCTCGAATCAACAGTTACTTGAAACAAGAAGTGAAGCGGGTCTATTTAGGCGCCAACAATTATTATGATTTAGTTTGGAAGACTTCCAAGCTGTTTGCAGATGCTTTGAGATAACTGCATAGTGTCGCTTAGATTAAGAACGCCATTTGTCTTTTGTTTATCTTCATAATATAAACCCTTCCGATAGCGCTTATTTACTTCGTGATGGTCTCATAATTGATGTAGTAAGGAAAGATCGCAATAGACTTTCAACCCTAAAACAAACTTTTGAAACCTAGTTATTAATAATAATTATTATAGATCGCGCCTATCAAGTGTAAACAAAAAAATACTGAGTTGCTGAATTTTATTATTTTTTCCCAAAAAATTATTACAGTTCATCTTTGACAATTATTTTGTGAAATGTTGGTGCAAGTCCTTAAAAGTGATCTCATTAAGTTTCCGATCTGCGTACCTTATATAAAATCAAAATTATGTTATAAACTCCATTTCACAGGGCTTCGTGTTTCGGATAACCCTTCCGGGATCTTAATTAACTGCGATATTTAAATTAAAATATCAACTCGCATTTTAAACTGGTCCGTGCGTGTTTTTGAAAGTGCGCCGCGCAAAAACAAGAGCATTATCACGAGATTACATGTCGATGTATAGAGGTCGTGGAAAATCAGAGCGAAAGTAATGTGAACTGTCGCGCCAGGCGTGGACATCGGGCTTTGGGGGGTTGACCTCCCCGGACTGTAGTAAAAAAATAATAATTTTGTTATGTAATTGTAACTTTGTTTTGCTAGTCGGTCAGAGTTGATTTAATCGGCTTTGATTTCGATCTGTCTTAGCTTATCTCGATTAATACCATTACATTTTATTTTTAGCCACATTTTTGCTGTATTATAATGTTTCTATCACTTCTAGCAAGCATCGAAATTTACATTAATGGACCCGTACACAAAATTAACTTTTTATATATATTTTTTCTAACATATATATCACACTAGTAACCCTTTATATAACTGACTACTGTTTAATGTTTTTGCCTTTATCGAAAAAAACATTAATTTGATTCCCCACCTACGCCCTGACTCCGTGCCTGCCAGTGATTGGAGGAACTCGAACCCGCTTCAATCGAAGGCCCCTCGAAGACCAAAAACGGATGACATACGAGAGCATTTGTGTAACAACGTTGCGTCACGAATCAAGGTCTTAATTACACGCTCACAAGACTCATTATAAACTGGAGCGGTTTAAATTTGTAACTTGAACTATCTCGGGTCAGTTGCGAAAATGTTGGGTAAAATAGTTTGTTATTTAAAAATCTAGGTTCACTCCGCCCAGGTGAAAAATATTGCTAAGAATCAAAGTATGACTGTACTTTTCCATGATAAATAGTACCATGTACTTTACTCTATACTTAATATTATAAAGCTGAAGAGTTTGTTTGTTTGAACGCGCTAATCTCTGGAACTACTGAACCGATTTTGAAAATTCTTTCACTAATAGGAAGCTACATAACTCCTGAGTGCTATAGGCTACTTTTTATCCCGGGAAAACATGTTTGTCCCGGAAAAACTTTTTCACGCGGGCGGAGCCGCGAGCACTACTGGTACAGTCATAAAACTGTCAAATTCATTCGGCGTTTTACTTTTATCAAACATAGTTTTTTAATTTACCCATTACAAGCAAACTAAAAATCAAATCTGTCTCCCTTGTAATATTAATATACATTTAAACATCTTCCCTAAAATCCGCATCGTATCTTACTAATATTATAAATGCCAAAGTTTGTTAAAATGTTTGGATGTTAGATGTAAACGCAAAATTACTGGACGGATTTGGATGAAATTTAGCATAAAAGTAGAACATATCCTAGATTAACACATAGGCTACGTTTTATCCCGGTGATTAGCTCCCATAGGATGTAATGGAACTTTTTATTTAGATTTTTTAAATAAATGGCGCTGGTTGCGTACAGTGTTTTAGCGAATTATGTAGCGAAAAAGGCTTCTCATGCGGGCGAAGCCGCAAGCAATATCTAGTATAAATTAATAAGACTGACGTTGCCCTTTTAACACTTAGAGAATTTTAATATAATGATTTCTTATGGTGTCGCGAATGTTCGACATAGAAAAAAAAACTACGTTTTTTTTGCTATAAATTTGTTCAATATATATTTCCAACATTTCAAAGACTTTGCAGACTTCTTGGTTATGGGGCGGACTCGGGATGACAAATTAAATAAATTTGTCGCGAAAACTGTGTAGAATTTCTTTTTAATTGCACTTTTAACCTCAAAGAGCAGAAGTGTAGCACTCGTGCGATTATTTAGATAAAAGGTGTACTTAACGCCACATAGGACAAAAACTGCATTAGGCAGTTAAAGCTTTGATATCCAGCTTGAATGAAAATGCTTTTACATCTTTTTAATGTCTTTAACTTCAATAAAGGCGAAAAAGTACCAAATATGAATATTTAGTGTTGTACGAGTAACCAAGTACGCAGATGATTAATTATTCAAAGAAATAATGAGCGAAGAATAATAAAAAAATACCTCAAACATACATACATACATTAAGAAAGTAATGTTAATTTCTGGTAAAAACATATCGACTTACTGACATTTACTCGACACACAACTTCGCATGCACAGTTTAACATAATCTAAACTGACATAAAAAATATTTACATACAAAAAGATAAGGGAATGTTCACGTCAAAACCGTATTAATAAGCAGGTTTTTCAGCTTCTGAACTTTCAATAAATGTCATATTATGTCGAGTGTCTGCAACATTATTAATGATCGCGAGGTTTGTCGAGAAAATTATCGCTCCTTGAAACTAATTTGAATAGAGTTAGCATTTCTTTTGGAATTTAGATTTTTGTGTCAAAGTCATACTATTCAAACAATGCATTATCTAAGTTTGTTTAGAATATAGTTTATTTTATATATTATGACTTCGTAATATTTACTGTAACATGGCTGACATTAGTCGTCTATTAGGAATCTTTATGACACAGGGTTTAACTAATTTCGTATAATTTATAATAAAATATTGTAATAGGCAATATACGTGGTTATAATTAGCATCCAGCAACTTAAGTAGCTGCTGTACTACTTAACTTACAAAATACCACCAAAATTACGTAATTCGTCTTAGAGAATAGTCACCCAGGGAATCCCATATAATGACGTCATCACACGTAGAAATAATAAGTCATTACATAAGTGTGAAATGTAACACTGCTGTCGGTTGATACGTCTACTTTAGGCATGATTTATTAACATCGTTGTGATGACTCCTACGTAAAATAATTATTTACCGGACGTAATGTGATGTAACATTCACAAATACGTTCATATAAACATACATAGAGCATCATCATCTTCATGAAGTTCACGTGAACATAGGCTTCCTCTAAAAATTACAGACGAATCTGTTAAAAGTTGCCTGCGTCCAGAATAAAAAAAAACTGAGTACCTTAATCTTAACTCAGCTGTCAAAATCCGTCACATATTGTCACTTAAGATATCACTTGAGCTGTTGTTGATGTGGGTTCATTAAATATCAACTATCTTAAGATGCCGACCTTAATTTGAGAGCGTCTTAGCTAATATCGCACTTAAGATCGAAATTGAGTTGCTTATACGACCCTAAATGATATTTTTCACACACTGTGTTTGATTACCATATCTATGGGCTTAATGCTATCTTAAAAAATGTGACTTTTGTTTGCAAGTATTTCGTGTAGGTTGCTGCAATTTACAACACATAATTTCTTGTTATTGTATTTATTGGACACTGTTATTTGATTACATTGTAAAAAGCTGTATTATGGGACGACTGCAATGCTGAGGTCTTGGGTTCGATCCCCGGGTCGGGGAAAGTGATATTGAGTTTTCCTATTCAGGATCATCTCGAAGTCTGATATTTTTCCCCGACACGGCGATAGGCTCGCCCCCTATCAGTTCATGGGACGGAATAATGGCGCAGCTACTGCACCCAGCACTAGCTGCGCCTCTGCCTACGCCTTCGGGGATAAAAGGCGTGAGTGTATATGTATATGTATTGTAAAAAGCTGCAGATATGTTTAAAAATCTTGCATATTAATTGTCAAAGTACAGCTATGACACAGAAGTCAACAACATTCTAAGAGTTCAAAGGCAACGTGAGTAGAAAGTATTTAAAAACACGCAATTTTACGCCAAGTTGGATGGAGACCGCCCAATTCTATTGTCATATGTAATAGCCAGCGATTATCCGCACATGGGCTAACTGTGCTTTGTCCGCTGTGCATTTACTTTTGAGAATTAGATGCTTGTGACAAATTGTTGAGGACACCTGTTAATACACTAAATGGGATGAGACCAGAATCTTATATTTAATACGACTCCATCAAACAGTAAAAAAACAAATTGCTGCTAATAGAATTCAAATACTGCGTATAGAATTCTGCACCAGGCTTTGATACACTTATTAAGCTGAAGAGCAGAAATTGTAAACATTTTTCTATCGATAGTTTATAAAATGGATTTAAGAAATTTACTTAAATTCAATTGACGTCATATCATTTTTATATATTAAACAGTATTAAATAACCACTTTATGTCACTTAATGTAAAGTACAGAGCCAATGCAATAATTAAGATACACTGATTAAATCTTTATTAGTCCTTTATTCCTCGTCCAAAGTTCGATTAGGCTTAATCTAGTCTGAACACTGATCTATATATAGAAGACGGTCATTTACCTAAGTGCAAGCGCAGGTCACGGGGAGGTCGCCTGGTGTCAGCCGGGCCCTGATCAGAATACCTAAGCAGCCTTTGCTTCGGATTGCACAAAACTGCGTGTGCGCAAGTCGTTGAACTCGGTTTCACATTTTTTATGTACTTGGTGTTGTAATTTTGGTGAGTTGGCGGATTTGTGGTTTAGTTTTTGAAGAAAATAATTTAAATATTTTTTGTAATAGTCAAATTCTTTAACGAGAGTTTAAAAAGTTAGTTACAATGTGCACTGTCCGCAAAATCTAATCGCTGACCCTTACAAAAAGTTCAGTAAAAACTACTTTAAACCAAATAAATTGCAATGTGCAAATGGAGCAAATATGCTTTACAAAAAGGACTCAATAGTGTTAGTGATTGATTTTCTTGGTATCAATCTTTTTGCTTTCTGAAAAATTGTAGTTGGATTTTCCTCAAACAAAAAAGTGTAATTGTGTTAAATTTAACACTGCCTAGTAATTATCATTAACACGCTTTTTGACCTTCCAAAAACGCGAATAAACCCAAAAAAACAATTACACAATGTAACTCCGGGAAAGCGCGGCGCATTCAACTCAATAAATTATTATTTCAATGTTCCGAGCATACATCGCTTTACATTTAGAACATGAACTAAATGAGACGCTGCGCCGTCGCTTAAGGACGTTAAGTGTCACCGTAGTGTCGGATGCGGTGTCGTTAACGCGAGTTACGAAACTGGATTGAACCGGATTGACTGTTCGGTTATTTATGAGGCGAATCGAGCGCGACAATGGCTCTAATTGACGTTTAATCGAGATGCGGACACCGGTCTAACGAAGCGGCCGTTTGTGTCTCTCGGGAAATGTGACCCGGCTCGCGGCATTACAGGAGAGATTATCTAGTTCTTAAAGGATAAACATTTTTCACATCCACGCCTTTTATAATAAGAAGCATTTGTTCTATGCCTGGATCATTATTGTTGCTTTAGTTCTATTGAGAACCTTTAATAGCGAAGTATTTATTACACTCTTATACATATACCAAAATTAATCTACAAAACTTATCATTTTGCTACTACAATGCTTTTCAATAGATTTTCTTAAAAAATTGCATTAAGCAGTAGGTTATATATTCATTTAAGGAGCATCTACATCGCAATATTTCCCTTAACAACGCACTAAGTAGTATAAATGTAATACGAATTGGTAGGTATTTACGTAAAATATATGATGACAAAGAAACTACACATGAGATTTACACTCGGCCACACTTTAATGCCAAGCCATGGCAAACAGCTACACTCGGCTGAGACGTAAATAAATAATTTTAACGATAGTAATTAGCTTATAAACACTATAATCTATCTACGTCATTTAAATAAGGAGTTTCGTTAACGGTGTTTTGACACGCCTTCTGGCATAGCCGGCATTTTGACAAGATATTTGAATATCTCATTACGAGCAGGACACATAAAACAATCTTTATGCTATGTTTGAAAGACTATCAATACAAGGAGATAGTTGCATTGTAGACATTTATAGTAGGGATAAAATAAATGATTGGTGTCATATTCAATGGCATTAACGCGAGTGCTCTCTAATTAAAGACTTAATCAAGTTACCATACCATATCAGGCCTGTATTATATACTGCCTACTGCTGAGCACGAGATTCCTCTACAACTAAGAGAGTTAAAACCTTAGTCCACCACGCTGGCTTAGTGCGGGCCGGCAGGCTGCACATACCTTCGAAATTCAGAGAACTTCTCAGGTATGCAGGTTTTTCACAATGTTTTCCTTCACCTTTAAAGCGGACGATAATTCACAAAGATAATCAAGTTAAAACAGTTCAAATTCTAAAATTTGATTGGAATGATAGTTTTCATAGTACCTACATATTTAATTACACTTATTTATATTTATTATATATATTTATTATTGACTGCCTCGGTGGCGTAGTTGTATTACAGTACGACTGCAAAGCTGGGGTCTCGGGTTCGATCCCCGGGTCGGGCAAAGTGATCTTGAGTTTTTCTATTCAGTATCAGCCCGGAGTCTGGAATTTGTGCCCGATATGGTGATAGGCTCGCCCCCTATCACATCATGGGACGGAATGTCGGCGAAAAGTGGGTGCACTAGTTGCGCCTCTACCTACCCCTTCGGGGATAACAGGCGTGAGTGTATATGTATGTTATTTATATTTAATTTATTGTTACAAAGTAAATTAACGTCACCTTCTTTAATTTATCGATTATTAGGGGAGGTATTAAACTCAGTAAAATAAGGGATTAGTAAATTCCCTCTTACTAACATAATAATTAGTTTTAATACTAATCTCTGTTGTTCTCTCAACTTAAATTGAATACAAAGTCCGAATATTAAAAGGAAATTACTGCGTAACAAAATTAACTTTACAAATCTAAAACTAATTGAAAACGAAAATAAAACAATCTTAACCTTGGGTGGTGTCATAGAGACAAATAATAGTATTGTAGTCAATATTCTACAAAATAAACATATGCTACGTATAAATTACATTGATTCCCAGAGACAGTGAAAACGCAACATTCCAGCTTGGAATCGAACGTGTTCTGTTTATCAAACGCGTGCCTCGTGTGTGACCTGAACTTGTTGAGACTGAGAATTGAACAAACATTGAACGAGTTTTGACCTCAGTCTGGGTCAAATGCATTCCAAGGTATATTATGATTTTATTGCGTAAGAGCAACTAATTTGATAATGATTTCCTTGTGTATTATTGAACAAAGTCCTCGTCTGTCTGTCTGAACACGAAAGACTCAAAAACTACGACGGATTTGGATGAAATTTGATATGGAGATAGTTTGAGACCTTGGATAGGACATAGACTACATTTTATCCTGGAAAATATACAAAATGCTCATCGTAATCTAATATGTGATAATCAGTAAACATTCTGTTTTCTTTAAGACGTGTTAATACGATTTTATGAATTCTATTTCTTCTCTAGTAAGATTTTCTTTTAGCAGTAGCGTTATACGTACCTCGTTTTATTTTTACGTCGGTTAACGCCAGAAGCCTTAAATAACTTGCCTTTATTCGAACAAAATGTAATTTACCAAATATTCTTCAAAGATTTCAAGGATTTGTATAAGTGTTTCTCCGTCTTAATCTACGTGTTTGATTTTAATTAAATTGTTTTCTTGTGTATTATAATATCTATTCGTACTTAAACTCAATGCAGCCACAAACTAATTTCCGATCTAATGTCGATTATGTTTTGTAATGGTTCAAATACCACGAGGCATGTTTGCACCAACATATCGGTGACCAGGTGAAAGGGCGCCGAGGACGTAATCTGTTCACAAGCGTGACGATGTTTGTCCAACGTTTGGCTAATGCGGGTCTGGTCATATCTTTGTGGTAATAGGAAATTAATTTTCATTGATATTATGAATTATGTTTAAATGCGAGTTGGTTAGTAATTTATTTTTGTCCGAAATGTTAAGTGCTGGTTTTTAGTAAGCTAAATTCGTATACGGGCGTATAAACAAGAAAAAAAAACAAACTAACTAAATGCACGATAACCCAGTCGGGAATGGAACTAAGTGCTGAGTCGAAAGTCCACGGGTTCAAAATCCGAGGCGCACACCTCGGACTCTTCGAAGTTAAAGAAGAAGAAAAGAAGAACAAAAGAAAAAGAAAACATTGTGAGGAAACTTACATACCTTTTTTTTTTTTTTTTTTTTTTTTATCCCGCAGGAAAAATCCTTCTTATGGATACTTATTCTAAGCCTGGGGAGGGGAAGAATAGTTATGTCGGACTCACCGGCCTTCCGAGCCAGATGCCACCTAAGTGACCTCTGGAGCGGATCCCTCAAATCAAGCCGGCATACCGACTAAAACCCGCGGTAGCCTCCTTCTGCGCATGTGAGACGGTTCCGGGGGGTCGTGAATACATCCGAATTCGCCGGCCCCGTCTCCGCGCAATACCGCTTCGCGGCTCATCTCTTTGGGCTCAGAGGTCCCCTTCTGTAATGGCAGCACGATGATTCCATGCTGCCGTGGACTTGAGACTGCGTATTCCCCGCTGCGCAGCCGCAATTCCCAATAGCCCCCTTTTAGTCGCCTCTTACGACAGGCAGGGACCTTAGAATTCTCCATAAGAATTTTCAAGGTGTGTGAAGTCTGCCAACCCGCAATAGGCCAGTGTGGTGGACGAAGGCCTAAATCCTCTCAGTAGTAGAGGAGGCCCGTGCTCATTGGTGGAACGGTATATAATACAGGGCAGGTATTATTAAATGTACACCGCTAGAAATAACAACTTGGATAAATTGCAATGTAGGTACTATAGAATTCTCATGTAGAATACCTCGCCTCTTAAAAGTATTAATTACTGTCTGGCAAATATTATTATTGATGCATTTTAATGACTCTAGCTATCATATAAAATAATGTATGTGTGAACTATTAAAAAGGTCAATGTATGACAGCGATTAAAGTAGATTTTAGAGACTAATAAATACTAGTAGTTCCGTAATACGCAATTAAATAAATTGAATGGGCGGAGATTTTTGTAATAGCTCGAAAACATTATTCAATACAGTGTAGGTATGTATATATCGTTTGAACTTATAAAAAACTCAATAATTTAAAGTAGCTTTTTATTGAAAACAGTTTAAATTCACATTATTTGAATTATTTTAATTCTTAATCGAACTTTATCTCGAAGCGTAAGTAAAACACGAGAATATTATCTCAGTTTGTATATATTCTAGACAAATTGTGTAAAATTATTTGACATCTCATCAATAGCAACTTTAAAATTACTATTTGGAGCAATAAGTACGAAGTGCTCAATTTAAAATTAGTTCTCATAGATCAAGCAATTAGGGATCCGACTTGGGCAGCCTTATTTTCATCTCCTTAATGTTTATCTCAAATGTTAAAATTTGTCATTTTTCCATATGTCTAGGTGCTTGTTACGTTTTGTGTTACCTCACGTAGTCATTTAAGATTTAGGATTATATACATTAATCCAGATTGTTATCAAAAACAGCCCATCTTGCCAGTTAAAACCAAATCCCCCGCAGAGTCTGTCTGATCGCAATAAACTTAAAACTATCGAACGGATTTCTGTTAAATTGACACGAGATAATTTTTAACATTTGATTTTCGTCCTGGAAAAAATATCCCGGAAAAGCTCATTCCCACGACGGAAGCCGCGAGCCAAAGCTTGTGTTTACTAAATCATCGTGAATAAAGAATAACTAAATTATAATCAGAAATGTAAATAAAACATATTTAGTTAGATCTCAGAATAAACTTCCTTATAATCTTCGCAGATACAGACGTACATAAACGTAACTTCATGATCCGTCTATAACACGGTGACAGGTAATTATTACTAGAGCGCGACACTCCTGACAAATGACAGCTTCCTGAACTGACCATCATGTGGTGACCCTCTGCTATGTCTCACGGGTCAAAATATAGAGATGGGATGAGGATATAGTACGCGGATACGCAGATCCAAAATATTATATTACACTCCTTGGGCAGGCGGATTAAAAATTAATTAAAGGTTCGCTGTTTACTATAAGGTTGATCAGTAACGGTAATTTTGGAGTCAAAGTTCAAAAAATTATATCCTACTAATATTATAAAGGCGAAAGTTTGTAAGAATGTATGGATGTTTGGATGTATGGATGTTTGTTACTCTTTCACGCAAAAACTGCTGAACGGATTTCGATGAAATTTGGCACACGGGTAGATCATGTCCTGGATTAACACATAGGCTACTTTTTATTCCGGGAAAATATAAAGCGGGACTTTTATCCCGGAAAAACTCATTCACGCGGGCGGAGCCGCGGGCAAAAGCTAGTATGTTATATAAGAAATGTTATGTACGCCGAACTTGTTGTACATATCGGTGACTATTTTATTATATTCATTCCAATGTTAACCTGAAATGTTATAATATGTACAATGTGGCAGTGCTAATAAATAAATAATTAAGAATAAACTGAAGATCTAGTAAATAGAAGATCAGACCAAAGTAAACTCTGATAACGAGTAAGAAATATCAGTAATAATATTAATTAGTACAATAAACCGAAAATCCGAAAAGGCGGATACCTAGCACATCTCTAATCAGAACCAGATTGATCATAAATAAATATGACAAAGTGAATGTTCAATGGTCACTGGCACTAACGCGCAGGATTGATTGAGCATAAAAAATAAAAAAAATCTATAATTTATATTCATATAATCTCAAGTTTTTTTTCTCGCTGTGAAAATGTTTTATTTAGTTTTATTGACTTAGTATTTTATTGGCGTTTGATCTGATTTCGCATTGGATTTGTTTTGAACATAGATATTCAAATACAAACATGTTGGTTGAGATTTAAACTGTATGATTTGGTGATTATACTTTTGCCTTTTTGATAGCTGAGTTCGTTAATGACCTTAATAAGTTGTTAGAGATTAAGCAAGGAGTGGATTATTTCGTATATGGCCAAGGTATTACTCTCATCGGTATGTAATATAAAGGTTGTCTAGATTTTTTTAGGGAACTAGCCCTATATCTTCTTAATAACGAAATCTATAATGCCTCTTACATTTTATAAAACCCACACTCGAGCTACAATTTATCAAAACCATGGGACAACATTCAAATGACCACAAACAAAATAATACTAGTTTTAACCAAACATACAACCAATATAAGACCTAATGCATGTTTACTCGGACATCGCGGTGCGTAGGATGTTTTTGTGACCTCCCCGAGTCGCAACGACCCTGCTGACATTTGCGACCTTAAATGACGTTTGAACTAATGATACCGTCATTCTGAGTATTTTGGGTTATGTGACGATTGGGTTTCTTTGGTTTATTGGAAGCCTGTGAGTCGGGAGGTCTTAGGTTTGAATCTCATGATGGGCGATTGTTAGTTTTCTGTAATATGACGTGCTTAAAAATGAATCCCGCAGAAGTAAAAGGAAATTAGTAATCTAATGCCTTGTCTTACATGAGAAGTCATTTAAATATAAAATTTGTTATTGGATAAAGATGAGAAAGTGAAAGCCATGTTGATTGCAGTTAAAGAAGTTAAGAATTCTGTAGATACTGATGTTATCTTGTTTTGAAAAAGAGAACAAATATTCGTTACACAACCTACATACACATAACTCCACGGATTCTTATGCATTTCACGTTGTTTTAAGAAAAAACGAAAATTGAATGACGTAAGAGTCGGCAGTCGACGCACACGTCCGACCCGTAACGTAATATTACTTACACCACATGTGATCTCATTTGGTTTTGAAAACCTCCAATTGGAACGGATAATCATTTAATCTAGATCATGCTTTCTTGTTATTAAGATTTATTTTTAAATGGAGATGTGACCAGGGTTGCTATACTCAATCATGTCTGCATACTCAAAGGTAGAAATGCAACTAGCATCTCTAGATATACCAATTTCGTTTCAAACCATGATATAATGGAAGAGATCTGGAATTCGATCTTAGAACGAGTCAGATTTTAAAAAATGATCCAAGAACCTCATTAGTGAAAGCGTGCTCCAGATACGATAAAGCATTTCGTCAATAATTTAGTTTCGACTAAAAGGAAAAATAAGCAACTAATGTGTTACGCATAAATTTTCTTTGATGAAAATTCAGTATAATTTTGTAAAAAAGTAACACAAATGTGTACTGTGCTGTATAACGCTAAAAAATTTAAAGTTTGTGTCACACAATTACAATTATGTAAACGTTACTAAATTCGCGTCAGTTTGTAGTCGGTCGTTTTCATGTTTGGCCAATTTGCGCTCCTGCGTCAATGCGCATGACACTGACATTTTTATTTGTCCTCTGCGTACTAACTATTGCCTGATCCTTACTATTTCAAAGCAATATTTGATCTGCAAACAGTAGTTGCCTAACAAATTAACTCTCGTTAATTTTATGGCTTTAATTCTATTTCCGGGTTATAGTACTAAAACATACATACATATATACACTCACGCCCTTTATCCTCGAAGGGGTAGGCAGAGGCGCAACTAATGCACCCACTTTTTGTCGTGTATATTCCGTCCCATGACGTGATAGGGGTCGAGCCTATCGCCACATCGGGCACAAATTCCAGACTCCGGGCTGAAGTGAGTAGAAAATTCAATATCACTTTGCCCGACCCGTTGATCGAACTCGAGACCTCAGCATTGCAGTCGTATGTCGCTACCCAGGAAGTCTAAGTAGTAGCAGTCTAGTACTAAAACTAAATTAAAATAGTCTTATTCAGGAACTTTAAAATTAGTAGCTTCAATAGTGATTTTTTTATTGCTTCAGATTACCCCTCGACATAAAATGTTATTCGAAATATAATATAGCTACTTATTGTAATCCCAAATTGCATTACATTCTTAAACATTATTATTAAATCCTTGATCTCAAGTTCTACATAATATCATGGGCGTATATAATGTGGAGGGAGGGGGGGGGGGTTTAGCGGGTCCCCCCCTTAGCTTACAATAAACCACGCTACGCCACTGATCGCTGACATTTTGGGAATCCTGGCCCTCCCCCCTTAGACGGTGTCATGCACGGCAAGAACCCACGCCACTAAAATTTGTATATCGTGGGACCCCCATGTAAAAGCTATAGCTACGCTCGTGCATAACATTAGAAAAACAATAACAAATGGCTGGAGTTATGGCCCGTCACATACAATGGTTATTGTGACACTACAGCTTTATATTTCGACCTTGCTCCCACTATGAAGGCTGCGTCTCATCAAAGGTAATATTTGTGTTCCATAAAGGTTGCTTCACACTGTAGCTTACACGTAAAAAAACGTTACTGAGTTTTGTGTACCAAAAAATACCATTAAGTGTTGGCTTCAATTCTTTTTTATCGTATGGTTTTTTCAGATGTTTATATTTTTTATACATACATAGATATATACACTCACGCCTTTTATCCCCGAAGGGGTAGGCAGAGGCGCAACTAGTGCACCCACTTTTCGTCATTATTCCGTCCCATGATATGACAGGGGGCGAGCCTATCGCCATATCGGGCACAAATTCCAGACTCCGAGCTGATATTGAATAGAAAAACTCAATATCACTTTGCCCGACCCGGGGATCGAACCCGAGACCTCAGTATTGCAGTCGTACCATAATATAACTACGCCACCGAGGCAGTCAGTATATTTTTTATGATTGATTTATTAATAATTTATTATGAAGTATTTTATTATATTATGTACCGTTTCGAACGCTTTAATCAGTAGTCAATCAAATTTTAATATACTTTCCATTTATTATATTAGAGATTGGTTAATCACTTTATCTTTCTCTTTTCTTTCTTTGTTTTTACAAATACTAAATATTACGGTTTTTACATGTGTATTTTTATATTATTTTTTCGCAATTTGCACAAAAAATAAGAATTTAGGTATAATGTTTAGTATATAAAGGACATTTGTGATTTAAATTTCAAATAATACCTGTTGTTTCGTTAAATATTTTTAAGGCCTAGTATTCACTATGAACCGTGCCTTACACGCCTCATCGCTAAGTATAGACGTGGCTCTTTTGTCGCACACCGTGTGATAATTGACATTGCCTCTCGTAAGGCCAATGTTCGTTCGACCTTTATGAACTAATTGTTCGGATTTTGTTTTGTTGTAAAGGTATCGGTCTGTTTTGAATTGTTCTGTCTATAGCATATATGTAGATAAGTCTTTTTTGTGTAAAATGGTCTTTTCATGTTAGAATGGGGAGATCCACAAATTACGTGAGGTGTTTTTTTTAATTTTCTGTCCCTCCCTCCCCCCCTGGTGAGATGTTGTGAGATTTTATTCAACCCCCTCCCCCATCCCCCAATCTCACGTGAGTTTTTTCAAAATGTGCGTTTCTTAAATATGTAAACGTGTTGGAGTGTTATCGTAAAAAAAAAAAAAATTTGCTTCGTACTTTAGAATCTGGATAATGGGTCAAAATAGTATAGTTTTTTTTTGTTTCAATAAGAAAAAAAATTGCGTGATATTTGCCGAGACCCCCCCTCTCTCCAACGTAAGATTAGATGAGATTTGACTCGACCCCCCCTCCCCCTTAAACATCTCACGTAATTTGTGGATCTCCCCAATGAGGTATGAAGTTGAGGTTCCTTTATTTATTTGAATAAAACTAGATTTTTCACTTCGTACGTCTATTCTTATATACTGTTATTTAATAGGCACAAATGCAAAAATTGAAGTTAGGTCTTTCTCCTGTGTATGGTCTCTTATGTGGGTGGAGCCGTAAGAAAAACCTAGTTATACGTTACAATCATTTTGATGGTTTTATCGTATTATAATTTGGTGTGTACCTGAAGAATGCATTATATTAATATTTATACTCTCAGTAATAGAGGAGGCCCGTGCTCAGCAGTGGGCAGTATATTACAGGGCTGATTGCATTTGCATTTGCAATGTGCCGTATAAAAGACATAAAAAAATCTGGAATAATATGTGCGAAAACGTGATTCACTTCACACAGACCGGCTAACCTGATTTGTTAAGATTAGATAATTGATAAGAAGATCAAATGAAAGATTATTTTGGTTATCTGTTATTTATGTTATTACCTATAGCACACACACACACACACACACACACACACACACACACACACACACACACACTCACGCCTGTTATCCCCGAAGGGGTAGGCAGAGGCGCAACTAGTGCACCCACTTTTCGCCGTTATTCCGTCCCATGATGTGATAGGGGGCGAGCCTAGCGCCATATCGGGTACAATTATAGCGTTATTGATATCCCGTTAAACTAATTAGTCTCGGGTTTGATTCCCAGAATACACTTAATATTATGACTAGTATTGTTTCATTACTGACACAAAACACCTGAAAGGAGCAAGTAGGTGATTAACAGTTTCACCACTGCTGATGAATACCTAGAATAACAAAAAGTCGTGTGGCACTCGTAGACTGCCGCGGTAAAGCTATTGCATAAATTCTAATATTTATAACCTCTTTGAACAGATATAAAATAAAATATTCATCGATAGATGGCAAAACTAAAAAAAAAATATGAAAGACGGGCTCAATGGACTAGTATCCAGAGCCGTAATATTTAAATAAAAACCTCTTTGAACAGATATAAAATAAAAACTTTTTAAAAATTCAAACTTAGAATCACGTCATCCCGCCGTGATTGACATTTCGATACGTTTCACTGACTGGAACAATTTTTAAATACACGGTAATTTCGACCTTTTATCGTTTGACATTCAGCTCATATCCTCTTACATATTGTATTCTTACAAGACTGCGATATTAAATTTACTTATGAAATTTTACACTCTACATGGTTGTGATAGAGTTGAAAATAAAATATCACCGCTGTGCCGGTCGGAGTGAGGGGTGACAGGTTTTTCGTTACGGAATTTCTGGATTCGGTCTCCACACTCAAGGCCCGCGATAGAAGCTATGCAATAGCTTAAAAAAATAGATTTTGCATAGGATTATTGATCAGAGTGAACACTTTTAGACTGCTTACGTATGCCGAAAACCTTGGAAATTGTTTACCTGATATTCAGTGATCAGCACCACTGATGGGCATTCGTATCATCATACATATTGTGGAATGCAAAGCCTACATTCATGGATCAGAATCGTGATTAAATGGGATGTATAAATATTGTTTTAGATTAGGTTGAATTTTGTGAATTGGATTAATTAGTTGTGTTTATTTTCGTATTCTTTACATTTTACCATTTTAGCTGTTCCGACATTATTATTAAGTTCAGTTTCGTGCACGTACTAGGATTTTGTCTCTGTACCGCCTCATGTAACTGGTAGAGAAGGCCGTCGGCATTAAGTCCGCCTTTACATAACTATGTAGGTATAACGTGCAATAAATAAAAAAAAGAATGACTGAGATATTTTATTAATCTCATTTTCCTCCAAAAACTAATTGGCTTTATGAACGAGTATTTATAATTCGGTAGTTTATGCCTTAATTAATTTATCAATTAATATTAAAACTTACCTTTAAGCCTTACAATGAACTAAAAGCAAAACAAAGTAATTAAAAATAATCAAAGTTTTTCCATTTCCACGTCATGACCTTACTTGTAACCGACTGGCTTATCACTCGACCTCTTTACTAACCTTTTAATACTTATAAAAAGGGCTTATGTGAAAAACATTTGATTGAAAAACTAATTTAACATCGAAGTATTAAGGCTCCAAATGGTTTGTGAGCACGCGTTAATATTTTCCTGTTTTATCGCATTGTGTTTCATGTTTTAGGCATTTCGATTCAAGAGTTTGTAATATTGTTCACATAGGTATTTGCTTTTCGTATAATTTGAATGGTTATGGATTTGATAACGGATTTGCACAAATTTTAATGTAGAATCATTTAATGGGCATTTTAATGTGGCATCAAACCATTCTTACGCAAAATGATAATGAAGATTTTTTTTGGAGCATCAACCTCTTCAGTTATCCTTATTATACATTTTATTTTATACTTTATAGTAGTGTTGACGGCTCCGCCCGCGTGAAAAAGTTTTTCCGGGATAAAAAGTAGCCTATAGCACTCAGGAGTTATGTAGCTTCCTATTAGTGAAAGAATTTTCAAAATCGGTTCAATAGTTCCTGAGATTAGCGCGTTCAAACAAACAAGCAAACAAATTCTTCAGCTTTATAATATTATTAGTATAGATGATAATATGCATATAAACTCTATTATAGTTTTGTTGGTGCCTAGAGAGTAAGTAGGAGATTAATCCCTCCAGTAACTACAGTTATCTATTGGTTTGCATTCAAGTTCGTCATCTGATTTTATAAGATCATGAACGCATCAAATGAGATGCGATTTGCGAATGGTTAATATAAAAACCTAGAAACCTTATAAACAATTTAATTTGATAGTCTGGTCACTACCTTCGTGAAACTAAGAAACCAATCTTATAAATACACTGCTAAGGCTTCCTACTTTATCTTTACATATGCTATTATACGCCAATATCCATGTACCCCTATTAATATAAGCCAGATGTTTAATGCTAACTTTTATATCTAACAAAATTAGCAAATTTACAATGAATATAGCGTCGTCATCTGTTATCAAAAATCGAACAAAACTGATCGTATTCGTTCATAGCATGTGTTTACTACTAACAAAAACACACAAAAAATATTTTTGTCATACACAAGTACATACATTCATAGCATTATGCTTTATCTCCTTTTATGGTTAGGTTAGTAACACACCCACTTTTCTCCATATGTTAGGTCCCAGGAAATAAGGGGCGAAATGTTGAACAAACCATCTCTACCCCCCAGGAAATAAGGCTCCTTATACTAATATCATTAAATTGTGTGTGGCTATTTTTTACTTCATCAAGGAAAATAAACTTCATTAATGCAAACAGATCAACGGGTTTTCGCAGTATGCAAATACGAAAAGAACTATAACGGTGTCAACTGATGGAGCCATTTTGACAGATTTACTTGAAATTTATCTTTTGTATAAACTGGCAACATCAATATGTTTGTCAGGATGAATTTAGATTACGATATTAGCATTGTTTATCGTTCTGTGACTTCGGAGAGGTGTAAAGTGTTGACCTGTGGTCCAAGTCACAGCATGGCATTTTTTTAGTTTGAATTTTTTTTAGTTTTATGTATTTATTGTCGTAATTTATTTAAAAAATGGAATCATACTTGGTTGCTCTGTTGAAAGTAAGTACAGAGAGCGGTGATGCAGGAATCCATCAATTTCATTCCGCACAGAAAGTATACAAGTGATGCACTATTTATTTATTAAATCCTACTAATATTATAAAGGCAAAAGTTTGTAAGAATGTATGTATGTATGGATGTCTGGATGTTTGTTCCTCTTTCACGCAAAAACTACTGAACGGATTTCGATGAAATTTGGCACACGGATAGATCACGTTCTGGATTAACACATAGGCTACTTTTTATCCCGGGGAAATATAAACCCGGACTTTTATCCCGGAAAAACTTTTTAACGCGGGCAGAGCCGCAGGCAAAAGCTAATATTATATAAACATTCTGAGAAATCAAGAAAATCGCAAAGTAAGAACATAACATTTTCTAAATTTCAATCTTATCATAAGTGCAATAGTGTAAACAATTGATACCACCTCAACTAATATTAACACAGACTATTTGTACACGACACAAAACATATTTAGAATATTGTGTTGTTACTTTCACTCTAAGCTTTCAACTAAAAAATGACAGCATGATGGTTATTATATGTTCAGTTCTAAGTCCTAACCTATTTAGTAAGTCATTACACAAAACATACATATGATTTTGTGAAAATAACCGTAAAAATTACCCGCTTTTGCTTATCTATTGGACCAATCCAGGGCACGAGCCACGCGTGGGGCAGCCACGTGGGCGTCCGAATAAACATGTCCCTATAACAAGCCGGGCTCGTAAACTGTTGCTATCGGGCACGTGGGCCAAGTTCAATGTCTTTGTCTAGTAGCCCTCACACCTAGTCGGGTAATGTGTGGATTCCGAGGCTTCCTGGGTTTCTGATTGGGAGATGTAAATTAGGTAATTGGTTTTAGGCTCCAAAAACTCTCTGACGAATTTGTAATGTTGATAGAATTTTTTTTTAAACGTAATGAATTTTGTTTTTTCGAATTAGACAATTGTTTTTTGTTCATAGAACGCAAGAAGTTTATAATATTTCTAGTTCTTGATAGAACGTATTAAAATGATGACATTAATGCGTTATAAAATTATCTTATTTATGAAAAAACCTGCTCATAGAGAATAGAGATGACGCTTTTTAATATTTTAATTTATTATGCATCATAGGTTATACCCACGAACTAAACTGAGAGCCAACTTCGAAAAACGAAATCCGTAGTTTCGGGTGACGGATCGCACGTTTTCTTACTACGAAGTGTTACGGATCCGTTGACGGATTCGAAGACGGATCCGATGTTCGGATTTTGACACTAATGACATTTTTACTTTCGTTGGCCCTACTTTGAAAACCAATTTGACATAAAATACGTCGTTTCTTCGTTCGGATCATAACCTCAATTTCACGAAAGGCTTAGACCTTTCGTTTGATATTCGTTTAGAACTTAAAAGTTGTTAAAATGGCTCGATTCCTTCTTTATGAAGAGTTGTTGCGTGAAGAAAGTATTGAGCGAAGTTGAAAGCGTCTGCAACTGCGTGAAACCTTCATTCATTGTAACATTCCAGACGTGGAATTTTTTAGGAATTATATGTTGTCGCCATCCCTTTTTAAAACGAATTGTGAGGATATAGTTCCACTGCTTCCTCCAAAAAAAATACGGGGTATTGACTAAGGTAAGCTACAGAATAAATATTACTTTCTATCTTTCTCAAGTACCTAATGTAATACAGAAAAGGGCACGATCTGCCATGGAGCGTACCTTCGGTATTTTAAAAGGCAGATGGAGGTGTCTTTTGACTGCCAGACAACTACATTATAGCCCTGAAGTTGCCGGAAAAATTATTATTGCATGTTGTGTGTTACAAAACATGTGTAATGCAGCTGGCTGGATCTATGGCATTTCAATGATCGCAATTGGAGGGTCAAATGCAACAGAGAGCTGAACATCATGTAGCAGGAAGTGCTCTTTTAGAAGGATACCATGCTCGAAATGAATTAATACAATTACTCAATAGAAATAATAGGTGAAATTTTACATGATTATTATTAACTAGCCTAGCCTGCATTATTACTGAACATGTATAGCCTACAAATATTTCATCTAATATTAGTATAGACAAAAAGAAGAATTTTATGCTATCCTTTGTAGAAAGTTCCTGACTTAGAATTTATTAAACTTTAAGCATATTATGTTGTCTTGTTTCAGAATGTAATAAGGAGGGCTAGTTTTGGAATTGTTCAATTACTCTAGTGGCTGACTGTACGTATCTACTCTGTGCTAGAGCCTCTAGCGGTAAACATAAACGCCATAGCCCTCATTACACTACTACCAACTCGCGAGAGCAGTGACATGACCAACACTGTTCCCAAGCTAGAAGGAAATTACCTCCCAAATATATGTATTAGGTAGGAAAATAAAACAAAATTGTTACAATTTTTCTACTAGATATTTCATTGATTTATTCAACTCTTTTAACTCCTCCAGAATCCCCTCCAGTACTTCATTTTTTTCAGTTTCGATGCGAAGGATACGATTACGGATGGCGCACTCATCTTCGTATTCTCCTTGAAGCTGTTAGGGGAAATCATAAGAAAAATGTAATTATTTATTGTAAAGATTCTAACACAACTTGCCTGCCTAAACTCACAAAAAAAGTGTTGAAAGCAGAGTAGACTTACATTAATTATAGTGGATTATATACAGAGCGTATTCTAATAGGTAGAGTTAATTAGATGAATTGTTTTTCTACATGTATTGATTTTGTAATTTTGTTAAGAGCCGACTAGTCTACAATTTAGTATAACGCTTGCTCGGCTTTAATTGTAAAGGTGTTGTATTTTCATTCACAAATAAATAATTTTTTGTAAAGTGCATACTATTATTATCCTAGTAGGTAAAAATATTACCTTCTTCAACTGCTGCAACGTTTTCACGGTCCCCCCCCCCCGTGCTATTAAGGTGGCAAGTTATTGTCTCCAACAAACGTTTGCTTGTAACCCGCTCCTCCAAGCCATGCACTACCCCACGAGCGAGATCGAGGTGTTCTCCCATAAATTCCAACAGACCTGCACGCTCATGGCAGTCATCTTTAGCTGAAATGTTTTGAAAAATAGTATAAAACATAACTACGTTTATCGTAAGTTCGTAAGTAATGATGATTTTTATAACACTTAGTTCATATCACAGAAATTGCATTTTGTTACACAATAACTGCCTATCAATGCAAAAGATCATTCGTTTAAAGCGAGTAAACAACATTTTAGTATAAGTATAAACAGTAAAATCCAGGTTGTCAATGTGTCAAATGTCAAGTGCTTAAAAAGGCTAATTGCACAGATAATAACTCCACAGATGCAATAAGACAAAATAATGCAAAATCAGCAAAAACATTTTTAATTTTGTAACAAATAAATAAAAAAGAATAAATATACCACATAAAACCTAATTAGATATTCAATTTATTTGTTTTTTTTCACAAAAATGTCATAATCGGTAAAAATTTACGGTTTTTGAAGATACAGCTCCCTAATCCGACACAAATATTCATTCGAACGATTGTTTATGGATCCGAAAGTAACGGTGACGGATCCGAAGTAATTTGGTAGTAAGGTTAAATCCGAAGTTCGTCGTTTCTTCGTTTCGGACCGACGTTTCGGATTACGTTTTTCGCAGTAGCCTCTCTGTTCTGTGGTTATACCGGGTGGAAGGGAAACGCTCTCTATACCGGAACGGTAAGAGAGAAGAACCATAACATTAACGAAAAACTATATTCATTTGCAAAGCTAAGCGATAATACTTACGATTTTAGTATTTCCGTAATTCATGCGCGCGCAATGTAAAGCGTACAAAAAACTGGACGGCCGCCGCGCTGCTCCGGCACCGGACCGCGTTCGTTAACCCGTCAGCTGATGTACGTGTTTCATTAGGATTTTTTTGAAATATTGACCTTTTTTACTATGTCTTTCAGAATAATAATTTGATTTATCTATCCATACGTGAAGCTGTACGGAAATTTGAGAAAATCCTACTAAAATTGTAACAATGCGATCGCGATTTTTTTAGTGCCATCACGTCAGGAATCACCAATACTATCACATGTATTCGTTTCCGAGAGCGTTTCCCTTCCACCCGGTATTATAGTGTCATTTTTACAAGAATATAGTTTGCAACTCTCTTGTATGACGATAATGTAGAGTACATTTAAATCATCGAATAATCATCGGATTGCATTTTACGGTACCTATTGTTGAAAAAAAAGCACAAGTTACTCAAGTACACTCAAATTAGAATCACTAATAATGTTTACAGAAACTGCAAACATCGTCTATAAGGAACACATTGTAACTCGATATACTTTAACTTTTAAATCGAGTAATCGTTCTATGTCTGAAAATAGTTTGTACAGTCGGCCACATAACTAACTAGACAAATTTAAATCACCTAATCAATTATACGTAGGTATTTAGTTTGTTTAAATATTTTTTTCCTTGTATGAAATAACCTGAGTATTTTATTATTGTGAATTGAAAAAAAATATAGAAAAGTGTATAGGCGATTATAGGTATACAATTTGTTAAGGCACTTATGTATTTTTTATGGCATTGAATGACGAGACGAGCATGTCGTTCATCTGTTGGTAAGAGACACAACCGCCCATAAACAATAGTAACACCATACAACACCTTGAGTTACAAAGTACTGTGTAGTATTCCACTGTGCTCGTCACCCTGAGACATAAGATGTTAAGTCTCATTATATCCTGTAGTTACACTAGCTACAATGTCCTTCAAACTGAAAGACAACAGCGCATGCACACTGCTGCGTGGCGGTAGAAACAGACATTGCTGTGGTACCTACGCAGACGGACTCTTACATATGAGAGAACTACCACCAGTATCTGACTGTATCAAAAATAACTATTCTACTGTGTAATATAAACCTTTTCGTTCTAGGTTTTACTTATTGCATTTCAATAGGACTGAGAAATGTAATCTGTTTTTTGTCAAGTCACTATTTAAATCATTCCTTGCAAATGACACTTTTTATGCAATTACAATTACCTCTTCAAATTATGTTGACTGCTTCCATTAAATGATAGATTCTAACGTGCAAAGAATTCCTTTTGTCACGTTATCCTGTAATTAGACCATTTTAGATCTAAATAGACTTTTTCTACCCAAAAAATAAATAACTTAGCATCAAAATACCGCTTTACTGCAAAAACTATGTAATCTATTAGTTCCTATTTTTATGGCATTAGTAACAATTTGGTCCCAATGCCTACAAAAGATGTTCGCTCAGCTGATGGCTGAGCAGCAGCTCAGAATCTAACCAGGCTCAAACTTTATGGATATTAAAGGGCCAAAATATGGATCTTGGATCCATTAAAATTAATTTTGGAGACCTATATTTATAACCAACTTTTTGTAAACGTTCGTTTTAAGTGTAACTTTGGAGCATAATGAATGAATGAATAAATCAGCCCTGTATTATATACTGCCCACTGCTGAGCACGGGCCTCCTCTACCACCAAGAGTCCTTAGGCCTTAGTCCAGTCTTTAAGCATAATAAAATTATATGAATCAGAAAATCAGAGGACTTTAAAAATATACGATTAAAGGCAGTACTATCTAAATATACCTATCAAGTATCTTGATTAGAATTTTAAGCCCGTTTTTGGTCATGTCCTTATCCTGATTTGCGATAAATATGAAATCTCTTGACCTTTTTAGCTTTAGAAATAAATTAACACAACAAAATTCCATAAAAGAGGATGCAAATGTCGCTCAAGATAAACATTTCCTTAATCTAATGCAAATAAAAATAAAACCGGTGGATAGAGCATTCGCGATATATACAGCAGTTTAGGCAAAAAGAAATGTATAGTGGGCGTTATTTATTCTTAATAAATAATAGTTTAAAAATATAGAAGTTCCAACTAAAAAGTAGAAAATAAAGTTGAATTAAGAATAGTGTAAATAAGAAAAAGAAGTATTTTATTGAAAAAAAAAAAAACAGCGTAGGGTGCTTTTTAAGATATTATCAAAATGATACTCCTTCTACTCATATTATCTGTCAATAAAATATTTATAACTATTAACACCATGCACCCACGCTTTTTTTTACAACAAAATACTTCATTTTCTTATTTGTACTATTCTTAATTCAAATTTATTTTCTACTTTTTAGTTGGATTTTCTATAAAAGCGTGTTTTAGTCCTACTAATATTATAAAGGCGAAAGTTTGTAAGAATGTATGGATGTTTGGATGTAAGAATGTTTGTTCCTCTTTCACGCAAAAACTACTGAACGGATTTCGATGAAATTTGGCACACGGGTAGATCATGTCCTGGATTAACACATAGGCTTCTTTTTATCCCGGGAAAATATAAAGCGGGCCTTTTATCCCGGAAAAACTTTTTGAAGCGGGCGGAGCCGTGGGCAAAAGCTAGTTTAAAATATTGAATTGTCACCGGTGCTTGATAAGTATGCTTAATTTCGATTAAATCCGACTTTTGAAGGGGGGTTCAAAATCATGTTCAAAGTGTCAGTTACATACACACATACGTCTGAAGCTAATAAAAGCGTGTTGATAAATACGAAGTCGTTTTGTGTGGGGAAATTTGGGTAATCTATTCTCATTATGGTGTGTTTTGATATGCTTTTATGTTTATCTACGGAATTAATCTAGTTATAAGTGAGGCTTTGATTTCACACAATGGATCTATTTAAGATTAGAAAATAATCTTATCGTATTTGTAGCACTAAGTTGGCTCTAAAGAGTTTTAGATCCTTCGATTATTTTGTAAACAGTGTTTTGGAACTTGACCTTAAAATATGTGATATTGTGATATACATTGTTATTTATTCTATAATTTCTATTTATATTATTAATTTATATTATTTTAATTATAATTTATATTATTTTAAATTTATTATTTAATACTCTGTTTAAAAACAATCTGGTGCATGAATTATTGTTGATAACTTACAAACAGGCAAACATAGCTGCCTGGTGCTGGTAATCATCCCTCCTCAGTCAACAATTGACCCTATTTCCCTCACCATCAGCTGCAGAGGGTTCCACCGGGGGTCGCGGGCGGGTGGCAGGGGCCTGTCCGTCTTAAGTTTTGTGTTGAAATTAGCACATTGTTGCGACCCCCTGATGGACGGCAGCGTGCCAGGTTGGCCTCATGCTGCCGTTGACGCCGAGGGCGTCCTTCAGTGCGCGGGGAGACCCCCCACAGGAGACGGGGCGCACCAGGCGGCACCGCGCAGGGGCGGCTGCCGACGACATCTTAGACACCGTCAGAGCTGAGAAGCTGAGAAAAAGCTGCAAAGGGTTTTCCGAGCGCGTACAAAAATTAAAATTCTCCCCCACAAATTCAGTCACCTTCTCAAATACAAGGGAATCAACACATTTATCTTTCTACAAATAACCCACAATAAAAGAATCCAACGTGCCATCAATAGGTACTTAAATCGGTACATTATTTGCAAGCGTTTTTCCTCATCGCTGACCTGTTGCAGAATGACCGATAATCACTTAAAGCAAGGATATCTCTGATCGAGTTATTATCTGCCTGGGGCTGGCGCTTCAGCTCAGTTCGAATGAGGGAAATTGTAATTATGCATATTTTTGCGTTTAAAATTGTACACGATTGATCTTTCGAAAGTTAAGTAATATTATTTTATTTTTAAAGGACTTGTAGCGTTGCATGGAACGTTTACACTCGTTTGTAAACTGTATATGGTTTCAACCACCAATCGAAGCCCTTATGGGTGCCGATTGGTCGTTAATTAGTTGTCATTCGTTTGACGTACTTCGGAATGGCGACCGTATAAATAAGCGTGCACTGTCATGCTTCTGAACCCAAAATACTTTTTTCTTTTCTAAAAATAAACCAGTATTAAAAAAACCTTGAGCGCAATCCTTGGTGATCAATAGAATCAAAACCGTAGGTACTGCAAAGATATTGCATACAAAATGGCGGTAGATTACAGCGAAGCGTAATTAATATCAGCATCAGGTTTTGCGAGGCATCTCCGCGACCTAAGCGTCGGGTTAAGGTCGGGTCTAGCATACCATTGACACATTTTACATTACATAATGACAGCATCGGTTGCTAGGCCTGCGTGCGCGATTTGGCGCGATTTAAGAGCTGATTGCAGTTTAGGATTGATTTTTCATAAATTAGAATTAGGAATAAAACGTGTTGCTATATAGAAATAAAACAAGGCAGCTTTCTGTTATGATGCATTTATACACGTTATTACTGAAGGCAGATGCTTATTATGTATAACCTCCACAGTAAAATTATCTCTATTTATTAACTTTTCGTAAAAAAGTGAAAAATGAAATTGAAAATGAAAATCCTCCTAGCCAGTTTCGGCCACGGCGGCCAATCTCAACGGAGATCAGGCAGGTACGCAGGAGATATTATAGTGCACAAGTGTGTGCGCAATACACAGGTGCACTCGCTATTCCTTCACTCTCATAGTCCGGTGAGACGGCAATCCGACATGACCGGAGAGAGATCAGGCGCAGGACCAACGGCTTTACGTGCTTTCCGAGGCACGGTGGTATCACACCGCCAACTTCCTGACTCCGAGCTGCGACTGAGTTAATTTTAAGATGGAAAAACCCAGTCACAATTTTTTTTGGCTCGACCCGGGATTCGAACCCAGGACCTCAGCGCGCAAATCGTACTCGTAATGCGTACGCAATACCACTACGCCACCGAGGCAGTCAAAAAAGTAATTACTTGTTCGCCGTAAAAATTATTATTCAATAGCCGTATTAGATCGAGAATCGACGTCTAATATCAAGTGTAATATTTTATTTATAGCGTATTTAAGGAAACACTACCATTTTATTAAATTAGCGCTATTAGTAATTAACTCAACAGATTAATTTCTTCGGAATCTAGAGCATATTTTTTTTTATTGCATTGAATGACGAGACGAGCATTCCGTTCGCCTGATGGTAAGCGACACGACCGCCCATAAACAATAGCAACACCATACACCACCTTGAGTTACAAAGTACTGTGTAGTATTCCACTGCGCTCGTCATCCTGAGACATAAGATGTTAAGTCTCATTATGTCCTGTAGTTACACTAGCTACAATGTCCAAAACGCATCGCGTATATCCTATAACTTCAACCAAGCAAGCTCATGTCGAGGGACCTTCGCCCGCGGGTCGTTTCGGGTCACGCACGCCACATTTTCCTTCTGTTTACGCTTCAATAAAACCTCATGTTCAGTTCACGGACGCTCGTGATTCAGTACTTAGGACCTGTTTGGCCTTTACTTCCCGGGCTTATGATATTATCGTTTCGAATATAGATTTGATGTATGTTTTTAGCAAAAGAATTGAAAGACTACTAGGACTATCGATTGCCTCGGTGGCGTTGTAGTACTACGGTACAATTGCAATGGTCTCGGGTTCGATTCCCGGGTCGGGCAAAGTGATATTGAGTTTTTCTATTCAGTATCAGCTCGGAGTCTGAAATTTATGGCCGATATGGCGATAGGCTCGCCCCCTATTTGCACCTATGTGCACTAGTTGCGCCTCTGCCTACCCTTGTTGGGATTAAAGGCGTGAGTGTGTGTGAATTGAAAGATATGCAGTACTCGTGTATACATTCTTTATTATTTTAGTGAACGAAGAAGATGAAAAAACTGTCAGTTGTAAAGGTTAGGAGACGTAAAGGGAATTTAGAATGGGGATGGAATTAATTCGACTGGTCGAGCCATTCAAATACATACATACACACTCTCGCTTTTTGTCCCAAAAGGGATAGGCAGAGGCTCAACTAATGCACCTACTTTTCACTGTGCGTATTCCATCCCATGGTGGGAAATGCGGCGAGCATATCGCCATATTAGCACAAATTCATACCTAATGTAGGAACAACTGTCTAATTTACTTCTACCACTTTCATACTTCTTTGACTGCATTTAATCTTAATTACATTCTAAGTAGACCTCACGAAAAACCTATCTTCAAATGCTATCAGTCTTTGTACGGATGATGTAAGGAAATAAATCATGCAACTGGAATATTATTTTACTATTCACAAAAGGATTATGTAGGACGATAGCATCACAACATTTATATTCCAATGTCACCAACTGCTGTAATTATTATAACAATTTTAAACTGGTCCATACTCCATATTGATGCTTCTGATTCATCTCAAGCGTTTTAAATTAGATACAAATCTTAGTACAATATCGTTTTTCATGAACTTTTATAAGTACCTACTAAACAATATGTTAGATATGGTGGAACTCTTCTTATACCAGTTTGGTCTTTACCATACCCCCTTCCTGCAACATTCTTGTAAAAATGTCTTGCGCCGAATCCACGTTGGAGTAGAATGAGGTTAGGAAGAAGAAAAGACCTAAGTTACCCGGAATAGCATTGATTGAAAAAATGATTTGATGACCGTACCTATATCAGCGCCATTGATTGATTTCCAACTCTATTACTAGAAATAAACCAAAATACTTTCTTCCAATGTTCCTTTCCATTAGATCATCAGCATTATTACTTTAGCATAAGCTGATCTTATCATTAGACTAGCTTTTGCTCAAGGCTTCACCTACGCGATAGAGTCCTTCCGGCCTAAAATTCCCGCTATATGGTTTTCTCGGAATAAATTGACCATGTCCTTTTTAGGGTCTTAAACTATCTCTATGCAGGGGCGGTTGCGGACGACAACTTAGACGTGAGTCGGAGGAAGCCCGCAGCCGTCCCTAATGCGCCGAAGATAGCCACCGCGGAGTTAGGGACTCGGCCCGGCGGTCGCCCGACGTTTTCCATCTCTCCGGGCGGCTCAACGTCGGGTCGTAAGGCACGGTGAACCTAACATAACCGCTCAGTCGTTCCCCTTGAACACTGGGTGGTAATAATAAGTCACTTTCTCCGCGTCAACAAAAAAAAACTATCTCTATACCATTTCATCGGTTCCGTTCGTTAGATTAATCGTTTGCGGCGGAGGATTTTGTTTTATATGTAAGGATTTACTCCTTTGCTATTTTGAAGAGGTTTACAGTAAAACAATTGGTGCATAGATCCTTTATCCGTTATACATTGCAAGGTTACTGAATGTTCATGCAATCTGACGCGTAATGCTAACTAGATTCCTGTAAACAAATACATATGCATAAAGCGCGGTACATCATATACTGGTATGAATTATACATTTAAAGTACTATATGCACCATGGGTTATTATACATAAATACATAATCACGCTTTTTATCCCCGAAGGGGTAGGCAGAGGCGAAACTAATGGATCCACTTTTCAGCTTGCGTATTCCATCCCATGATGGTAATGGTGGCGAGCCTACTGCCATATCGGGCACAAATTCTAGACTGGGCCGATACTGAATATAAAAATCCAATATCACTTTGCCCGACCCAGGATCGAACTTAAGACTTCAGCATTACATTCGTACCGTAATATATCTACGCCACCGAGACAGCCATTTTATAATTATGTTGGTCAATCACATGGTCCTTACCTAAACATAGTATAAAAGTATATAGCTTCGTGAGTTTTGTATCAGATTTTTGGTTCCAAAATTTCCACGATCCTAACAAATATTTGCGCAGTTTACAAACATTTGCTCCAGTGTGGACATTGGTCTCGGAGCATCTTCTTTCAAGACCATCCCGAATTCCGATTCATGTAAGCTGCCAAAATAAAACTTATCAAGCTTTTTTTGAATTGTGACACATTTTCCAAAAGAATCTTATCAAAAAGGTTAAAGTCCTCCCTCTGATAAAAGATATCTGATATAAAAACCTGCCTTAACATTTGTAAGAATAACATTTCAAGCTAAATTATAATAAGATGCTGGTAAATTCTAGAACAGTCCGATGCGTTAAGTAAACCTTGGAGAAAAGGGGTAAGCAGGATTGATAGATTTTTGCCAGATTATCATGAGTTCATATTAGCATCATAAAAGCAAATTCCACTCCCTCGATCACAGACGGTCATTGACCGATAGTGAGTCTTTGAAAAATATTTACTTATCTGATATTATGTCGTATGAGAATAAATAGCACCTGTGACCTTCGAATAACCGTCAGAGCTAATCATTATAACTAACGCGGTGTTCGTCGTTGTTGACTGATTTTTTTGATGAGATATATAATTAGTTATTTACTTATACTTTGCTATGGTTATACTCTGTCGAATATGTTTTGGTCTAACGATATTTCTACCAAAAAGAAATTCTAATCATTATACCTATGACTTTAACACCGTTCATCCAGACAAATAACTAATATATAATCCCAGGCAAAAAATAAGTTACTTTTTAACAAATATGCGCATTAAAACCTTATTACATTGCAATAAATACCAAACTCAATTGCATTGTCCATTCCAGGAGTACCGTAAGACCTATTAAAAGGCGTTGACCATGCAAAACGTAGCCCTTGGCGATTGATAGAAACCATTCAACACCACAAATAACTAAGGTTCATAAATCAGTGTGATATAGCATTTCCTGAGCCCTGCGGTTTCAACGCCTAGAGCTGTAAGGACTTGGTTAACAGTAAAAAGTAAGCACATCCCTAGAACTATTTAAAGGTTAATTTTCGTATTATGGCTAATTTTTTAAGTTCAAATCAATACTGCCTCGGTGGCGTAGTTGTATTCAGATACGATTGCAGTGCTGAGGTCTTGGGTTCGCCCCCGGGTCGGGCGAAGTAGTATTGGGTATTTTTAGTGAGTATCAGCCCGGTGTATGAAATTTGTGCCCGATATGGCGACAAATTCGCCACATATCACATCATGTGACGGAATACGTACGACGAAAAGTGGGTGCACTAGTTGCGTCTCTGCCTTCGGAGATAAAAAGCGTGTGTGTGTGTATAAATAAATTTGTATTAGAGCTGTACAGATGAGGAAAGCTTACCTTAGTAAACATTGAAAAGTAATAAATAAATTCCTAAACAATATTTGAGTGTTCATTTTCATGTGAAAGCATGAGCAAAAAGCTTACTGGTGGTAGGTCTCATATGTAAGAGTCCGCCTGAGTGGGTACCACCGCAATGTCTGTTTCTACCGCCAAGCAACAGTGTGCATGCACTGTTGTGTTTTGGTTTGAAGCACATTGTAGCCAGTGTAACTACAGGACATAATGAGACTTAACGTCTTGTATCTCAGGATGACGAGCGCAGTGGAATGCCACACAGTAGCTCAAAATGCTGGGTGGTGATTGCTACTGTTTATTACGGTCGTATCGCTTACCATCAGGCAAACGACATGCTTGTCTTGTTAAAAAAAATATAACCATAATATTTATCATTAAAAAACAATTGCCTCAGCATCAGTGTTGATTGGCTGTCTTGCGTAACAGCATAGGCCGTCTCCAGAATCTTCCACAGGTGTCGGCCTCGTACCAGTCTCATCCATTTCCCGTTGCTCCTTTTATATCGCCGGACGATATTTGTATCTGTCTGCACCTTCTCCTCTTCCAGTTTATGTGAGGCTGGGATACCAGTCCATAACATCCTTAGTCCAATATCATTATTGTAGTTCAAATATAAGTATTGTATATTCATTTCCATGTAATTATCCGTCGGCCTACCACATAATATTATAGCTTTATCTGATCGAAGTAAATCAGTTTGTAAAATATGTTGAGTATAATATTTAAATGGATCACGGAATGATTTAAAATGTTTACAATATAGTGTTTCGGTTTTTCCAGTAAACATAATAATGTCTCGAGATATGGTCTAAACCAAAAGTCGTAGCGATTTTGCATGATAAAAGTCGCCGCACAATAGTGGTGCTAAAATGACGCCTGTTAAAGTAAACCCACTTAGCTTACTACCATTAGTGACATTATTATCCTTCTTTGTCGACATTAAAACTTTTTAAATTCTATCTTTCGTCGCGCTAAAACCAACGCGTTTGGCAGAATTGCCGTAAGAACGATACGGCTATTGACAATAAATTGAAATTGGAACCAGCGTGTTGTACCACATTTATAGTAAAGAACTTACTGATTTTATACGTATGAAATGGTATAATATTTTATGAAAACACAATAATGGTGAAAGACTAACTATTCCATGCCAGGTCTCAGAATGCAAATATAGACGTGCTAAGCTGGCATGCCTAGTGAATCTTCTATCGGGTATTTAATCCCTGCTTATCGGTCGGCCTCGGTGCTTATTTTATCAGCAGGTTTCCGATGTGTCATTCGTCTAGGAATTATAACAGAAGATTACCGTTAATATCTATACTATCTGTTATTATTGCAGAGATGGAACTTTCATTTCTTTGAAAAATGTTAAAATCACTAAACTCAACCCTTTTCCTAGCTCCTGGACCTTTTCGACTAGAGGATGGTTGAAAATTCAAAAACAATTTCCACCATTCGTCTAAAAGCAGCATTTTATCTCCAAACCCCGTTGTCGTGCGTCAAGTGGTCTTTATTCATTGCGGAGGCTTTGTCTGTATGCTAATGTGATGGTGGCCGGTCACCGGCGCGACCTCACCAGGATCGAAGGTCGCTTGTAGGACGAACGGTTCGTGAGCTCCGCGAACAATTACCATTTGAAATACGAAGATACGTGCACGCCATTATGAGCCTTAGTGGCCGTGATGTGTTGCAATTAGTGGCTGCTTTATGTAATTGTTTGGTTGATCGGGTTTTGTATTGTTTTGTTTGACAAAAGATCGAAATATACATCAGATAAAATATTTCACTGATTTTATCTTGAACCTTATTAATAAATGCAATATTTGTTGGTTAATCTAACATACATTAACATAGCAATGTATTGACATAATTTTGGAGAAAAAAAAAACAATTCCTAGGTTAGGTTAAAATAATCATACTATCTATTATAGGTGTAAGTAGTTTAGTTCCCTGAGTATTCATTGCATTAACCCGTTAAGCCCCGCTTATATATATAGATGTATGCGGAAACCCTATATCCCATCAAAAACATAAATGTGAAATGTGGAAGCCAAGTCTAATATTAAGAATATGCGTGCTGGTCGACTGCACCGACAAAAGAATTGAAATCTTAATAGTTGCCAAACCCTGTAGATAATCCTGAAAATTATTTAGAAGAACACAATCCCTTCTAAAATAAATTTAAACTAATATTTCTTTGATTTTCTGCTACGAGAATGTATGATATTTAAAAATATAATTTCCTAAATTTGAATAGTCGAATTATTTACACAAAGCAGATAACTTAGTATAAATTTAAGCTCAAGATTTGACTTGGCTAGTCTTCACATACAATTTTTCTTATATTTGGCTAATAAACTTATCTTTATGTTACTGTTTTTATATTGTAAAGTCAACATATCCTACTCTTCGAAAAAAATATTTTCTGATAAAACTAGCCAAGACAAATCTTGAGCTTAAATTTATACTAAGTTATCTGCTATGTGTAAATAATTCGACTATTCAAATTTAAGAAGTTATATTTTAAAATATCATACATTGTCGTAGCAGAAAATGAAAGAAATATTAGTTTAAATTTATTTTAGAAGGGATTGTGTTCTTCTAAATAATTTTCAGGATTATCTACAGGGTTTGGCAACTATTAAGATTTCAATTCTTTTGTCGGTGCAGTCGACCAGCACGCATATTCTTAATATTAGACTTGGCTTCCACATTTCACATTTATGTTTTTGATGGGATATCATTACTTTTTGTAAAGATATTATTTATTAAAATATTGAGTTAAGTAATTAAAACAATTACGTAAGAAGTTACATTTGATCAATATTTATGAAGTTACTTATTTTAGAAAGAAAATAAACAATGTTTTAAAAGCCGTAAACCGCTTCATCGTTCTGCTATGTGCACGCGATGAAGTCCTCTTGGTATAAAAACCTCTATTTAATAATTACTTAAACTCTATGATTCGCAAGTATTATGATAGAACGTCCAATGTCATCTCATGTCACAATAATAAACGTCTTAAGGCTAGGATATCTGAGCGCTGTAGGCATTTACAGCTGTCTAATGTACCGGCGCGTCAGGTGCCGCGATGTTGAATTTCAAATGAACTCGCTTGACACCGATCAGCCACGACTACGTCACAATAAATCATTAAACGATAGTGAAGCAGTTTGTTTTACGACAAAAGATGTCCGCTTTTTTATGGGTGCTAGGCCTCAAAATCTAACACGGCTCAAACTATACGAATATTAAAAAGACAAAAATATGGATCTTGAATCCATAAAAAAAAATTAGACCCCTCCATCGATAGCTAATATATTTTAAACTAGACTTCTGCTCGCGGCTTCGTCCGCGTGAATGATTTCTGGGATAAAAGTCCCGCTTTATAATCCCTGGGATAATGGACCTTTATATTGATGAAAGAGTTTTTCAAATCGGTCCAGCAGTTTCGGAGCCAATTCAATGCCAACAAACATACAATTGAATCTTTCCTCTTTATAATATTAGTATAGATAAGTGTAGATGTAGTTTTTAAGCAAAATAAAATTACATACATCTCAAAATTGGAGGACTTTAAAATTATACGATTTATTGCGAAGTTCTAACTTTTGGGAGTACTATCCAAACATATGTATGTCGCAGGTAGAAATAGGCATATACGTAGGCATACATAATAAAAGTTACATATGAATTATGTCTTGATGCCACGATTTATTGTTCTTTGATCAATAATTACGTAATCAAATGTTCGCAGAGTACAATACCACGTCTTGACGTGGTGAATGAATCATGATTCATTACTATCTTTAGTTATTGTGGCACAATATTGGTGATTGAGACAATTACTTAACCAATATTAACTATAATAATCGACTAGTCTAGTGAATATGACCTCAAGTTTAAACCCGAAACCCTTTCAGTATTCCGAGTTTGACAGATGTCATTTCAGATTTTTTTTATTAGAACCCTATGGGTAGGCGCGTAAAGACGATTTCCATTGAATGAAAAGTGACGTCTTGTTCGCCTGGGAAGACGCGAATATGGAATGGTTAACATAGTAACCGCTCAACTAAGCAATGACCGATATGAAAACTGCAATAGTTACTACTTAGTAATTAGTATTGAACTGCACCGAAGTAGTTGCTTTATATGATTTGGCAGCCTTATTATATACCCAACTCTTGCGACTACTACTATCTGACAAATCAAATGGATTTTTCACGGTTATTATTTTATCTTACGCGACGTTATATATTCAGACACCCTCAATGAGATCAATAAAAAGGAATTACCAGACATACAAAATATCTTGGTAAGACATTGAAATAAAACCATTTTTTTATTTTATCGCGATTTTTTAAATGATATTTTCGTATTTGTTTACTACCTACTTTAAAGTTTGAACTGTATAGAAAATATTGACTTTGCTGTCCCATCTGAAAAATTTACTCCATATACCTATAAATATGTCGGAAAGTATTTTTTCAAATCATAATAGTATGGTCTTCATTTAAATTGTAGTCAAGTCCAAATTGCCGTAAAATCCTGAAAATAACTTATTATTTTGTATTAGTATGTACTATTGTGACTCATACTATTTTATTGTTGTTTCCTGGCAGCGTCGCCCGCATAAAATAATTTTTATAGGTTAAAAAGTATACCTATGCTCTACCCAGGGACTCAAGTTATCTCCATACCATTTCATAGATATCCGTTTAGAAGTGTCGGAGATGTGCGCTAACAAATAAACAGAAAAACAGATACGCAGACAAACAGCGAGAAAAGAATGAAATAAAAAAACGGTGATTTGTGTTCTATTACTCTTATTTAGTCGTCCCCTTATTTTTTATTTTATTTTTCTTTCTATGTACAGACACACCGGGTTCTAGTACTGCTTTATAGATGTTACACAAAGAAGCCTATACCGATACCTCCAGGGTCTGCAGAGCTCGTAAGCATATTTATAAGCAGATACTTAATTTAGGGGACCCAAACCGGGATTTTTTCAAGAAAATGTGGGCTACTGGACCAAATGAAGAACTTAAAAATACCGGTATTGATATCGCAATAATTGGGAATTACTTGTATCAATAATAAGGGTTTGTGTTATTCTGTACTATGATCTTCTATCCATAATATTAAATAGCAAATAAAAAAACAAAAAACAAGCCTTATAGAAAATCCAACTAAAAAATAGAAAATAAATTTCAATTAAGCTATGTAACGTACGTTTCAATGTATCTATGTAACAGAAACTTTGAACATGATTTTGACCGCCTTCAAAACGTCGGATGAAAATTTGGCATATTTATCAAGAACCGAAGACAATTCAATATTTTAAACAAAAAAACACTATTTTATAGAAAATCCAACTAATAATGAATAAACATTCAAAATGAATACGTAAATGATAGCTCATTTTTTTTTGACATCTGTTGGACCATAGTAGAGTTATAACTAAACTGGCTACTCTTATGTAAAAAAATAATCTTACTTGTTTTTAGTGACATCTGTTGGACTATAGTAGAACAAGACTAAAAAATGAAAAATAAATAACGGTTAGAAAAAAAAAACTAAAAAACATGTTTTATAGGAACTCCAACTAAAAATAGAAAATAAATTTCAATAAATTTGAATTAAGAATAGTGCAAATAAGAAAAAGATGTACTTATTTTATTGTAAAAGAAGCGTGGGGTGCTTTTTAAGATATTATCAAAATGATAATCTTTCTACTCATATTATCTTTCAATAAAATATTTATATGTATTGACACCATGCATCCCACGCTTTTTTTACAATAAAGTACATTTTTCTTTATTTACATTATTTTCCTTTGTATGTATAATGCCAAAATATTATCCAAATATATTATTTTAATATTTTACACGCAATAAATTCAAATGTGATCCTTTACTATTCAGCAAAAACAAACAAGAGTTGAAACAAGTATGACAACGTGTTTAAAGAAGAAAGAAAAAGAATAGGAAAGATTCATAGAAAAATCCATCTATTACAAATAAGAATCCATAATTGTTGTTCAAAAGTAATTGGTTCCTTTGCTACATAACGCGGTCCAACTATAAACAAAAGCTGTCAAATACTTCGATAAATTAGTGGCAGCAAGCGCGAAAAATTGACGTAGGTCCAACCTCCACGGCGCCTCGGGCGCATCTGAAACGAGACGCGTTGTGCAGAATTGTTAAAAAATTCGTGTTTTTTTGAATTTTGAAAAGTGCAAATTACTTTTGTGAAATTTTTTTTGCATAGCAATCTGCTAAATGTTATTACCCTTTTATTGACTTATATTTTTAAAGTAATTGTTTAATATACATTAATTAATTTTTAAAAATAAAATCCGAATTTTCTCTGTTTTCGTGATTTTTTATGATCGAGCGAAGTTGTAAGTATCGTGTTTTGGAATCCACACCAATGTAGAATGATTATTTAACTATAACATATATTTTTCTCGGACCGAAATGTTGATTATTTCTTGGTTCAAAATTGAATAGAAAAGAAGGTGTTTTGGGATATGGCAGCCTTAAGATGTAAATAAACATTGTAGAAATCAGAAATCTTTAATATGAGCTCGAAACAGAAGTAAATATATAATATAAAAGACATAAGAGTGGGCACGAGTTGCTGATGCCTATAGCGTATCTATAGGAACCTACCGCCGTATCCCACAACAGCTCTGTCTAAAGTCGGAAAATTTATAGAAAATATCAAGCAAAAGTGGTGGCCTAATACGGAGGGAACGGGAACGTAATTAATGGATCAAGGTGAATAGTATTTAAAGTAAAATAAAGCATCAATGGACGTGTGCGCCTAAACGTTCATTATTGTAAATATAATTTATAGATAGTATACAGATTTTCCGATTGCTTGGAAAATGTTTCAAATCTTAAAAATTTATTGTTTTCAGATTTTTTGCTTTGTATACATACAATTACCTATCTGGACACCAAATTTCAACTTTCTAGGTCATCTGGAAGTGGGTTAGGTTTTTGATCTATATGTCAGTCAGTGATAAAAATGCCGATTTTTAGATGTTAGTATCTCAATGACCGTTTGAGCTATATTAATGAAATTTGGGATTCTGGTTAACTTGAGGGGGTTTAATATATAAGCCAAATCTCAGGTATTTACGTTAAACAGATTTTGAGTTATGGAGGCGTTAAAAGTCGCTCCAAATGGTTCGGGTGAAACTACACTAGGCAGCTTCGACATTTTTTTTTTGCTTGGTTTGACACGCTGCCGCGTGTCACGATACTCGGACACCGGTGTGCGTCGCGGAGCTTGACAGATTAAGTTGGAAGTTCTTAAGCACAAGATATTATGGGGCCCATATTTTTTCCAGTACCAAATATTCTTCGTAAGACTTCTCCAATAAACCTTAAAAAAACCATCACAGTCAACTCTCAAAGAGGCGGGCAACAATAAAACATAAATAACACAAATCATAAAAATGTATATCAAACGTAAATATTCAATGCATTAATTACAGCAATAATGAGTATAGCGTGAACAAAGACCCGCCTAGGTATCGAACCTTGGCCCAACCTTCGCACATCCTCGCTCCACATGCCCTATTGTTCCTGTCGTGTGCAGTTCGCATGAATCTTACATTCAAATTAAATTTCATGAAATGCAAATGTAGAGCGTAGCATCCTAAGCACCGGGTAGACGCTACCTTGCGGAGAAGCACAATGAAATTTCCCATTGCTTCATTTACCTGTTTCATAGTAATGTTTCTCAGCAGGGTATTGACAGCGTTTGCAAGCTCATTTAGATAAAGATATAAGAAAGGCATGTTTATTCAGCGCCTGTCAGAATTGAATTCCCTTACTTATCTATTATATTATATAATTTGTCAACTTTTGAAGGGACTTATAATAATATGCTTAACATTAATTATATTCAGACTATATTGTAAAAACGTGGAAGGTCGGTTATGTGATTTGTACATCACATACAAACCAATCTAGGTTTAAGTGATGTTGTTAATGTAAACTTTGTAATGTAAACACTTAAACAATAAATGACAAGAAAAAATCTACTTTTGTATATATTATGTCGGAAAGGATACCAATTTCGTGTACCAGAAAAACAAATCCAGAAACTTTTAATCCACATAGTGTTCAGTCATAGCCCTGTAGAAGCAATAACTTCAAAAATATTGATTACAAAATACATTTGACTTATACATAACTACGGTACGAGTTCAATGCTGAGGTCTCGGGTTCGATCCCCGGGTCGGGCAACGTGGTATTGAATTTTTTTATGCAGTATCAGCCCGGAGTCTGGAATTTGTGCCCGATCGGCGATAGGCACGCCCCTATCACATCATGGGACGGAATACGCACGTCGAACAGCGGGTGCACTAGTTGCGCCTCTGCCTACCCCTTCTTCGAGGATAATAAGTGTGAGTGTGTGTGTGTTATACATAACTATAGGTAAATCATTATAGAACAAAACAACTTGTAAACTATAAAACCTTATAAAATAACGTGTATTTATAACTGAAATGCAAATTCAACATCAATACCGATATAGACAAAAAGGAAACCAATAGTTCCGTTACACCCAGTTGCAAAGTAGGCTTTTAGTAGAATTTCGCCAGATTTCAAATGATAATGTCACCGTATTTTAAACTTATGTCGAGGCTTAGTCGTATCCAGGATAATACGAGCTGAGTCGAACATAATGATTAGTAGTATTTGATAGCATGGGGACGTAATAAGGTGTGTTATGGGGGTCTTGCTAACGTGGTTAGAGGGTACATGATGTAGATATTAAGCACCATATATACACTTTAAAACTTGCTCAATAAATCAATGTCTGTCCAGTAAGGGCTGGCATAATTTTTGTCAAAGTCGCGAGATTTCTCGTCCGTCGACATAATAATTAGGGAATTAGAAAATGAATCATACCTTAAAATTCTGTAGCCAAATATAGCTTTAAATTATACGCATTTATTTAAATCTGGGAAACTGTTAATTCAGACAAAAATAAACCAGTTTTAATTGAAGCTTGTTGTCAAAACATGGAGCCAACTATTGCATAAATCGACTTCGCTGTTTATTGACACTTCGTGTTGCAATACGAATAGTAATTTTATCCGTTAACTCTGTACTGCACGAACAAACTTTCCGGAATGTAAGCAACCGAATGTAAACAAATCAATTTTTTGGTTCGTAAAAATATTTGTATTCATGAGAGACTTTATTTATATTTATGAAGTAATACGGCATGTGGTTTAAATTAAGACCTACAACTTTGTTATGGTCAGATACATAAAACAGTCGGGATTAAAATATTATAACAGGCAAAAACTATGCTTACTTACAGCAAAAATATAATGCCCAATTCCTCGCCTCCCAAATCCATCCCTGTCTGATAAACAAACAGTTACCAAGGCTATAAAATTATTGTGGATATCTTTGATTATATTGAAATTTAATAACCGTCTATTGACTTTAAATCTGTAGGTCGTCGTATAATAATACACCTCCGACCTCTGATTGTTTAGAAAACATTGACACAGAGATTATCCGATGACACTATCCATAATGAGGAGATAGTGAAGGAAATTTTATATTCGAAGTGTTAATAAAATTAGTAATTGGTTAATTAAGTTAGTAGCAGTGAATTGTGACAAAAGTTTGAGAGAGATATAACGAAAGTGGACGATAGCCTAATTGGGATCAATGGAACGGTCTGCCGAGACAATGTCCGGAGGTTCAAAACCCAAGGCAGTCACCTCTGACTTTTCAAAGTTACATGTGTATTGTTTATCAATTATCGTTCGCTTTAACGATGAAGGAAAATATCGCGAGCATACCTGAGAATTTTCCATAAGAATCTCGAGGGTATGTGAAGTCTTCCAACCTGCACTAGGCAAGCGTGGTGGACTAAGGCCTAACCCCTCTCAGTTACAGAGGAGGCCGGTGCTCAGCAGTGGGCAGAATATAATACAGGGCTGATAGCTTTGCATTGTGCAAAACAAACGTGTGGGCTTTAGCAACAGCACAAATTGTTAGTTCAATAGTAGTCTAGTGATTCTTAGCAACAATTTGGCAGCAGATTTTGCTGGTAGCACTTAAAGTTGGAGAGATCAATGAGAGATATCGACGTACAATCAGCAATGTGTATGCTCGACACTTTAAGGTTCTGAATAAGTTGCTTGCGCGTCATCGGTGAGCGACGTGCAACTTATAAATAAAGTAGGCGATAAGAGTTATCTACTGTGTGCTTTCTACATCTCCGAAACGATCGTACCTGCTTGGTGTTCTTCTTAATCTTTTTCTTCACCCCTGAAGATCGTGTCCATCCTGAAATATTTTTGATGGAGTCGATGACGAGCCGTCTCTATGCCCCCTATGTTCGGCTTTCCTCAGGGCAGTGACAAGACGAAGTCCTGTTATATCCTTTATTTGGTCAGACCAGTGGCTAGGTGATCGCCCACGTGGTCTTTTACCTTCTGCTATCCCGACAACTAGCAGTTTCTCCAAGTTACCTGCTTGATAAAATATGAAAAATGGCCGTTTTACCTTAAAAAGTTTACTTTTACTTTTAAAGGTTAGGTACTAGCACCAAGTTGTATGATTGCACTCTCTCTAGCAATGATATGAGAATGTAAAAAACTTATTTGTAAGTAGATTAAGTAAATTGGTTAATATAAATTATGATCAATCATAACAAGGGCGCAGATATTAACAAGTGCTTTCGTTGTCTATTTTTAATATTTAGTTAGCGGGTGATTAATCTTCAGTTAATTATAGTTTGTAGAAGCGATATCATTAAACATACGATCGAATTAACTTGTTATCTACATTAAAGATTCGTCGTAATTATGAAATGGTATGTGAAAATGTGGTTGTATCTAGTTATGTTAAGGCGTCATTGCCGAAGACGAGTTTTCTTATTACTTAAATAATATGATATTATATATTTTACGTACTACATTAAATTATGAAGCTATGATTAAAGTTCAATTTCTTCGGCTTGCTCTATTTCGCTTAGTGCCATGCAATTGCGTGTTATCAGCCGCTTCAACTGATGTTGAGTTTGCTGATGATTCAGCCGCATAACGTTCACTGCTGAACATAGGCATCCGCCAAAGAAATCCAGACGGACCTGTCAACAACTGCTTGCCTGACGTCAACCTAGAGCAATTTATTTATTTATGCGCTATATATGTAGGTATACAAAGAAGTATATAGGTAGACTTAATGCCAAAGGGATTTTCCACCAGTCGACCTTAGGTCGGTGCTGAGATAAACAAGGTAGGTGCAACGTAGTCCCAAACTGGGCCCAAATCCAATACATCTTAGTCCACTGACCATAACAATAAGTTATAGACGTTGCTGTTGCATATAAATGCATTTCTGCCCTAGTAAATAATAAATAGCGTACCTAAAACTCTCAAGAATAGTGAAGCCTTCCATTATTAAAATAATTTTAAAAATCGAATCCGTTAATCCAGACCAAGTTCTAAAATCGGTTAAGGTTTAATACCAAGGATTAAGAAGCCCAAACTCTAAAATCGCGATTCATTAAATCATAATGTAACCATTCGGCCGAACAACGAGCCATCGCCTTAACAATGAATACTTTCTACGATTTGACAGCAGCGAGATAACATCATTAATTAGGTTAAGTATCATTAGCGTGTCGTCATTGTTTAGTGCCGACTCGCATCAATCAAGCGCGGGTTCAAATCGGTCAATTATATCGTTGGGTATTAGCTTTTGGTATTTGGGTTTGTTTAGACGTAAAATTTAAGGATGTTGAGTTATTTATTGGAATTTTACTATTTATTACTTTAGGTATTCTATTTATCACTTTACTTTTAGATTTTTTTTTTTTAAACGGCCATCTTCGGCGCATTAGGGACGGCTGCGGGCTTCCTCCGACTCACGTCTAAGTTGTCGTCCGCAACCGCCCCTGCACATACCGCTATTGCGGTCCTTTTCCTGTTGCGGGGGCTCAGAAGCCCCCGAAACACCGTACCGTGTCCACCTTTTGGTGTCCGAGGCAGCGTGAGACACGCTGCCTCGGACATGTCCATCACGGGGGTCACAAAAGTTGGCTAGACTATTGGGTGGGCGGCACGTCCCGCCCACCCGTGACCCCCGGAGGGCCCTATTAGTCGCCTTTTACGACAGGCAGGGGATACCGTGGTGGAATTCTCCAAACGCCCCCAATCCACAGGGCGGTTACTTTTAGATTTATAAACTGTTTATGAATAAAGCCGTTAGACATTACACCTCATACTAAGTACAGTAGAACGCCGATTATCCGAACGCCGAGTAACCAAATCGCCAATTATCCGAATCGGTCCTAAGCATATTATAAAAAATTGAAACCAAGTAATTTTTCTTTTGTTTTGTTGTAATAAGTTGGAACTCGTTAGAGTCCAGATATATTTCAATTGCAACTTTCTCTGATCGAGATGTTCAAGTGAGCGTTATTGTAGAATTGTGTTTGTTAAACTTTATAAAGTTTATTCTATGTGTGACAGTACGTTTTTTTTTATTGGTAATATGTCTATGTCCGATTATCCGAATCGATCCGGTCCCAATTAATTCGGATAATCAGCGTTCTACTGTCATTCCTCTTTTCAAACAGTTGCACATAAAATATCTGCACCTTAATCCCTATAGATACAACATAATACTAAATTAATGCTCAATCCACGAAAACAATACTAAGGAACGAGACTCGTACAAACTCGTACACAGGTTCTCTTGTAACTAGCTCAGTTCCGGCACGCCGACGATATCGCACTGTTCACCCCTATTGGCTACGTTCCACTAAGCACTCACGACGATCACGCTCACGACCACGAGTTTTCCCGTTCCACTAAGTCCTGAGCAGGTCCTGAGCGTTGTTATCGTAAACCCAAGTGGAATGGATTGTGGAGCGTTTTGGGCGTTGAGGAAATAATACAAATGGCGCGCTAGAAAAAATAAAGCAATAGCTTTAATAGGTTAGGCTACCATTATTAAGTTTTAATGAGTTTTAAGTGTAAATTGTAATAATTATAAGTGAAGTTGGTTTATGTCGAAAAATAAATATATAATTCAATTTTTATATGTAATTTCAATGAAGTATTCAATTATTTTACATTCAAATAAATTCAAAATGTCTTTAGCGACAACACTAGGTTATTTGTAGATGCGTGCATGCAATAATACTGTCGAAAGTACTAGTTCATCCAGTTCAGATGAAGAATGTAATACAATTTTAGAAAATTATAATCGTGTAAATAGAAAACTTTGACTTTTTAGTTCTGACAACTTTGCTATTTTTTCTCAACGCTCACTTCGACCCACCTCCAGAGATGGGTCGTTGTGGGCTTCTCGTGAGCGTGAGTGATGACGTCATTAATGACGTTTTCGCCGCGACCACAACGATCGTAGTCGCCATGTGGAACGGCCAAAAGAGTATTTTGGGCGTTGTGAACGCTTAGTGGAACGCACCCATTATATACATTTACAATCGATGCTCTGGCATCAATGTAATGATTACAAACTGTAATTTACTAATACAAATTTATTTGAATTTGGAATGTTGGTTTTCAAAGTTGATGAAGTGAACGCGTACGAGTATTTATGTAGAGTTTTGGATTTACTGTTCGATTCTTGGGTTGGGTTATCTGTATATATAGATGTCTTTTTTTATTGTTAAAAGACATACTCAGAAGTTTTTATTGACCAAGCATAGCTTAAAATAATTCATGTATTATAAAAATTACAATACACGACGTGTAATGCAATCAGACCTGTATTATATACTACCCACTGCTGAGCACGGGCCTCCACTACTACTATGAGGGGTTAGGCCTTAGTCCACCACGCTGGCCTTTTTTTTATGACATCGAATGACGAGACGAGCATGCCTTTCGCCTGATGGTAAGCGATACGACCACCCATAAACAGTAGAAATACCATCCAGCACCTTGAGTTACAAAGTACTGTGTGGCATTCCACTGCGCTCGTCATCCTAAGACATAAGATGTTAAGTCTCATTATGTCCCATTGTTACGCTGGCTACAACGCCCTTCAAAGCGAAACACAACAGTGGATGCACACTGCTGCTTGGCGGTAGAAATAGACATTGCCTAGTGCGGGTTGGCGGTCTTCAGATACCTTCGAAATTCTTATGGAGTATTCTCAGGTATGTAGGTTTCCTCACGATGTCTTACTTCACTCTTCATTGATAAATAATACACACGTAACTTCGAAAAGTCAGAGGTGTGTGCCTTGGGTTTGGAAGCTCCGGATATTGCCGTCCATTATATAGGACGTAAATAAATGAAACTAAAATGTTTGTTGTCTAATTACAACTTCAATAAATCCTTAACAGGTTAGATATACAACTCACCGATCTCCTTAGACAGTTATTTTCCGCACGATACAATTGTAACTCATATTTACAAAGTATAAAGGCGTATCTACCTCCTACGGGGCGACCCGCTTTGATCCGACCGACTTCACCTTCGACCCTATCATTAATCTAAAACCTACAATGTTAGGATTTCAACATTAATGAATTGCCTCTGTGAGGTCTTGTGAAACGCAAACTTGATGTATAAGTAACTCTGCGACTATAAATTAGATGGTTCATTTCAATCGTACTTACTTTTTTTACATTGTGTTGTAAAAAAAAGTAAGTACGATTAATAGTGAATATCGAAACTCTTTTGATTATCGAAACGATTTGGAGGAAATTTGAAAGGTAGATAAAATCCTGGACTTGCTTCTTTTTAAGTTCCAGAAAAATTATTGCTGGTAGGACTCTCATATGTAAGAGTCCGTTTGGGTGGGTACCACCGCAATATCTATTTCTACCGCCAAGCAGCAGTGTGCATGCACTGTTGTGTTTCGGTTTGAAGGGCATTGTAGCCAGTGTAACTACAGGACGTAATGAGACTTAACATCTTATGTCTCAGGATGACGAGCGCAGTGGAATGTCACACAGTACTTTGTAATTCAAGGTGCTGAATGGTGTTTGTACTGTTTATGGGTGATCGTATCGCTTACCATCAGGCGAACGGCATGTTTGTCTAGTCGTTCGACGCCATAAAAAAAACTGGGAAAGTTTTCACGCAAGGGAATACCATCCTTATATCTATTCATAGAAAACTCGAGATGCAGTTACCACTAGCCATGTTATGTCTCTTGACACATGTAACAGGGAACAAACTCATTATACGAGACCTCAGACGTCTATAAATTATTGTTTGAATTTTAGCTAAGATCATGTTAATTAAGTTATCGTTTTAACTTCAAAATACTATGATTATGAATTATATCTGTCATGAAAATCGGTGTAATTTACATTTAGTCATATATCTCTGCATCAATTAGTCTCTGGTAGACCTTCATATTATTCTTGGCAGATTATATTATATTAATATATTTGTTATTGGATAATTGTTATGAATTACAAATACCATGTATGATACACTCTGTACTTGTGTGTCCATAGCTTAAATCCAGATAGACAAGCGCTTTTGAACAATAAACAATTACATCATATTACGAGTAACAAACGTGAATTATTCAGCGTAGCTTTTGCCTATGATACGTCATTTTATTAATCGACTTCAAAAAAGGAGGTCAAATATACGAAGACATTGTTCAATTTAAATTAGGCACCGACTCCAAATATACGTTGTTTTAAAGTCGGTTTATTTTTTGTTAAAAAGTTTTTATTTATTGCTTTTTTGTTAGTTAATTATAGAATGGTGTAAACAATACATCATAGATATACGATTGCAGCATTCGCGAGTCATCTGCTGTTAGTTATTGAAGAGTGGCATTGTGTATCTCCAAAGATCTTCATCAGATCTTCATAAGTTATATACTAAAACCTTCCCTGAAAAATATACATTTTAATATCGAAAACCACATTCAAATCAGATCAGTAGTTTTGTATTCGGCTATTTTCCTTATAGTGGTTTTTGAAGTCGGTGCTATTTTTTTTTTCTCGTAAAAGTTACCCAGAGGTGCTGCCATTACACTAGCGTTCTCTCATACATCGCTACATGACATGATAGGTCTTGGCCTTAAAACTGCTATAAATTTATCCAAAAGTATAATAAAACCATTATAACACATTATCCGATTCCTTAATGAAAGCATCATCTTGTGAGGCGAGAGATGTGAAAAGCGCCATAATTCTCGATGACACCGCTTAATTAATGAATAATTCATTTTACGACCATGTTGAAGATGAAAATCGATACTGTTTTGATACGAATAAAATAAATCTGACATAGCGATGTTATCACGGTAATTAATAACAACAGCGCTTCTTGGCCTAGTGATAAATTCTGCGAAAAATATCTAACCGTTTAAATCTTTGTACTGGTATTTTTTATTGTTAAGATATGGGTTGACTAATTTGTGTGGTTTTAGTTGTTTGAACAGATTAAACATATTTTAAAATAGAATAAAAGAGAAGAAAAGTTCCTTAAAGTCTAATTTGACTTACTGTCTTACTTATTTTGCTTTGTGGGCTGCGACTGAACTAAAACATAATAAGTATTATCATGCTTCGTAAATTGCATAAAACATTTTATACCCTTGTGAACATAATTATAATCGAGATGAACATCTTCGTAATCGATAATAAAGTCCATACATCGAATTAAATTACGCAGCACTATCGGCGCACCTACCGCATCGGAGGTCTCATTCATAAATATTGTCAGGTCGAACACGACCGTTACATCCCTAACCGATATCGATTGTCTATCGATTTGAGCTTGATATTGAATCTTTGTGTCTGTAATGCTGTCTTAGTTTATATTGTTTTTGTGCTTTTATTTGTTAATTTTGTTATTTGAAAATCGAAACGGATTGTAAGATTTAATAGAGGTTTGAGGTATAAGGAGTAACTTGCAACAAGATCCGTAACGAAATTTGATATACCTAATTAAAATCAGCTGACATCTTCTTGAAGAAACGATAAAAAAATTAAGTGACAAATGAATAAATATTAACCAATAAATATAACTTAGATTACGACAGAAAAACTCCAAGAATCCTGGATCAATAAAGCCACGAAGGTTGATTTTCAGAAGACAGAACATAATATGATGGTGACGGTGAGCTACCCGGTGGTCGCCCGCCGGTGGTGACGGTAGCGATGGTGCCGGTACACCGACGTGCGCCGTAATTGCCCGCTTTCTACCTACAGCGTGATTCTAGATCGCTGCCTTATTAAACTATGAATACGAATTGTTGATGCAAGATTTACTACTGGGTTACTGGAGTACTGTTTTGTCGCTTTATTCTCGATCTGATTTAAAAAATTGTGTGTCTTAGTAGCAGATTTTAAAGTGTAATATTAACCAGCAAATCCAGCGATGAAAATTATGTGTAGCATTATAGCTTTTTATGCAAGTGTTTTTACAGCGCTATGGATGATGTATTATTTAAATGCATACTTTGTTCTTGTAAGCCATTTAAGTAGATTAATGTATGAATTCATAAAAGTAAGTGTAAATACCTATTATAAACATCCAATTAGCCCCGCATTCATAAAAATGAAACTGTAACTATGTATCTTGTGTAATGAGTCATTATTAAGATGTTGCTCGCGGCGCACTAATATCCATGTCATTAAACGATTGTTACTAAATACGTATGTAATTCAAATGATTGATACTCAGAATGAATGAATGAATATATGAAAGCAGACTGAGTGAATGAGTGAATGGTGAGAGCATGGTACGCTGTTACCTGCGCGGCTCGCGTGTCTTCTCTAATGGCGGTCGGAAAAAAGCCTCAATTGCGCTCAATTGACGAGTGCAGCCGAGTTTACCGATCTCCGCACGACCGCACCACCTGGCTGGCCGTAGGGTTGCTACGCGACTGTTCTCATTATAACGGGATTTGTAATCTACTTTAGATATGAGTGAATGAGGGAACGGAACTACCAGTCGGCACGCGTGGCTTTCTAGTCACAAAAAGAGTCAATTGCGTTTAAATGAGTGAATCCGTGTACCAATTTCTGAATGATGGGTCCATCTGGCGAAGGTTTATAGGGTTGCTACACGTTGTATATCTATATATTTTTTATTTGCGAAGTACTTAAACAAAATTTTGATAAAATAAAAATCCCAGCACTCTTTTTAAATAATTACATTTTCTGAGGAATAGTATGCGAACTTCTTCCTGTAGTAAAATGAATAGCATTCGAGACATAATGAGTGATTTCTAATATTTTTAAAGCTATGTGCAGACCCTATGTATCGAGAATAGCCGGAGGCTTTAGAAGCCGACAATTACAATACAAAGAACGCATTTAAGTAGTGCTTTGTATCGCGTCAATATCTGTATGGCATTATTTTTTTTCTACAAACCTCTTATTATAAAACGTGTCAACACTACGTAAGAGAAGCACAGCCTGATGAAAGAAACGCAATCAATGCAGGCTTCATGGGTGGGCGTCAAGAATTAGATCGAATTTCTCATTTAAAAATTTAGCCTTGCTAGTTCTCAATATGGCAAGTGCCAACCCTACGCAAGGAGAGCGGGGCTTGTGGACACAGATACGGGCTGCGCAGGCGCAGCGCGTGCACCGAACACACTTAGCGCCTTGTACAGCGTCAAGAACTGGATCGTATTCAATTTGACCATTGTCACGAATATACGCTTTGTGCTACATTTGGGAAATGTAGGGGGTTATGCCCCGGGTCAGGGTGGTGACTCAATCGAATAGTTGACTCAATTAAATACGATTTTATGCCATTGAGATTAACTGTACAATTTAATGTTGTTTACTTCGTAGCTAATTTGGAAAGCTTCTTTGATTTTTTTATTTAAACCAATGGTCACGTGTATACTGTAATGTAACTTAATATTTTAAACTCTATTGGTTTAAATAAGTTTTCTGATTTGGCTACCCTCCAAAAACTATCTTATTCGTTTATTACTGGTACAATAATATTCTGAATTTTATGAATTTGAAACGTTTCTTTCCTATATTCTTAAAGAGATATCCGTGAAATAGCTATTGACAGTTAACTTCAGTTAAGTATCAATACTTTTTGCACTCGTTTCAAAAATTTAAATCTGACAACCCAGTTATATTGTACAAATGATAAGAACATTTCAATTGTAAATACAATGATTTGGTCATTTTCCAATTTTACAATAAAAAAATGACAATTGCCTCTTGTTAGATGATCGGCAGAATATGGCTTTTTAATTTTTTTACGGTTTATAAAAGCGAATAATAAAGTTTCTTGTGTTGTATTTCAAATGCGACTCTGTAATTAAACTTTTTTTTTGTTAATTCCTTGCGGCTTTACGCTTGAGATGAAGTTTAGAGATGAGGTTAATGTAGTGTAAGAAAAATTGTATAGACGTTCTGATTACTTCTTTTTCTGGACTGCTTGATACGCATCTTAACGAAATTAGTATACACCAACCTTGTAGTTTTATATGTGCGGGCTATACTGCAAGGAGCTAAATGAGGTTTCCTATTGTAGGCACTAAAGCTGTAATTATACTATTAATGATTTTTCTCAATATTTTTTCTTATGTATACTTTTACTGTTCCACCAATAAATCGTACTTTTTTTCTTTATATATGAAAAAAATCTTTCCTAAGGTCTAGATAGATTCCCATGAATAAGTAGATATCAAATTAATGCAAATATAAGTATGTCTCTTAAGATTCATCGGCTTGCGTACGCATAAAACGAAACTGCATCAATTTTACTTTTTGCAACTTTACGTAATTATACTCGCACAACTGACGAGTGGTGTCAAATTGGACTCATAACAGACCAGAGACGCAATGGAGCGGAGCCGTGGACGAAAAATAGTTAAAAATTATAGTGTATTAACCTCAAGAGAGCCAGCATCCGATGTGATCTGAACCATGAACATCGATTTCTACGCGACACGTCGCTCGTTGGACGTTTCGGAGATTTTCAAACAAAAATCGCCTTTAAATATTTTTGTAGATAGGCCTTTGTTCGCGGGATGAAGTTGCAGCTGTATGAAAAAGTAATTGCTAAGGATGCATGGAAATTGTGTTATGAGACCTTAGAAATGTTTTGGATCAACAAGTGTATGCCACGGAAGCTCTATATATTAGGTCTTTACCTATGAAATTGCCGTGTAGTACACTGGAAGTTAGTAGTTTTTTTGTAAATAGTTTTTATTGCTATCAATCAAAATATGCACCCATGATGTCGATGCATCTCTGCCACCGCAGTGGTAATTTTTCAATGCCCTTCTTGAATAAGTTATATGTACGGGAGCCTACAAACTCTTCAAAGGCATTTTGCACTGCCTCTCGGATATTAGACAAATCACAACAGACGGTCTCGAAGCGACAAGAGTTGGTGTCGGAAGTTTTGCGTCATCCACCTTACTCACCAGGTCTTGCGCCGACAGTCTTCTACTTTTTTCAAAATTTAGACAACTTTTTGGCAAGAAAAAAATGAATACCTACTCGAGAGGCAGTACAAAATGCCTTTGAAAAGTTTGTAGGCTCCCGTACACCTAATTTTTTCAAGAAGGACGTTGAAAAATTACCACTGCGCTGGCACAGATGCAACGATAACATGGGTGCATATTTTGATTAATACAAATAAAAAATATTAACAAAAAGATTACTTCAACTCTCTGTATACTAAACGGCAATTCCATAGGTAAAGGCCTAATGTAACTAAAATTTAAATGCATTGCCAAATAGGGTTTCTCTTTCTCTCTTCATTCATTTATTCAATCCAATCGAAATGTCATTCCTTCTTTTCTTCATTCATTTATTCAATCCAATAGATTCATTCCCTCTAATTTTCCAAAATTTAATAGCTTTTTAAACGAATCCTTTTTTAAACTTCTTTTCTCCCTTCCAACAAAAAGTGTCAATTGCCAGATAAAAACTGGTGTAGTCAGGTGGAGAGTTTTTAGGTGTCTTTTTAGATTTGATGTACTTGTTTTCGGTTCAGTGCATCGCGGCGCATGTCGGAATTTCAATGGACAAAGTAGATGCACTTTGTGCATGTCATGATAGATTCAGATGCACCTGACGTGACATCGATTTGGAAAATTTCTTTGATGTCGCATGTAATATTGGTGCTTTGTAATCAAAATTTAGTTTGAAGTATTATAAGTAATATAGTTCAGCATTTTTGGACTATGCAATTTTTAACTGATGAGAATATTGTGACAAAAAATATTTACAATTTTGTAAAATTTAATTAAAAGTTACTGTTAACAATAAACAAATGTTCACAGAGGAAGTTGTTTGTAAAATTTTCACGAATGCAAGCTTCCATAATACTATGCTATCATTGTACTTAATCCAAACATTGTTTAAAATAATATCCATATTACGTATTATTGTATAATTTGTCACAAAACTCCGCGTCACGTATTCCTAACTTGGACCGAATTCAATGCAAGTTGCTCTTAATGCGTGGTTGGCGTGTAGAGACTCTGTAACAACAGAACTGTTCATTGTAGTTTTCACTCTCGATTTCTACATGCGAAATATCTACAACTCTTTTTTTATCAAAATGACTGCAATACGTCATAGTTTAATAATCAGAATAGCTTCAACTGGTCCCTAAGCTTGTTATAATTCCAATTTTCCCATATTTCCTCATTAAATTTAATTATTAAATTAATTTCGTAAATGTTATATATAACGTGTCAATCGATAGAATATAAAACAGCTAAATGGGAAAGCTATTAAAGATGTCACTGCTGGAACGTATTTTTTTTTTAATAATACACTACTCTAATTATCTCATCAAATTTCTAAAGAAAAAAGTCAAACAATAAAATAAAAGTCCACAAATGAAACAATTTATTGAAATTCCATTTTTAAAATTCGTCAGTCCACCGTAAGTACAATGCATTAATTCGTAGGGACGTGATGAGGCGCGGCGGCTGAGGCACACAGATGCTCGCGCCGCTGGCGAGGCGGGACGTGGACGAGGCAGCCGTCGTTTGGCCCGCATGGTGCTATACAGGTACACTGGTAAACATCGTGAGTATACGTTAATTCGAGGCGCAAGGTCTGAGACAAAATGCCCATACAATTGATGAGGCGAGGCATGAATGAGGCAGCATTATTTGGCTCACATGGCGCTAAAGCAGTCACAGTCATACTGATACAAAGTGAGTACAATACGTTATTTTGAGGTGTAAGGTCTGCGAGAAATGTGCTAACACTGAGGCAAGGCAAGACGTGGACGAGGCAGCCATCGTTTGGCCCGCATGATGGTAAAGATGTAAAAATCGCGATGTATGTGAAGTATCCGCAATATTCGAGGCAGTACCTGGAGAAGGCGGGCGTTAGGTATCCTACATGACTCTGTATATAGATATTATACTGGTAAACAGCTTTGTAAGTATGTACTTGCTGAATCAACGGATTCATAGATGTTAAGGCGCAGCGTTTGAAGCACAGATAAATGCGTCGTCGAGGCAGGACGTCAACGAGGCAGCGTTGAGGATTGGTAAATACGATATTTATAAAGCTACAAAGTATTGTTATATTATAAAGTACTAGATTTTGCCCGCGGCTCCGCCCGCTTTAAAAAGTTTTTCCGGGATAAAAATCCCGCTTTATATTTTCCCGGGATAAAAAGTAGCCTATGTGTTAATCCAGGACATGATCTACCCGTGTGCCAAATTTCATCGAAATCCGTTCAGTAGTTTTTGCGTGAAAGAGGAACAAACATCCTTACGTCCAAACATCCAAACATCCATACATTCTTACAAACTTTCGCCTTTATAATATTAGTAGGATTAGACGAACGAAATGTCAGTCATTTAATTAACTAGTAATTGTGAAAATTAACATCTTGTGAGGGCTAAGGCTCACAGTTATGGCTGGAGTGTAGTGTCACGAAAAACAAAATGATTATTTTTTTTAGGTATGAAGGTATATAATATGTTTCCAGCATTGTTATACCCTATCCACTATAATATCTGAACTAAAGTCTATTTCAATAGCAATGTTTGCAGATAACGTTTCTCTCCCAATGTACACATGACTTAGAAGCTACCTTTAATTGACAACCTGCGAGATCAAACATTTTACTTAGCGCAGTAGCTAAATGAAAAAGTAGCGGGCAATCAACAGTGTCTGAGCCAGGAAGGGCCAACTAAAGCCGTTTATCTTAGCTCTGTGGGTGGCTTGAGTGGCAGGTGCAGGCATTTCCATACGTCTCGTGCGCCCGCGCAGCCGTTCGGCACGACTTCGGTCAACTTCGGGGGTTTTCGTGTTTGTTAGAAAATTGAAAATAATTTTCGTGATTTGGGTAAATCAAGTTGTTAGGAATTCGTGTTAGAATTATGTTATTACAAATGAATCATTTACTTGCACAGCCCTAAAAAAATTGTATCTATCGTTGAATTAAGTTTTATAAAGTTCAATACTCATGTATACCTCATTTACATATGACCTTACATTCCCCTATCTTTACCGAGTAATTTTAAAATCTTTCATCAGGAATAACATCTTTTATTCCAATAATCATTCATTATCATCTCTAAAATAAATCAAAATGTACAAATAGTTGTTTTTATGTCCAACATGAACTCACGACCTGACACGTCGGGTCAATACGTTTTACCGACATTTTTTTATAATTCGTGCATTAGTTGTCTTCGTGAATTAGTACGGGGAAAGGCGAGTCGTGAGCTATTACCGACACTTTACAAAATGAATAGCGACGTATAAAAACGTCAGTAGCTAATGGGTGAACTACTGTTGAACATGTTTATTTTATTAATTGGTTTTACGTTGGATTTTTATAATTGAAAATTTTATTGGATGCTTTTAATAACTTGATAGGATTTTATTGTCTTAAGGCCTCGTTATTGATTTTTTCTAAGGTGACAGGTCGATGTCTTTTGTTCTAGAATTTGGAAAGCTTTCGAAGTATTTTAGTACAGGCGTCGGCTGTAAAATTAGATTACGTTAGTTCGATACCCGCAACTAGAGAAATGTTTAAGTGCTCTTCCCGTTTAATTGTAAAGTACACAATATGATTATAATCATATTCTACTGTGTGATGAAGACGATGGCTGAGATACTTGAATTTTTATTTAAACTTATAAATAACGAAAGAAAATTTTTTTGAAGGAGTATCGAACTATAAACACATCGTTTCTTGCTTCAATAGTCATTAAAAATGTGGGAGCTAGATAAGTTTTTTCTCGTTGTCAAATATCAGTTATTATAACACGAGGGACGTCAATCAATCAAGCTAGAAAAAATACTCTAAAACTCATTTAAAAAGAAATAAGACGTAAATGCATGTCAGTCGACATGTCAGCACACTCACGGTTCAAATCAAGCTGTAATTTAACAATTTGCCGTATAAATTCAATTGTGACACCTTAACTACATTATTTAGCTTTTCTGTGCCTTAACAGTTTACTTTTTACTACTTACCACAAGTTTTCATACGTTTTTTTGTCTAAATCGATGCCCTTTTAACGCTGCTTTCGCTCGAAAAATGTACAAATATTTAAACAATTATGTGTTGAGTGGAAAGCGTTAGTGTGTTTTGTTGATTTTAAAGGCCTTTGAAGTAAATATTATAAACTAGATTTTGCCCGCGGCTCTGCCCGCGTTCAAAAGTTTTTCCGGGATAAAAGTTCCGCTTTTTATTTTCCCGGGATAAAATGTAGCCTATGTGTTAATCCATAACATGAACTACCCGTATGCCAAATTTCATCGAAATCCGTTTAGTAGTTTTTGCGTGAATGAGAAACAAACATACATACATCCATACATACATACATTCTAACAAACTTTCTCGTTCATAATATTAGTAGAATATACCATAAAGGTTTTATAATGAAAATGGAAAAAAACTGTTTTAGCAATAAGTGAGAACGTTCGGTTACCACGTTCTTCCTGTGAATGCTCGAACAGTTCATACATATCTAAATAATAACCTAACCGCCACATATTTGAAAAACTTAAAAACATCACACTAACTGTAAAGGCTACTAAACAAAAACAAATCGTCAAAACTAGTTCAAGATATAAATTTCTAAAGACTATACAAGGCGAGACAAGAAATTCAGTGGTGCCATTGAAGTACGGACTGAACACCGGCAAGCAGCTGCTTTTTATTTATGAGGGCAGCCGGTTCGAAGGCGCGTCCACAATGGTTCATCGTCAGTTCAATTGTATTATTTTTGTGATTGGTACTATGATAGTTCCAGAATTGTAATTAGAACGACGATTTCGAATTTGGAATCAGTAAGCTATATTAAATTGTAAGTCGGTTGAACAATTTTTATGTATGTACCTAGGTTTTATTTTAAAATTACTTTAATGTGATATGTATTATGTATTGAAATGTCAGATATGCTTACAAATAAAGGCTCCTCCCGCGTTAAAAAGATTTTCCAGGATAAAAGTCGCGCTTTTTTATTTTCCCGGAATAAAATGTGTTAATCCAGGATATAATCTACCCGTGTACAAAATTTTATCGAAATGCGTTCATCAGTTTTTGCGTGAAAGATTAACAAACATCCATACATCTATACATCCAAACATCCATACATACTTACAAACTTTCGCGTTTATGATATTAGTAAGATAGTAGTAGGAAGTAGGATATTAATTAATATTTATATATTTATTTTATTATTATTAATCAACACATTTCAAAACGTTTTTGATTTCAGTATAAAGAGAATGCATTTCACAAAAGCATTGATACTAAAACAGAGTACTCTAAAAAATATAAAATATCCATCAATATATTTTTAAAAGCAATATAAACACAACCTTACACCGATTCAAAGCAAAAAGAAAATTCGCATCAAATAAATCTTATTGAAAACAATGAGAAGACTCCGATCAGTGGACACTGTTGCCGACATTCTCTTTACTAGCCTTCATGTAATGAATTTCACAGTATGTTTTGGTGTGATTTTGTTAGATTGAATACGAGTGAACCATAGTGTAATAGGTAAATGAGGATGGTTAATGAACAGTACAAGAAATGGTGTGGTATCAGCTCTGACTAACCCTGAAATGAAAAAAGGCATGGTACTACTACTTATGTACGTCTCAATGAAATTATTGTCAACAATAATATAAGCTGTTTAATGGAACATGCGCAATTTATCTTGGTTGATATGAAGATGACGGCCTGGGTGGCGTAGCTGTATTATGGTACGACTGCAATGCTAATGTCTTGGGTTCGATCCCCGGGTCGGGCAATGAGATATTGGGTTGTTCTAATCCGTATCAGCCCGGAGTCTGGAATTTCCGCCCGATATGGCGATAGGCTCACCCCTATCACATCATGGGACAGAATACGCACAGCGAAATGTGAGTGCACTAGTTGTGCCTCTGTTTACCGCTTCGGAGACAAAAGACGTGCGTTTGTGTGTGTATGTGTGATATGAAGTTAATTCATTCACCTTCCCATCTTCCACGTAAGGTTATAATCTTAAGCTGGAGTTATTTTTCATGTTAAAGGGGAAAAGACATTCTACTTTATTTTTATTTCCCACAATATCACAACGCACGATGCAATAATATTCGTCAGCATTATCCACAGTGGCCAAACAGCACACAAGATTTGCCACCCCGAACGAGTAACATAATATACTTACATAGACTTATTTCAATGTGTAGCATAGACTAACATTTTTACGAGTATTGTCGAAGTGGGACGTCACCGATAGAGGGTCGCATTATCAATTCGTTTCGCATTTATATTAACAGCCTTATGCTGGTTTATCTCAGTTTTCGCATAGTAATGCGTGCGAGTTTAACGAACTCCTATTTGCATACGACCTTAGTACTTTGTGACTGAGTTATGTATTGTATCTAGGCTATCTACGTAGTTTGTCAAAGAGGGAATTCGATCAATTAGATCCTGGTACTTAATTTTATAATAGGTAAGTGGGTGGTAGGCCTACTATTGCAAGAGTTTGTAGGTATGTACCATCACAATGTATATTTCAATGTAAAAACGGAATGGAGATTTAGCGTCGGGATAATAGATCTTCCAGTATTTTTTTTCAGGGTACGAAACACAGCGGGTCTGATACAAACATTGGTTACTCATAAATGAACAAATATTTTATCAAGCACAACGATCAAAAATGTGTATCATAGAAATTAATTTCACATTTCGAAAATTTCAATTCATTTTGACTTGAATACTTTTTGAAATCTGCTCATTATTTATTTACGGTCACGCACGCAGTCATTACGTCTCATCATGATTTAGATACATTATGGTTTATTACTTCATTACGTGTTAAGAAGTCCGTAACTTTGATTAACACCAATCATTGGTTTGAAAGTGAGTAAACATTTTGAACAAGCCATCGATTGTTGTTCTGTCTGCCATGTAGATGAATAAAATATGGAAGTCATTTATCCAGAAACATTATAAGTATAAGTAGACATAGAGGGAGAATTCTTTCGATAGTAAAGTCGATTATTATAAGAACAAAGGGCTGAAGGTTCATATTGTGGTTACATCAGAACTTTTTGAACTGGATAAATGAAACTGAAGGATACAGAAGCTTTCATCAAGAAAAACTATGTCTATTACCGATTATAAACAAAACTTATTCAGCTCAAGACATGAACTTTCCTCAACAGCAATTCCGCCATTCCATTTCTATGACCGTAATCATACCAACAGACACTTACTTTATATCTAACAGTCGTAATACTTAATCACTGATTAAGACCAATCATGCCAAACGAAAGTGCATTCGCGAGATTATTAACAGTAACAATTACCAAAATGCTTTCGACCAGTCGAGAGAAAGTGGCGATACAAAAGTTACCCTACTGATCATGGTTCATATTTCATTGTTCGTTTACAAAATTGTGGAATAGAAAGTAATATGTTCGGGATCTTGATTAAAATTATATTTGGGTTGGTATTTATGTTTATGTTGTTTGAGTGAATTGAAATTTTTGATGTAATTTTTATTTACATATATACATATACACTCACGCCTATTATCCCCGAAGGGGTAAGCAGAGGCGCAACTAGTGCACCCACTTTTCGCCATTATTCGGTCCCATGATGTGATAGGGGGCGAGCCTATCACCATATCGGGCACAAATTCCAGACTCCGAGCTGATACTGAATAGAAAAACTCAATATCACTTTGCCCGACCCGGGGATCGAACCCAAGACCTCAGCTTTGCAGTCGTAATTTTTATTTCTGCTATTATAATTGATTTAGACGTTTATTGGATGCAAATTAGTAAGTAGCATCCTGGTTATGGTACTTGTCCGTGATTTGATATAGATTTTTTTTTTGTTCAGACTGTTTTATTGTTAATACAGAAGCTACATCCTTCATTAGGTTCCATCATCATCAGACTTTTTACCTTTTTTATGATCAGTAGCTGCCATCCTCTTCAGGTACATTCAATACTCCCCTACAGTTTACCTTAAGAGAATCCAACTGCAACTAAATACCAAATTATTTAATATTTATAATTCCTTCAAAGAAAGCACATAAATGTCTGTTCTCTTACATAACCTCTCTAGGGTCTACTTCAATAAGTAATTGCCTGTGAATAATAATGTGTAAAGTTATTTTTATTTGAATGCGTGGGCGCATGGCACGCGCCACTTCAACTATTATTTATTGTGCGTCTGTCAATGGAAAAGTCAAATAGTTCGGACCACGAATTTGGAGTTCCGTATTAACGCAAATTTGACTTTAAAGGAGATATCCACTTTTTGTTTAGGTGCTGGGCCTCAACATCTAACCAGACTCAAACTTTATGCATATTAAGGGACAAAAATAAGGACTTGAATCCATTAAGAAATACTTTTAGACATCTCCACTTATAACTAACTTTTCGTTCATTTTAAGTGTACTTTTTAAGAATAAAATTACACAAATCTCAAAATCGGAGGACTTTAATATTGTACGATGTATTGCAAAGGCCTATTTTTTGGGAGTACTATCCAAATATGCATAAAGTATCTTGATTATAATTTTAAGCCCGTTTTTGGACATTTCCTTTTACGCGTATTATGTATACACACCATCACGCGTTTTCGTTTTCAAAGGCTAGGTACAGGTATTATCATTTATTAGTAACGTGGTATGTAGACAATACCGCATTTATAAAATGTATTATTTATATTTAAGATTTGATGGTTTTGTTAGTATAATGGACTAATATTTCCATTTGATTTTGACTGACAAATGGCAGAAAAACATGACGCACATTACAACAGAGTTCATTTTATTTTAGAATGAAGCCATTTGTAACAATTGACTACATATCATAATATTTTGGCGTATTATTTCATTACAGAACCTTGATTCTTGAATACCCGCTCTCACCTCCACGCTGAATTATTAATGCTGGAGATAATAAAATATAAATGGCAGCGCTCTTATATCTCATAATCGACATGCAGTCAGTCAGGTTTGGGGCGAGCTCTGTCGAATTGGCGCTAACAAAGTGTGTATTGGATTATTTCTTGATATCTCACAGATTTTGATCGATCTTGCGGAGGGGAAACGATTATCAATTTACTTATGAACAACGACGATGCTTATCGAAGTTGAAAGAGGTTTAGGAGAAGAAAGGAAATGTGTGTATGTATGTTTTCTTGAACGCTAAGCTGCAACCTCTAGAAACTAAAAGTAGATGCAAAATGACACTAATTTACTTATAGCAGATTGTATTAACCCTTCAAGTCCCGCTTATATATATAGATGTATGGGAGGGCCCTATATATATGGACACCGGTGTCCGTCGCGGGGCTTGAGAAGTCAATAACACGTGACCCTGTACAGCATGATCCTGTACATCTTGATGATTACTACCCTGACAGAAAGAGACTTAAAAAATTGATCTCTAGTAGACCATTAATCAGATATGATCTTGGTAAAGTGCTATATGCTGGAGCCTTTCATAAGCTGTGATATTATTGCTTACAGGTTTTTATAAACTGGTCTGAAAAGACCAGACATTCCTCATATAGATAAGAAAACAACGGATTTATGAAATGATAAATATGATATTGTACGTAATTTAGTGGAAAATCCCGTTTGAATACCTTGAAATATTGAAGATTCATTGTACGAAGAAGATGCTACAAGTAAATAGGTTCATAAATAAGTAACAGTTACACAACTTGCGAATTCGATAAGGTCAATCGAGGTCAGAGATGTCGCGATAACGCGAAAATTACCGTACATAAGCAGTAAAATTGAAAAATTTCGAAATTACCGTATTTTAAACGTACAACCACTACGAATTCGGTAGTAAAAATTACGACATAATCAAAAGTTTTCGAACTTTAATGTTTGATATAATTAAGGAATTCCGAGAAATCTCAAATTTGGATATATTTTTGGATTTTACGCGTTTCATTTCGGACATCTAATTGTGATGCTTGCGAATTTGAAAAGATTAGGTAAGGAAGCGGATTTTAGATGCAGTCGGAAAGCATAGATTATAAAGCTGTATATGGCATCAAAATAAATCATGGTAACATTTTATTTAACAAATACTAAATTAAATTTAGACGAAGTATAAACTATTCTCGAAAATATTTTCATTAGTCTACAAATAGTTTTTTTTTTTATTTTATTTATAATATAATATAAAATATGTCATTAATTAATTAAATCATGTTAATCATAAACCTTCATCATTTTATATGACTACATAAATAACGAAGTTATTGCAGTGGGGCCGGTTATAACACTAATTTAAGGATACCAAAATAATAATTACTGCGAGGTGAAAGGGGTTTAAGAAAATGTATTAATTACATTGTGAAGTATGTTTTATAACCTTTATAATCAAGCATTGTTCAATATCTGTGCTGCAAATATATTTTGGTTGTTTAAGTGAAAGTTTCGTAATACTTAACTTGACTGAAAAATAAAATATCATACCTCATAATCTTGAGTGTCTTTGAAAAATACACCCCAATATTTTTGAACTGTTATTATCTGCAAAGTAACATGTGGGTCATTATTAATACTCCTAAGTACCTCTTACGTCGTGTCATTCATTTCACCGATATATAAAAATCAAATTCGAAGTATGTTTTGCCAAACTACTGGAAACTTGGCACTGATTGTGATCGAAGCCATCTCGCAGAGCTGCCTTACTTTCCAAGTACTAAACACTGATGCAAACATTAAATAACCAGTGAAGTAATGAAACGAGACAGTAACCGAACCATTATGAAGCATTTTCGGATGTGAAGACCTTAATTCTGTTGAATTCGGGTTGAGATGCTTTTGTTTTTTACGAGCGCAGCGCAGAATCAATAAAGTGTAACATGATGTCCGTTAAGTTGCCGCTTGTTTTTGTTCGAAATTTAAATATTTGTCTGTACGTTTAAATTTTGTTCGATTTTATCGTTCGTGACAATAAATGTTTCGGTAGCAAGTTCGAATTTTAAAATATATTGAATGTTATTGTGATCGCAAAGTGCAAGTTGCATTTTGCTGAACCTGCCTTTTATTTGCAGGCATTTTTTTTTTTATTAAATCAAAAGAAAAGGATTTGGTCTCTAATCTTTTTAATATTAGAAGTGAAGCTGACTTTAACGATTTAATACACAAAGCCAATGTTTCTCTCAGACTCTTAAAGTAATTCGACACCATAGCCTGCCTCCGTATTACCGCGTAAATTCCTTCAAATGATAAAATTCTGCAAACGGCCTCGGGTGAAATCTTTAAAGTCAATAATTTGTATCCTGCTGTGTGTTTAATTCCATACATATTTCGCTCCGGATCGTGCCCCTTGGAAGTTGTGACTTAACACGAAGTTCAGAAGTGATTCGTGTTCAAACAGTTTCCTATATACTTATCGATTAGTACTTTTTCAGATCTGTGGGTTTACATCACTTGAGTATTATTATTCTTTCTTAAATGAAACTGATCCTGAAATAAAAATATATTAGAGCTTTGGGACGCTAAATTACTGAACACACTATGAGATGAATGCATTGTAATACCATAGTATTAAAATGCATTCACTCCGTAGAGTGCATAACAATGAAAAATTCGAGTGGAGATATTACATAAAAAACATACAAGTATCTTATTATTAATAGACACTGGCATACATTATACGACGTCTTGTAAATAATATGACTCCTTCATATCCATTGTAAGTGTTGCTTTCACTCAAGCACGCGCTTCTGTGGCTCCATTGTGCCAAAACATACAATTATATTGATTGCAGGCGCCGATACGAATGTTTTAATTACACATAGTATTTTTTTGGCCTATCGACAACCGGCAATTTAGCCCAGCATATCGGTAGCGGATCACAGAAAAAGGTTTTTTTATGGCATTGAATGACGAGACGAGCAAGCCATTCGCCTGATGGTAAGTGATACGACCACCCATAAACAGTAGCCACACCATTCAGCACCTTGAGTTACAAAGTACTGTGTGACATTCCACTGCGCTCGTCATCCTGAGACATAAGATGTTAAATCTCATTATGTCCAGTTGTTACACTGGCTACAATGTCTTTCAAACCGAAACACAACAGTGCATGCACACTGCTGGCGCTAGAAATAGACATTGCGGTGGTACCCACCCAGACGGACTCTTACATATGAGAGTCCTACCACCAGATAGGTACTGATTCCTAATATATACAGAGTGATTAGTAATATGACGTATTCCACTTAAGAGCATGTAGATTGGGTCAAAGCAATCGATTTTATTCCATGAAGCCCTCTCCGGAAACCCATAGTTTTCTAGCAAGTTAAGATTTGTTGAATTTAAAGATAAAGCACTTATAAGACCAAATGAAATTCAAAATTAAAAAAGTACTAAACGGGGTTGAGGTATTTTGTCGTTTTCTAGTAAATAACATTTTAGGCTTTCATAATAAACCATAAAATATTTAAAAGCTACGATAAGTTTGAAATGATGGCCTTCAATCTATCTATGGATATATAAGTGATTAATAATAATTAATTAAATGTGGCTCGACTTATCATAAGTGCAACTATGTTCGCCTACGTGATGAATAAAGTATTTTATTTTTTATCGATTTCGTAATTTAATCAAAAAAGTTTTTGACAAAAACTGCTGTTTATTTCAGAAAATCTCTAGTGTCTAAATGTGCAAAACACGTTAAAAACTTATTTTTTTATCCAGCTTTCTTATGAGGTATAAAACATCACTATTAACCTATCGCTGAACAGATTCAAGAGACAAGTGCTCACATTCTATCTTAATGCAACATAAATAGTTATTTGTATTTTAAATCACATTATTTTATGCACATACTAGCTTGCCCGACGAACTTCGTATCGCTTCAGAATCAATGAATGTTATGTTAATTTATTAGCTTTTTTTATAAAGATTAAATGAATTAAGTTCAACAAATGTACAAAAACCTCATATTAGTTCATAAACAGAGACAGGTTATGGCCATTCCCTCCATCCGTACCATCCACATTCGCTCGATAAATACCTTTGGTAAGTCGTCTTTCAACCACCCTCTCTAAGTGTCAAAATAATCTCAACGTACATCTTTTAATTTTATCACTACATAAACCTTCAGTTTATAACATCATACTATCTCCATGCGATAAGAAATAATGACTCCACATAATATACTCTGTAAGGAGTGCATTTCGACGTTCGTGCTTCTTCTACCAAACCAGCATTCAATTGATACATAAGCGTCGGCAACAGCACAGTATTGCGAATCCCTATTCTACTCCCGTTACCCTGATACAGGCTTTGGAGTTCTTATTACAGAGACTTCAATGCCTTCACCAGGCGGCCCTCAGTCCCATACGTTACTGACAAAGCTGACTGCAGCTTATTCCTCGGCACACGATCATAAGCCTTTTCCAAGTTTACGAAGGCACAAAAGACTGTTGTACCTTATGGAAAAGACTTGGTAAATCAAACACACAGTCCATAATACTTTTCTGTGTTTACGAAAATTGACGTTTAAATGATACGGCTAATCCCAACCAATTGAGAGTTGGAACTTGACTCTTTTATATATTACTAGCTTTTGCCCACGGCTTCGCCCGCGTTAATGAGTTTTTCCGGGCTAAAAGTACATAAAAACCTTCCCGTTGAATCACTCTATCCAACACATTTATTTGGATAAAGATTAATATTATGACGTTGATACAACTCTTAATAAATAATGCATTAATTTCGACCAAATTTGATTACCATAAAAACGGTTCTAGTGAGTTAATCTTAAAAGATAGACACATACTGTCGCGGACATTTTTTTAGATCATTTCAAGAGGAATCATTCTTTCATACATATATTTTTGGTATCTTGAACCGTTTTCGCAGCGCACGCAATGGAAGCCCTCAAGGATGAATAATTTTCCCCTTTTTTTCACATTTTCCATTCTTCGCTCCTAATAGTTCCATCGTGATGTTATATAGCCTAAATCCTTCCTCGATAAATGGTCTATTCAACACAAAAAGAATTTTTCAATTCGAACCAGTAGTTCCTGAGATTAGCGCGTTCAAACAAACAAACAAACTCTTCAGCTTTATAATATTAGTATAGATTTGTATAGATATAGACATTGTCAAGTATGTTTTAAACGTCATATTACCAAACTTTACATCGCAAAAAATGTCGCCTAAGCCAAATAGCCTTTCACCCTTCCATATGATATTTTTTTTATAATACAGTACTTTATTTATTACTATACAGAATTCTTTTAAGTGCATCACCAAAAAAGGTATTTCAATGACCTTTATTTTTCATGATCTAGATCATGATATCGGATACATTTAATATAAATTAAAACGTTTCTGCAAAAATGGTTGTAAAAACCAATTGAACAGAGTCGCAGATCTGTTGCACGAAACGAATGCGAAATTTCACGTGCGATAACCAGATCACTTTAGTTAATTAGTCGAAATTAAAGCGAAAAAATCAGAGTTCAACAGCTTTTATAAACTGGTCCGTTTGGCGCGGGAACACTTATGAAAATGAAGAAATTATAAGGTCGGGTAATGTGGCGCGGATTGCTGGTATCGATAAAAACGCATTTATATCGACTTTTATGTCGTCTCCTAACGTTCGGCGTAAATTCGACATGTTACAGCCCGTCCGCCACGTATAGCTTTATTAATGTGTAGTGAAGTACCTCGGATCATCTCGAATGTCGGTAATCGTAGACAAATATATCGATAGTAAATTGTGTTTTACTATTGTCCGTTGTGACTAAGGACCGTTAGATTTTACGCTTGCTGCTGATTGGCACTATTAATTTTATAGAAATTGAATAGTATGTCTCAGTAAAGTAAATAACGCAAACGGACACAATAGGGTTTATTACCCTCGCGTGTACTTGCAACATTTAATAATGACGTGAAAGTCTAGAATTTTGTATTGTGCGGGGAATATGTAATTATGTTAATTGTTGGTTCGTAATGTTAGAAAATTATGTTTGTTTGTTCTGTGGCTACGCTCGGTTGTGACCTTTTGTGGGTCGATGCTTATGCCTGACAGATTTTATGCAATGCTTAGTTAAACGCGAAGTTTATAGATTGTTGTTTAACTTTCTAGTTAGATTTATGTACTATGTACCATTATAGTTTATATGTGGTATAATAGTATAATATTTAACAGCCTTATATATAAATGAATAACAGGTACTAAATATATATCAAATAAGTTCTAAATAAAAAAAAATATAATAGATATCTTTCCTACAGATGGTAGACGCTAAAATCAAACGTTACGAAAAAATTATTAACAATTAAACAATTGATCCAATTATTACAGCGTCACGAATTGCATAAGCAATTTAGAAATTTTCTCGACGGTTTACGCGCCATAAAGTAATTCAAATAAGCCAGTAATCAACGTATCGACAATTGCCGAGCACTGTGGCGCCACACTATTTTCTGCCCTATTTAAATATTCCTAATGAGTAACTTACAAGAGGTTTATGAATATTGTAATGTTATGTTAAAGCTTTTACGGAGTGTTGATAACTAGTCTTGGGTTTAATATCTTGGGCTACTTAATTCGGCCGTGACAAAAAAGAGTGTATTTAATTAGATATCAAATTATCGTTACTCAAACATAAGCGTTTGAAATTTTAGGCTTTCTTTTTCTATCAGTAACAAATTCATAAAAAAATTATGAATTTTATGCCACATACCAACAGGGGACTTTTACCATTTCTAACATAAATGGCCCGTCACACTGAAGACTTTCACGAGCGACACAATAAGAAAATGTCCAATTCTATGCGGCTTATTACCCAACTAATGAAGTGCTTTCGCAGTATACAATTTAGTGTAATAACTATTTGGATACGCATGTGGCTTCGGCACGCGGCCCCCCATTTTGTGGGAAATGCGCATGAGTCGTATGTCGTGACAAACTCTGTCACACATCGCGAACGCGATTATAAAATTAAAGCCAGTATTGTTAGCTCACGATTTATGATTTTATTACTCGATATAGTGTTATCAGAGCGTAAAATGAAAATCTATTTGGCTTTGCGCATCGCGGCGTGCATTTCTTGTTCTTGTTTTGCGAGAATGCGAGTCTGGATTTTAATTTCATCCGGGTCTGTGGATCGTTGAGTTGTTTTACATAATTGAATGAAACAGCTACGACTATTATGGCAGTAGCTACTCTAACAATAATAATATATTATGGTTTAGCAATAGATAAAAAATATATTGTGTTTTATCATCCAAGTATTGGAGAAAACGTGTAAATAAACTTAGATGATGTTAACCTAAATACAATTTGTGTCTTTAACAGCATTTTTGATAGCTTCATAGCTAGTGACATCGGTTGACAATTCTGTCAAAATTGCTTTGACCGGTTTGAGGCTTAGTAATAACTTGCCGTGGGAATTGCCTTTACAATAAAAAATGTAATCTTGACACATTCGTAAGTAAAGCTATATTTTTTTTTATGGGTTCATTTATTTTTTTCCATATTGACGTTTAACAGTTAAGCACACAGAAGTGTCGTTTAGGCGCTGTGAATTTTATAATCGTATTTAAATAACTTTTAATATTACTTTATACGAGTTTATTGTAATTAACTGTACAGAGTTTTGTGAGAAAATGCAGGCAGTAAATTTGTTCTTTGATAACGGCAGAATTGCTTTCTTTTATGCGTATAAGATACTAAAGTTTGTAATGTGCTTGAGACATTTCTGTCGTAATATTTAATTATAATCAGAAAAATTATATGTTACTAGCTTTTGCCCGCGGCCCCGCCCGCGTTAAAAAGTTTTTCTGGGATAAAAGTCCCGCTTTATATTTTCCCGGGATAAAAAGTAGCCTATGTGTTAATCCAGGAAACGATCTACCCGTGTGCCAAATTTCATCGAAATCCGTTTAGTAGTTTTTGCGTGAAAGAGGAACAAACATCCATACATCCAGCCATTCTTACAAACTTTCGCCTTTATAATATTAGTAGGATTAACTCATATTAATAGATAAAAAAATATCCCCTATAATTAATTATCAGTAAATTAGAATCTCTACCAATTTTATATTAGCTATACATGGAGAGTAATATTTGCCACTTAAAGTCAATTCAATACTAACAATCGCATAAGATCAAAACTGAAATAAATAAGCACAATAACACCCCTCCCAACCTTCTGTCATAGTCAATATTCTAAGCTAATCATAAAACTCCATAAAAATACATGTAGGAAACAAAATGGTCGTAAAGCGGTCGCAGACGTTCGCCACGCGTGATTACGAAGACGCGAGCACGCGCGACGCGGGCCGCGTGACGCGCGCGTCGATTCTACGATTTGTTCGCACTCATTGCGACCTTCCATGATAGATCGATTTGAGTGCGTATACTGTATACTCTATCATACGTAGGCATTTGGAATAGGAAAATAGTATCGGTACGTTAGAAAATACTTAGCGAGTATAATGTTATGTTAGGTTATACCTATTATTTTAAACTAGCTTTTGCACACGGCTTCGCCCGCGTTAATAAGTTTTTCCGGGTATGCAGTTAGTTTAAGGCCTTGCGCCGCAACTCTTTGTCCCAGGAAATTTTTAATCCCGGAAAGACTGTTTCACGCTGGCGAAACTGTGATCATAGGTAGTCTACAATATATATCAAAATTCATAACCACTTTATTAACTACATAATTTATAACTATGATACAAAGTATATAATAGGTAGGTAATTACATTAGATAATGCATTTCAATAACATTGTTGTTAATACGTTGCCTTAAAATATTTCACATTCACTTTTACAGGGTAAAATAGAGATTGTTTATTTCGTAATAGCGAACTATGTTTACTCGTCTATTAAACTCGATTATAGACCTATATACATTGCTTAGAGATGTCACAAGTATTATTAAACTTACCACTAAACTATTTAAAGGTAACCACTAAAATATCGTGGGTTAAAATAAAGGCATCTGAAATAAGGCAGAGCTAAAACCAGATTAATGAAAACATTCTCATTCACGATTTTTACACCATTCTCAGTATCATACAACGTAAAAACATCTACATTATTGTGAACGTTCTATTGTAATACAAATAAAGTATGATCGTAATGTTGTAATTTTATTCACTCTAAACAGCGGTTTGACATGGGCGAGCGTGAGTCGCGCGATGAGGCGCGGCTAATTCGCGATAACAAGACGCCCGCCAACGCGCCGCGCCGCATTAGTGTGGGCACGGCTTTATTGCATATCTGAACTAAAAGAGTTAAATATTATGCGTAACGTTGTAAAGTATGTAAAAAGGTGTATAAACTTAACAAAGGTTGCATAGAGGAATGATTGAAAAAAGTAAAGAAACCTTTCAAATGCCATGATATCACTGATTTCATAAGTAATACATTTTGTACACAATCAATTCAGTGCTTTCATCCTCTATCATATTCAAACTCAAATAAATTCAATATCAAATTAGAAACCATAAAACAAATCAATCACAGTTAAAAACATTCCATTTCAATCGTAGCGTTCGTATTTTGAAATGCCACTGTCTAACAGCCAGTATGTAAAGCATCGGACACAAAGAGTATTTCCAAATACGCAGCCGATCGCCAGGTGTCGCTCTAATCCAGTTTTGATGGTCTGGCAACAAATCACTATCATTAACCGCGACAATTCTCGACAATCGCTGTATTTGAAACTACGTGTGATGTAGGGTTCCGTGGATAATGAGACCGATATTTAAATTCTATTTTTAAATTGACGTTTCCTGGGTTGCTAGTATTCAAGGAGTTAGTTATATTGAAGAATGTATCGATCTGTATTTAGCAATGATAACAAGTAATTGTCAGGAAAAATAAATTGTGTTGAAGGGTGTACTATTTATTTACAACATAAAAATTTAAGAAAAGTAATTCTTTATTTACGATTTTGTAACTAGAATTTTTTTTTGCATTAAAACAGTAACGTCGTAAGTACAGGATATCTGAAACGAAAGGTCAGTGATACCAACATAACCATTCCACTCACCCCATAATGGTAGCGATAACGTTTTCTCCCCGCGATAAAAAAAGGGGGAAATCCGAAATGTAATATTGATTGACAACCCAATCTTATTGTATGTAACTTGCTGATCATAGAACGATTATCGTCGAGTGACACAAGCAGCTTTCTCACCATATTTTATTATGAATGATGGTCGTTACATGTACCTATAATCAAGTACTAAATACATGCGGCACCGTGCCATTCGTGTTCTGACAATGATGTCAGAAATAGGATGTCAATAACCCGATATAAAGAGTCAAATGTTTAAAGCTTATTTTTGATTGGGGTTATTATTAATAGACTATATGCTGAAGCTAAAAGCAATCAATAATTAATCTAATACTACTTTGTAGACCGCTACAATGATAAATCCATTCAGTATAATTCTTGTACCTACTCTGCTAATAAAATATATACAATAGCAAATCAGCATTCTAATTAATCTCTCAATATCTAATACTTCTAATGTATTTAATAAGCGTACAGTTGGTATTTCCCAACAATGCAACAATAGAGGGATATTGCATCATATTAAGGTCGGTCAAAGTAAATTTTAGCAAAATATACAAAGGCATCGTCGGAAGGTCCTTTCCCGGGATAAAAAAACCATTGCGTAGTTTCCAAAATAAAAGTAGCCTCTACATTAATTCACGACTTGGGATATTGGTGTTTTTTTACAAATGGATGACGATGGAAGCAAGCCACTCGGCTGATGATATGTGAGACACACTCAGTAACAGTAGAAACATCATCTGAAGTTTGAATTACGAATTATTGCGTGGAATTGCACTGCGCTCGTAACACCGAGACGTTCGAAATTCAAAATCCTGTACCCAATTTCATCCAAATCCATTAAACTACTTTTTTTAAATAAATTTTACATAGAAATTATATACTAACCAGAAAATGACACAAGATTGATACCTACGAACTATTTTTCTAAAACATACGGAATTCGCCTTTACATTGCATTTCACTTTACTAGTAGCATGCTAAATGTAGAATTGAATAGCCGGAACACGCTCGAGGCAAGCCGGGTTACTTAATTATATTAAAGAATGCAAACTACATAATTCTTCTAACAAAACAAATCGTTAGCACACGGATTTCATTGAGCCATTCTTTGTCTTTGAGTGGGTGTTAATGGCGGCTCCGCTCGTTTGACAGACCATTACAGTTTCAAAGTCTTTCCATCTACTTGTATCGATGGTAGTCCTCTCGTATGCGAGGGGCTTTTAGGGTAGGTACCACTGCAATGTCTATTTCTACCTCTAAGCAGCAGTGTGCATGCACTGTTGTTCCGGTTTGAAGAACACTATAGCTAGCGTAATTACAGGGTATTATAAAATATCTTTAGTTACTGTTAATAGCGACAATATTGTATTAGATTTAAGGTTCCTGTAAAGATATTGTACAAATGATAAATAAATAAATGTCTCAGGGTGCCAAGTGCAGTGGAGTGCTACGCAGTACTTTGTTATTCAAAGTACTGCATGGTGTTGCTAATGTTTTTGGGCGGTCGTATAGGTTACCATTAACCGAACGGTATGCTAGTCTCGTCAAATCTATACTAATTTTATAAAGCTGAAGAGTTTGTTTGTTTGTTTTTTTGAACGCGCTAATCTTAAGCAATCCAATCCAATCGCAATCCAAAAAGCATTTATAGTACAAAAAAAATGTGTAAGGGCTCTTTGTAATACTTATGATACTATGGAAAGTTGTAAACCTATGTTTAAAGAATTAAAAATATTACCCCTTCCTTGCCTATACATATATGAAACATCACTTATTGTAAAAAAGCACTCATCCCTATTTCCCACAATGGCGGATATGGGTTGCAAAAGCGAAAGACTGAAAAACCGACTATATGTACCTCTACAAAGGCGCAATGTTTTTATAAAAAATGCATACTGTATGGCAATCAAAATTTACAATAATTTACCTGAGGAATTAAAACAAAGTACATTGAATGAATTTAAAAATAGATTAACTCAACGGCTTATTAACAAACTATATTACAATATAAATGACTTTTTAAATGACAAAAATATTAATAAGATTTGAAATGACATACCTATTATTGTGAATTTTAATTATAATGTATATTAATGACTAACATTTTAATTATGACCTATAAATACTTATTACTATCATATTAAATAATAATAAAACTTAACAAAAACTATCTTAAATATTTGCACGTCAAAAATGACAGATTGTGAGACACTGAATATGAAATATTGTAATTATATTACTTATGCTAACATCTTTATGTACCTAACCACAATCATGCAAATAAATTTTTCATTTCATTTCATTTCATTTCAAGAACTACTGAACCGATTTTGAAAATTCTTTCACTAATAGGAAGCTACATAACTCCTGATTGCTATAGGCTACTTTTTATCCTGGGAAAATATTTTTGTCCCGGAAAAACTTATTCACGCGGGCGGAGCCGCGAGCACTACTAGTAATTACTATAAAAAAAAATATTCAGAATAAAAAGTAGCGTAGATATGTCTTAATTCAGGTGAGTTTAGTCGTGTGAAACATGTCATCCAAATGTATTCCGCTTGTTTCGCATTCACTTTTAACAAACCTCCAAACATTGTTATGACATCAGCATTTATAATATTAGCATAATTTTAAAATTAAAAAGAATGGCTTTGCCCAACACCAAAAATTTATAATTCAATAACTTTCATTCATGTTCTTTTCATTAATATAAAACAGTTAAAAAAGTAAGGACTGATTGGGGTTATACCCTGATAAACAAATATTACGATTATTTATATAACATCTTAAAGTTTATAATGCAACTAAATGATTTTAGGGTCGATTAATTTCAATTTGCGAGTTATTTAAGAGGGCGAATTTTGGTCAGTAGCAATTTTCAATTAACCCGTGATAAACAAATTAACCGACTTCACACGTATGTAACGGAAATTATCTCAAAAAAGTAAAGTTCTCATGCAAAACGATATATTTCAGTACAGTTATTCCCAAGCCGAAGTAGAGGAATAAAAATCCTTCTTTATTGACAACACCACTAGAAAGTGTATTACTTTTAATTATATTTCGAAAGTTTACAATAAAAGTTTGAGTTTAAACAAACTTTATGTGGACCTGAAGTGGCACTTAAAGTAATTTAATTGCTCTCTGTGGGCTTATGATATCAGGAACAGCTAGTCTACCATGAAACGTCCATCCGAAATTGCGGACCCGAACGAAATTCATACGTTACAAGTTGGTTACGTCAGATGCTTTTCTTTCGTTCGGGTTCATAGCGTTTGTTTCGTGAACGAACCAAAGATGATAAGTGCGTTTTCGCATACTGCTCTGTGATAAATGCAGATATATAAACCAACTCATTGTTAAGTTCATTCTTTGTTCTTTAAGCCTATAGTAAAACGTGTACTACTAAAATAAGTCAAATTATAATGTCAAATATTTATGTCATTGTCACAACGTTATGTCATCTTTTTGCAAAATACAATTAATGTTATTATACGTTTATCTACAAATTGTTTAATTATAATTACTTTGGATCATTCTATATCCACGCAGAGACATTTTTGTAGGAAAAAGAACATGGTTGCTTCTCATGGTAAGTAATTTTTATTGAATATTCTTTAATTACTTTTAAGTATAGTATAAGTATTATTTTGTAGACTCAATGAAGAACTTATCGTTTATGAAGTGTATTATTTGATAATTTAATACGTACGTATTCATACTAACGCCTTTTATCCCCGAAGGGGTAGGTAGAGGCGCAACTAGTGGGACCACTTTTCGCCGTGGGTATTCCGTCCCATGGTGTGATAGGGGGCGAGCCTATTACTATAATGTTAGGTATTTTTGAGCATATAGTATTAGCGATTAATTATATTTATAGAATCACTCTCCTCATTGTTACTAATATCAACTTATTATATTGTTAACTATGTAGATTTTTTCCTAAAGTTCGATTATTATATTTACAGCTAATTAGTGGCAGCATATCCACAGAAATAACTATGATGGAGGGACTTGCATGTTTGGCGTAAGCAAGACGTAGATCAACGTTTGTTCCTCATAAAGAGAGAAAAGGTGGTTGCAGAAATATAATACGACAAAGACCAAGAGAATAGTTTCAATTTTTATACATAATATGTTTTACACACTCATTGACGTAGCTCTTATAACTTAATATTATAATAAAAAATATATTTCAACATCTTTTACTCCACAATTTTCTTCTAGTCTAGATTTTTTTATGACATTAAATGACGAGACAGCCTGCCGTTAGCCTGATCGTACCTAAGTGCTACTACCACCCATAAACAGTAGCATCACTATCCAGCACCTTAAGTTACAGAGTACTGTGTGGCATTCCACTGCGCTCGTCATCCTGAGGCATAAGATGTTAAGTCTTATTATGTCCATTAGTTACACTGGCTACAATATCCTTCAAACCGAAACACAACAGTGCATGCACACTGCTGCTTGGCGGTAGAAATAACCCAGATGGACATGTAAGAACATATGAGAGACTTACCACTAGATTTCCAACAAAAATAAATCTATAGAAGCACCAAAAGTATCGAGTTTATTTATGCAATAAAATGATGCCTGCCTCCGTAGCGTTGTTGTATGGCGTGTGCGGCATGACTATCGATATAAGGGACTTGCCTCGCGGCCGCGCCGCGCCAGTGAGGAAGCGACGTACTATTATTTACCTCAAAACACTTAAAATAAATGTAGATTTCATGTTTTTCTTGTTTTCCTTTTCTTTTCCTTATTTTATAAGTAAAATAAAGATACATAGACCAACTCAACGTTAGTATGTGTGTGTTTGTAAAATGATAATGGATGGGTTTCTGGGTAAACGTATCGCATACCATCTGGCAAGCGGTTTGCTCTTGTCCGAAGATATTTTATTTTAATCAATAATTCGCAGGCACCCAGTCAATACGCACTAAAAAGATTTCGGTTATCTCATATACGTAGTCCCAACAATTTTAAGTGTTGAATGTATGAAAACTTCCATCCGAAATTACGGGCCGACCGATACGCGTCCGAAATACGAAATGAATAGCTACCATGAAGTTACTTCGGATTTATTTCTTTCGTTCGGGTACCATAGAGTTTGTTTCGTGAATGAACCAAAGATGACAAGTGTGTTTTCTTACAATACCGCTGGATTAATAAATGAAGTGGTATAAACCAACATGTTATAAATGACTTTTTTTGTAGTTTAAGACTATAGTGAATCGTATACTATGACAATAAGTCGAATAAAAATGTCAAGTATATAAATACTTGACATTGTCATAAGACAATGTCGCAATGTAACGTCAATTTTAGACAAATATTAAGGCTGCGGTTAGACAGTCGCATCGGCGATGCGGGACCCGGGACGCGAAGCCAGAGATTATGTCGCCTTGCACTCTTACGGGACCAATGCACGGTAACCGCGTCCACTGAAGCAGCATGCATGCATCTATACTTTGTAAAATATAGATTAAACCAAATGACAGTTGTCATTGAAATCACGCCTATAAATGAGGGTCTTGCGACGCACTGTAGTCGTGCTGCTCTGTACGACTAAATTCGCATTGTAGACTGACCCGCTCCGTAACCCGCGTCCCGCGAGGCCAGCACGTCGGTGTGGCCGCAGCTTAATTACATATTAATTTTCTACAAAATCGTTTTATTGCTAAGTTGAATAAAATTTTGTTAGCAAGTTTTATGATTTATCAATCTTTATTCTATATATTTATTTATCCTTATTATAATATCGTATATAATATTGTATATTTATTAATTTAATACTTATAGGCATTTCTTATTGAATACATTAATAATAATTACTAGCATTTTATCTTGTGAATTGCCATTGTTAGTAATATCAACATATTTTATTGTTCACCGAGTAGAAATTATACGAATATTGAATACGGTAATTTAAAATACAGCTTTTCAAGGGCAGCGCGTGGTCGACGTGGTCTACTATGACGAAAGGACTTGCATGTTTGGCGTGAACAAGACGTTTGATAGCGTATATCCATAGTTCCTTAGAGGAAAAGAGTGGCCGCTGAAGCTCAACGTGATTACAAATTAACACGTATAAGAGAAGGTGTACCATGATTTAGCAAAGCAAAAAATAAAATTAAGAGCATTGCAAGAATAGCTATTTGTACTTGTAGGAAGATATCGGCTATAAATTGCTGCTCCTCTTGTAACTCATCGTGTGTTAATTATATATTATAATAAAAAATGTATTTCAATATCTCCTTTATTTAATTTAAGTTTTACTTCAGTCTTTAGTGACTTCCTCGGTGGTGTAGTAGTATTGCATGCGCGGTGCGAATACCATTCTGAGGTCGCGGCAGGAATTCCGGGTCGGGCAAAGTGATATTGGGTATTCTGCTAGTTATGAGTTCAATGTTGGCTTCTCATAAAATCTCACTCATCATGAGTACGAAATGCAACAACAACGGGTCACGTCTCGTTTATTGTTGGTCAGACAGTAATACCCTGTCGTTACAGCCTATTCAAACCGTATGTAATAAAATACGCGGGCGTTTATGTATCCAGTCCAGCTTTACGGAGAGACCACCACAGAATTTTCTACTGATATCTTGAGAAATTGTGTTAGCGTTTGTAGTGTTTTACCCTTACGTGATATAATTATAAAGAAATGCGATAATACTGTGCTGCGATGATTGACTGCCTCGGTGGCGTAGTTGATTTACGCTACGATTAAAATGCTGAGGTCTTGGGTTCGATCCCCGGGTCGGGCAAAGTGATACTGAGTTTTTCTATTCAGTGTCAACCCGGAGTCTGGAATTTGTGCCCGATATGGCGATAGGCTCGCCTCCTATCACATCATGGGACGGAATAACGGCGAAAAGTGGGTGCACTGGTTGCGCCTCTGCCTACCCCTTCGGGGATAAACGGCGTGAGTGTCTGTGTGTGTGCGATAATAACGACCTAGATAATAAATAACTTTTTTTTTTTATACAAATGATGCGCTAGAAGATGCTCCTAGAATCAAGATGAATATTGAATAAGTATAATATTGTTGTCTGTGTTAGTTATGTAGGTACGCAACGTATGTTATAATTAGCGAAAAGTCATCCGATGCGACCATAAAAACACTTTTAACTATGATAATTTACATTTCCGAAAGTAAAAAGTTACCTTTTGAGTTTCGCGTCATTTGCGGTGAAAATCCGAAAGAAGTGTTGTCAAAATGCCGATATTTCGTTCGGACGGACCACTTCATGGTACCGTTTAGCACGAAGAAAACGTCAATTACCCGTTTTCGGAATGAACGTATATCATAATGCGAGTGAATTCATTCATTCAATCCGAAACTTTATTATTAAGTAGCATAGTAATGTGTATTATTATTTCTTATTTGGTTTATTAACACTTGTGGTTGTAATATATCAACATAATTGCGATAAAGTAATTTTAATGACCTTTTAAGCATAAAAAAAGTAACGATATTTCGTTCGTACGAAACACTTTATGGTAGCCTCTAAATGTCACTTGCCCGTTTGCGGGACCGATTTCGGATAATACGTGTTTCATGGTAGGAATTGAACGAAATTTCGGTCCGAAATTTCGTGAAGTCGTTTCATGGTAGACCTGCAGATTCGACCGCTCACTACGAACCTAATAAAAGCAGTGCATTAAGTAAGCGTTAAAGTTTTGAGTTTCCGTCAATAGATGGCGAAATACTAAAAAGGATAATTATATCGGTTCGAATTTTATAAAATTGAATTAATTCGTCAAATGTTAATTTTAAATATAGAGTGGCAAATTAGTTTTTAATTTTTTTTTAAATCGTGTCTACTTCGTGTAACTATTTATTATTTTTATATTTCAGGTAAGTTCCCGTACTTCACAGCCTTCTTAATTAACGTAAACGTAAGTAAGATTAACAAAAACTAATTTCTAGTTTTCGCTTAATTTTTTTTTACCTAATATTTCAGTCATAACATAATTATTTATACCTCTTCTAAGTACCTTTCTCACTCCAATCCTGAAAACACCAATGCGAGTATAAAACAAACTAAAAAAATAGCAATATATCTCTATTTTACATATTACTAGCAGCCCCGATAGACGTTCTGCCCTAAAAAGGAAATGAGAAAACCTAGAACCAGAGTACAGCGCCATCTATCGGATTCAATTGTTGATCTATACCATTCATCCACCTGAAGACACAGAAAAAACATTAAAATCGTTTCAGCTGTTTAGGAGTTCAGTGACATACACACGCACAGAAGAATGATATGTGTAAAGATTAAGCCAGTGAACCGTGTACTCAGCGAATAGCGAGTCGGAGTGGCAGCTTTGACGTGGGGTGTCATCGTAAATAGTAAGCCATGCATGGTTGACTCCGCGCGATCAGCAAGAAGATAATTATCCAGATAGAGAGTGGTACGATGAACTATCCAATAGATATTTGTCGGATCTTTGATGTGATTTATAATCGCAGAATTGGCATTTTTCTAATTCTGAGAGATTTAAACGTAGGTGTAGGTATTTGTCACTAAGATGTGAATTATTTTAAAGGCCTGGAATTGCGTGAATTTTTTTTAGGTTTATGTTTTGAGTTTAATATGCAAAACTAAACGAATATCTTAAAACGGAATCAAGACTATGGTATATGTAATTCCTTTATAAGCACGCAAATATTTGTATTAATCAAAAGTACATAATATAATGAATTCGCTAAATAAACTTATGGCTAATAACACTTACTTAAACTTAACAAATTTAATAATTGTGTTGTCTATTTTCAAAGCACATTAATGTAATGTACATTGTTTGTAGTAAGTGAATGTCATTATAAAACTTGGTAATGAAACTAAGCTACCGGCAGAATTATGCGACACACACTAAAATTTACGAGCGCATAAATTTAAAATTTATTCATACATAAATTCATAAAATTTGTTATATTTCAATATCCATAAAACCTTAAAAGGTACCCTAATTAGTTTAGAATATTTTACATCAACTAGATGAAAAAGTAATTTAGCGCCGTATTCCAGTTTTGATCGCTGTGGTCTAGGATTTGATTATAAATCGAGTGATTAAAGTGTAAGTAATTAAGTTTGTAACAAAATAAGCGTATCGAAATAGTATTTATATCTATTTCAAAAATTAGGACAGAAATACGGAAGTTCTTGTTCCAAATGTACTGCAGTCTTTGGCATGCAGACGTGAGCTTCTTTTTAAGTAGTTCTAAAATAATCATGAGATACTGCAACTTACAAATTGTTAACGACCACGAAAGTAACGAAAATGTTACATACAATGTGTGATTTTTTCGAGATCTATCTTTTACTATAAACTTATGCAAATTAATAAAAGTTCTATTACGTCAATAGCAAATATATTCACATGAAGTGTATAATTCCGCTTCAGATAACTTCTTGTTACGTTAAGGAATATGAGATTATAATTTACACGATTCTGAGCAACGAGTTATGTCGCCAATTTACATTGCTGTCGACGACGTACCATTACGTCCATAGGAGTAGTTCAATAACTTTTATCATTATGGAGAAGTATTTGAATTATTGCATGAATGCTGTTTGTGTGAAATGAACTGAAAAATACAGATTTGGTCTATATTATACAAAGAAGCTACGTCAAGAATGGTTTTGAAGCTGAAATTCAACTCGAATAAAGAATTTTCGCTTTAGATATTTAGCTTTAAAAAGAAATGGAAATTATTATTTGAAATATCCCATAGTAGGTACTATTTGTTTTATAGAATTAACGTAAGTTAATATTAGGTCGATACTGGCCGATAAATCTTCCCTAATTATAATAGAATTTAACGATAAAAGCATAAAAACAACAGCCGTTGTTTCAACGCTACATTCAAACAATTCACAAACACATTCATACTACAAATAACAAATCTCGTGAACATAATTACGTATAAAGCAAGACATAAACGCCAATATCATTAACAGCTATTTAGCGAACGTTAATGTCCAACCTTGTATCCGTAGGTGATAAATCAGAGCCTTATTAAAGTGAAAAGGGCCTTACAATGAATACCTGCATGACTACAGCAGTCTACTTACTACTCGAGCAATTTCATAGAAATTAGAAACCACACGGTTATTCCAGAAATGTATGGGTTCGCTGGCTGCGATAGCATGTAAGCCCGTCTTCACCTAATGTCATTTAATTTTATTGATTGACTGCCTCAGTGGATGTATTGCGTGCGCGGTATACGACGACATCTTTGAGCTCCTGGGTCGGGCAGTGATTGGGTTTCTCTGCTCAGTATTATTCTGGAGTTTGTGTTAGATATAATGGTAGGCTCGCCCTCTATCACATCATAGGACTAGTTGTACCCCTACCTATCCCTTCGTGTATTTATGTACTTCGTCTGTCTGTCCCATAAAATCATATGTGTGTTTGTATTTTGTCACTTAATTCAGGGGTTTCCTGTCGTACGTCAAAGATATGCGTATGACGTTTTATTTTCCCTTTCGTTTTAGTAGTGTTAGATTAAGTGTATTTTTGCAGAAATTTAGTTATAACTTACGGCATGTTGGTAAAATTACGCATAAAAGTCGTAATTTATTCTAGCCGTGACGATTTAATCCGCTTGGGGGATGATTTTTTTTTATTTTCTTTTATGTATCTTAAAGAAAATGATTAAAGGAAATCATGTGGAAAATTTCACGCTGTAGCTAGGCTGTGTATTTGTCGTCTATATATTAGTGCTTGAAACTATGAAGTTGATTATTTTAAGAATAGCGCATAGTTTATGTATAAGATTATTTTCTATACTTTTTTGTTTCTTAAGACATTAACCAAATATTACACCGACTCCGAACTTCTTTATTAAGGAAAAAAATAGATACTTGGTAATTTTTTTGAGTCTCACATCAATGCGTATATCAAAATAAAACTAAGTCAAAAAAGCAAGACGAATTGACTAAAACACAATTTATACTGCAAAAAATACACGCACGGACAGTATTTGTGCATATTAAGACATTATGGGAATAATTTTCTACAGGACAAACTGGTATAGACTATAGACCGCACATATAGTGACAAGTGATACTCGTAATTAATGAAATGGTACGTACATAACAGGGTGCGCCTTTAATTTACAACGTTTAAAGTTCAAGGGTATGCAATCGGACCACAAATTGAAACGATTATTCGTTTATGATGATTTAATTGAAACCAGTTAGAATTATGTTTAGTACAGTTCTTTTTTTATAAGATTTAGGTGATTGGAGGACGCATTGGCGTAAAAATAGATTGTTGGGTTTTTTTACTACTTGTATTGGATTTTCATAGTGATTATTTTATTCGGGACTTGTGATTATTCAAGAAACGCTAATACAGTATAAATGACGTTTGGGGGGTCAAGGGTGGTCCAATTGTGTTGCACGGCCAAGGGGGTCAAGGGAGATCAATTTGGGTTGGGTGGTCAATGGGGGTCAAATTGGGTTGGGAGGTCAAATTTGATTGGGGGGAGGGAGGTTACTGGGGCGTGGGGGTGGCAGATGCACAGTACAGTAGACCTGCCACTTGAAGCCCTACTCTATCCTCTAAGGTGAAGGTCCAGATAAAATAAAGTTCCTGATGGAATAAAGAGAGGATATTAAGAACCTCCTTTATTGAAGTCGATTAATTAGTTTCAATACTCAAACCAGTGTTATGCGTATGCGTATTATAGAGATGCGCGCGAATAATTTGTGGCTTTCGTGTTACTGTTAATCTAAATGGGTTGTATGATGAACGCGCATCTTAAAATTTCACTCTCATTTTTTTCATAACGCGCCTAAAGAAGTATAACTTCAAAAAGTAGAAAAACAGATTTAGGATAAGTTATAGTTTTGATATTCGTATTAAATCTTCTGTTAAATATAGAAAAACATTAACAATATTTTATGCAAGATTTTATACGAGTATCCAGTTGAAGAAATAAAAAAAAACTCGGAGAATCTGTTATGAAACGTCTACAAACGTTTGCAAAATGTGTGCCAGGCGCGTGTAATACACAAGCCTAATACTGTGTGAAACCAACATAACCGTTCAACTCACCCCCGGTGGTGGTAGTGATAACGAGGTTTTCCCCGGGATAAAAAAAGGTGCTCGTAACTTGAAGTTTTCCAGCATTCGGAAAGCGCGCTAGGACAATTATTTCACCGTTTCTGGAGACAGGATATAAACACTGTTTCTCAAAATGTTCTAAATATGAGAGCTTCTATATTAATATTAATGTTATTTTGACAAAATTTATCTTTTTATTTTAACCATGATAAAAAAAATCACTTTATATATAACTTCAATATGAAAACGATAATTTTATTAAATATTATATTTCCCCGGGATAAAAAGTAGCCTATGTTACTTGCTGCTAATGTAGCTTTATATTGGTGAAGGAATTTTCAGGAAAAATCGGTCCAGTAGTTCCGGAGCCTATTCAATGCAAACAAACAATCAAATCTTTCCTCTTTATAATATTAGTACAGATTTCAGAATGAGATTTCATAGTACATTAATAAGTTACCTTCATAGCAATTAACCCTTCGAGCCCCGCTTATATATATAGATGTGTGGGAAACCCTATATATATGGACACCGCTGTCCGTTGCGGGGCTTGAGGAGTCAATTTTATTTGCATAAAACTCACAACTGACTAGTTTTGACGTATGTAGACTATGTAAATTTTAAGGAAAAAGCTAAGCAAATTTAATCTTCCGCTAAACGTGTCAGGACGTCTCGGGCAGGTGTTCGCACGTAACGCGACGTTGTCAAACGTTTCCCGGGGCATCGCGACAAGGTTGCCTCGTGTGAGATCGCTGATAACTTGGTAATTTACTCATTCCCTCGTGTAAAACTGGCTTTTTCTTGTTGCAGATTTTATGATTTTTACTTTGAGTCGGTGTGTTAAAATTGCTTATAAAATATTCTAATTGAAATATTTGAAATGTATATTAATAGTATGTAATACATTTTAAATTGGCCAATAAATGAATAACAAAACGAAAGTGTATATTCCTATTGGAACGAAGGGAACTGGACGGAAAAAATTCTCACGAAATTTGAACGACACTTTTATACGTAACAATAAAGAACTGGCCGTAAAAGTGACATTTGGAAATTAAATAAAAAAAGACAATTTAAATGCTTTTTAGAGTAGTTTTGGAACGAATAAAATATGTGTGAAATTTAAATAAAAAAAGACAATTTAAATGCTTTTTAGAGTAGTTTTTTTTCGTTAGTTGTATGTTAATTTTAATGTCAATGCTTGCTTAGGTGATGATCGTGATTCGATGACATAGCTATAGTGTAGGTAGAAGTAAATGTTGACATTGATGTGGTAACGTTTTAATGAAATATACAATTATTATTATAACTTAAAAGAATTAAAATTTTATTACAATATCTTCACTAAATAATCGAAAAGAATTTCGTTCCATCCGGTTTTTTTAATTTCAGTATTTAAAAACTATTTTTAATTTAACTTTCAAGTTATAAAAATATGATTTGAGGAATTAATGCGAACATTATAATATAAACGGTTATATATATCTTAAAATAAAATAAATAAAAGTGGGATCATAATTATATCTTAACTTTTATTCATCTAAATAAGAAAAAGATTTTAATGACAAAAATATGATGATTTTCAAAATGTATTCAATGAGAGCACAAAAGAAATATATAAAATGTATCTAAGTACTATATTATACATTCCCCTACACAGAATGAAAGTAGAATATATTTTATAGAAGATCCGCATGAAATTCAAATAGGCGCCACTGCAATAAATAGCCACAATTAATACTGGCATATTGTAAAATTAATTGGATCCTAGATAATATGCAAATGTTATTGCCACGGCAAACTTTGTTCAGTTACATATTTAAATCCGACAGCCTTATGCAAGTACCTATAAGTAATTGGTAAAATATATATTTTACTGTAGTAATAAAAATGAAAAGTAAAAAAATAATTAAACACAAGCTTTTATCTAAAAATAAGTTTCATCTATTGGTAGGTCTCTCATATGTAAGAGTCCGTCTGGGTGGGTACCACCGCAATGTCTGTTTCTACCGTCAACCAGCAGTGCGCATGCGCAGTTGTGTTTCGATTTGAAGGACATTGTAGCCAGTGTAACTACTGGGCACAATGAGAATTAACATTTTATGTCTCAGGATGACGAGCGCAGTGGAGTGCCACACAGTACTGGATGCTGGATGGTGATACTACTGTTTATGGGTGGTCGTATCATTTACCATCAGGCGGATGGCATGCAAAAAATCGAAGCTCATGACGTTTTGATGGTTCTCTATTTGCAAATATTTTTGATTCAAATATAATTAACTAACAGAACTTCCTATGTATACAATAAGATCTATAATATTCAAATATGCCGACATAATTGTGCCAACTGGCGAGGTATATTCATTAAAAAAAATTATAAGCCACCTATAAATTAGGCTGTACCAAATCTTACCAACCTTACCAGCTTGGTACTTAAGAACCGTTATTTTAAAACATTAATACCGAAATAGCCACATTAAGAGCACAATTAAACAGCCCCCGATCGTATCGTATGCTCTATTTATTCTATATTTATTGGTATGTTAATGTTATTAGCCACGAGCGGCCATGTTCGAGAGGCAATGTAAATAATAGGGTGACGGCAGGAGTAACACGTCCGGTCGGCAGATTTACTATGTTGTAGTTTAGTGCGGTTTTAGTTGTTTTGCGAAAAGTCTAATGAAATTTAGGGCTTAATCTTATATTTTTCTTATAATAAAATCAACTTGTAAATGGGTTTGGTCGCAATGTAAGGTGTAATGTACACTGTTAAAAATAAATGTTATAAAGATGTGTGTGCATAATGGCTTTGTTAGTAAATAACAAATCATATTTTTATTTTTTAAGAAAATATCACTTCGCTGGCTATTTTATTTCATTAATATGAAACTTATAATTCTTAAGCTGAATATTTTTATTGACATTTAAAGCCAAGAATAGCTCGTCATAAATATATTGATAGACCATTACGACACAGTTGCATTATATTTGTCATTAAACAAGTGATATTTTACACCAAGAGAAATTTCCAGGTTATCTTGTTTAAAAAAGAGATTAAAATCCCGTTAGCGACACACTTAGTTTTATAGACTGGTTTAAGTAAAATGCATATCTTAACTAATTTCAAAATTATGTTTAGTGACATTTTGAAACGGTAAGGCAGCTACTGTTTTACCACGAGTTTAACTTACTTTATAAAGTGGATAAGGGTATCTTGGTCAAGTTAAGCAAGATGAGCATGTATTTTGTGATACTTAAGGCTCATGAAAACATCTAGAATTCCTCTATATATATACATACATATACACTCACGCCTTTTATCCCCGAAGGGGTAGGCAGAGGCGCAACTAGTGCACCCACTTTTCGTGCGTGTAGGTACTGTCCGATGATGTGATAGGGGGCGAGCCTATCGCCATAATAATAATAATAATAATAAAGCCTTTATTACTTCCCATAAACCTTAAAAAATAAAACAATAATATTTACGGTGTTCTTAATTTAATGTTAGTAATTAATAATATTGTATATTGGTTATTAGGTAGGGGTTTTAATTAAATTTGTTTTTATCCCCTGATGGGGTATAGGCCTCCTCCAATTTTTTCCATTTTTCTCGGTCCTGGGCTATCTCTGTCCATTTTTTTCCTGCCACCGATACGATGTCATCTACCCATCGTTTTTGTGGTCTTCCCACGTTTCTCTTTCCTCGTGGGCCGGTCCATTTAGTGCTTATAAGAGTCCAGCGCTGATCTGTGTATCTTGCTACATGGCCGGCCCAATGCCATTTTAGTTTTAGAGCTTGATGTAATGCATCTGTAAGTTTTGTCTTTTTTCTAATTTCTTGGCTTCTTATTTTATGAATTTTTCTTAGACTCAACATACTTCTTTCCATTGCTCGTTGGCAAGTTGTTATTTTGTTTTTTACCTTGTTTGTGAAGGTCCAAGTCTGGGATCCATATGTCAGGCAGGGCAGGATGCATGTATCCATGACTGTCTTTTTTATGTATAGATCGTAACTACCTTTGAGTATTTCTTTGTGTGCCCAGTATTTGTTCCAGCTGCATGTGATTCTTCTGGTGACTTCATCTTCGTTGTTTGTTTTATGAAAGGAAACTTGTTTTCCTAAGTATATATATTGTTCTACATACTCTAACTCGACATCGTTTAACATGATTTTCCCATTTTTACTATTAGTCATGATTTTTGTTTTGGAGAGGTTCATATGCAAGCCTGCATGTTTACTTTCTGTATTCAGTGCGGATATCATTTTTTCTAGTTTTTGGTGGGTTTCGCCTATCGCCATATCGGGCACAAATTCCAGACTCCGAGCTGATATTGAATGGAAAAACTCAATATCACTTTGCCCGACGCGGGGATCGAGCCCGAGACCTCAGCATTTCAGTCGTGTGATCCTTTATTAGAGTTAGAAAAAAATATGTTTAATAAGCATTTCAAACATAGTCCTTTATGTTTTTCTTAAAAAAAATAGATCTTTCTTTTCCTTTTCGTTACTTTTAACGTTAAATATCAGTTATATTAAACTTTTCAACATCGAATTTAATTCACATAAATATATCACACTCATCCTGACATTACATAAAATAACCAATCCTGCAATCAACAACTACTTATCCTATAGTTACCACCGCCATAATAAGAGCTGTTAAATGCACTTTAGTGTCTATAAAATTAGGCATCTCCTTACCACCTGTTCCTAGACAGTCGACAGTTAGAATTCTAGTTCTACTCTCAGATAATAACTCGTAATAAATAAAGAGAAAGTCTTGCTCGAGCATAACTGATTTGTAATAAATCGAAGGAACCACAGGGTTTATGTGACGGTGAATGTGTTAAAATAGGTTATTATGGATAAAGTCTGGTTGATAATGACTTGATTTATTTATGGACATACTACTTGTAATCAAGGCTTTCGTTCGTGGAATACGATTTGTGACAATCTCACTTCTTACTAATCCTACTAATATTATAAACGCGAAAGTTTGTAAGTATGTATGGATGTATGGATGTATGGATGTCTGGATGTTTGTTACTCTTTCACGCAAAAACTACTGAACAGATTTCGATGAAATTTGGCACATCGGTAGATCATGTCCTGGATTAACACATAGGCTACTTTTTATCCCGGGAAAATATACAGCGGGACTTTTATCCCTGAAAAAATTATGCAAGTGGGCGAAGCCGCGGGCAAAAGCTAGTATTATAAATGCGAAAGTTTGTGAATATATTTGGAAGTTTGTTAAAAGTAAACGTAGAAACAACTAAACGGATTTGGATGAATTTAGGCAAACGTGTAGGCTGAATAAACACACAAGGCTCTTTTCAGCCGTGAAAACGTCACGTATAAACGAAGTTTCTTTCGTATTCATAATAATAGTAGGTTAGGTTAGTTTCAAACATATTTGATTCGAATTTTTGTGCTAAACATCTATTTTTTTATGAGTTAATAAATTCTTTTAAGATAAAACACCAGGTATTATTTTTCAAAATAAAATTTAAACTTTATTTTCTGTAGTTAAAAAATTATAGCAAATAATTTAGATTCATTATAACATCAAAATAAAATAAAAATCTGGTTGATGCGATATTGATGTAACAATTAGTATTCATCAATGATTAGGTCAATATTTATAGGTCTATAAAAACATAGCGACGTTTATTACAAATTTTATTCTTATTATATTTCCATACTTGCTTTTTTAATGGTCGTTGTAGAAAAAAATAATAATATTACTATTAAAATAATGCTAATTAGTAATACATGAAATTAAAAAAAAATTGTCTGTCAACAACATAGTGTTAGTATATTAACATATTCAGAGCTCTTTCCATATAGCCTAGGAGCTAGTAAACACTTTGTCAACATAATATTATTTCAACTAAACTTTTACATTTACATAAAAATATTACTTTTTTATGAATTTTTAGTGATCTCCATCGGTCATAAATACGCACAATACCCGTTGAATCATAGATGTACTCCATGCCTTACAAAAGGAAGGAATACGTATACACCAATTAAGTGTATGGGCTACTGCAAATCTCACAATACCAAACCCTGATGGGATATCAGACGCCCATAATAGACAGTGGTAATACCACAGACGAGCCGGCTAGTCCACACTAAACACAAATATCTTGCTTCTACCGCTTAAATTACAGGAAGACGTTACTCAAATTAGATCTCTAATTACAAACTTAGTCACTGACATTGAATCATGCCTCACCGTATCGGTAATTAATAAAAAACAAAATGTCCAGTAACCTGTGGGAGGCAAGGCGCCGAGAGTAGCCAAGAAGGCAGGCCAACGCACCTGCGGTAGCGGACAAACAAACGACCGCACTAAAAATACGTTATTAACGCTTGTACTTTTATTTTTAAATGCGCCGATAGCCGCGAGCTAAAGGTTACCGCTGGGTCGGATTTGGATCAGAGGTTATTAGGATTTTTGTTTTATTCGTAATGGAAAAAAGGTTAGAGCAACTCAGCAGAAGAGACGTATTTAAAATAATGAACAAAATGTAGAAAGAATAAACATTTTTCTCTATGTTCCTGGTCTATGAATAAAATCAAATAATTGATATATTTTGTTCTAATAACTGCCTAAACACTCAATGATGTTACTACTTACTTCATTTTATAAATGGAAAAGCTCCACGTATTTGGATGTAATTTAGCACACAGATAGACCTTTTCCTGATTTGTTATATAGACTTCAGTGTATCTCAATATAATACACTGTAGGATATGAGCACAAAAGATATAATCAGCCGCATGGAACATAGTTATAATATCAAAAATATCTTCATAATTTTTACTGGACTATTCTGCCCAGCCAGCCTTCTCACGTCACTTCTAACCTCAAAAGAGAGATCCAAAGTTTACTCTTTGATCCGAATGCGTCCCTGGCTGACATCTTTCGGCATCTGTCCGGTCGGAGGCTGCGATCTCTAGATAGCCAGGTCAGTGTCCCCACGCACACAGTGACAGTCTTTAGAAACTGGAGCGACTGTGATAGTAATTATGAACTGATGTGCGCGCTGAACTTTTAAACTTACCGAGGTTAATTTAAGATTTATAGTGAATTAGTAAAATGATTTGAGACGAGAAGATGGTCTTTCAATAAAAAATATAAAATGTTAATAGTCTACGACAGGCCTTTTTGTTAACCGACTTCAAAAAGGAGGTTCTGTATTCGATCCGTATGTATGTATGTTTGTATGTATGCATATTTGTAAATTTGTATGGCCGCGAGTTTTTCAAAAACTACTGATCCGATTTGGACGTGGTTTTCGATATTCAAATGTATATTTTCAGAGAAGGTTTTTTCTTTCACAATTACTAAGTATTGTAGGAGAAATATATATAATATATGCTTTTATCCGTCCTATGATGTGGTTGAGTTTGAGTCTGTAGTTATCGGGCTCAAATTCATACACTTTTTTTTCGTGAGGAAAAAACGCATTATCGCTACCACCACTTCGGGGTGAATGGAACAGTTATGTTGGTTTCGCAGTCTTACAGCCCAATGTCGACACTCGGGAGTATAGCATCATCCGAGCGAGCAATTGGACCGAGTCCCTAACACTATATACTGTGTACACCCTACACCGGCATACCAACCAAAACCCGCGGTGGCCTCCTTCGGCGCGTACGGGACGGCCCCGGGGTATCTTGTTAAAGTTCCAACCCTAGGTAACTCGGATGTGTCGAAGAACTTAAAAAAAATATTACGTTGCGCGGGCAGGAGATGAGCGACCAGAGGAAAGCACCCAGGACCTTACGATCCACAGCCCAAATCCGTCTCCATTAGACCAACGAGGCGATTTTTAATATGTGCTTGCAACTCCCGCATATTAACATTTGATGGAAATTACTATTCTCGTCTCATATAAAGTAAATAAGAAAAAAATTGCAATGTTGTTTAATCCGAGACAGCTTAATTACCTCATCTGGAATGCATAATAATTTTTTGCAAGTTTTTCTATAACGGGTAAACTAAAGTATTGCTATCAAGTTACAAATAACTTAGCGGGTCAACAAAGTATGAACAAGTCGGTCAATTTGTTGTGAATTATCTTTAAGATAAATAATTCTTATTACCGAATTGTAAAGTATGGAATATTTGGTTGGGAGGATATATAACCCTCCTAACATATTTAAAATATTTCCTACTGTATAGCTAAAGAGATTTTTGTTTGTTCGTATTATTTTCTTGAACTACTGATCCGATTTAAAAAAATATTTTACTAATAGCAATCTAAATTCTGTAATAATGACATAGGAGAGTTTTCCCCAAAACGGATTATTGCAGTAGCAAAAGCTGTTAAATTAATAAAATACATTATAAAATTATCTCCACAATATTTCTTCTTTAAACATTTTAAAATCAAATCAAAATATCTCAATTGCGTTCTTTTTGCAAGATGTCTGCTGGTAGCGGTGTAATTACATACAATTCAAGAGCGGATGCCTGCTAATGCCTCATGCCTCGCCCTTTCCCTGGCCGCCTCGCCTCGCGTCAGGCCTCTGTGTGGCATTTCATTAATAATGGGCCTACCGGCCGACATACACCGATATCTAATTATTCTTTCAATGATATTGTCTAGTAGCCACTGTTACAGTTTTTAGATCTGGTATCATTGAGTTTCTATGTAGTTTAAATCGGTGCTAAAATATGTTTTATCGACGCAATATTTTTCTATTCCTGAATATTAGAAGTAGTTACCTAACATTAGAAATTAAGCAAATACAACAAGTAGGTAGTTCTTGGTTTTATTTACAATAATATTTTGTTCGAAATGAATTTAAATGACTCAATGTGATGAAAGCTAAGTTGTTAAATGCCAATTGATTCATACTTAATGTTGTGAGTTTGAAGATAAAAACATTACTTCAAACTGTCATAATAATAATATAAATGATTATAACAATTAATGTTAATACGTTTCGAATTTTGACAAATGAATTGTAATAACTTACGGAACAATAAAAGGTGTTTGCCATTTATTTAAAAAAGAATAAATTTATTTTGTTACTGGCACATAAGGCTTATAAAGAAAATCGTTTTCAAATATGGAACATAATAAAAATATAATTACTCAATTATACATAGCTAATTATATTACTAAACGTTCTTGGAGAAGGACTTTCACGCCCACAGTCGTAAATGTTACTATAAGGACAGTCCGTTGCTATGATTATAATTAATCAGTCTGTTTCTCAGTGCTTTCGGCATGACAGTCTTCACAGTGCGTAGCCATAAGGGCGCTGTGATTCACTAATATTGGAAAAAACTTTACTACAGTGGCCTATCAGATAAAGTTGAACAAAGTCAAAGAAAAATAAGAAATCGCCGATCCTATGCGTTCATGCGCTCTGTGCGTCCTTATAGCAGTCATAGCCTTTGTTTGTGAATACAAGTGTAAGAAAAGTAGTCTTTATTAGTATTTTATTTTTCTATTTAGATACAGCTTTAAAATAATTCCGGTTTAAATGTATTAAATAATTTAAAAATGCTTATTTAAGAAACAAAAAAGTAAAAATAACGCAAATAAAACGTTTAAAACAGGTCCAACTCTTAACGTTAATTAATACCTGCCTCAATTATCTTTTCTTTGCTGACATCTCATTCGATACTAATTTAATACTTTAAAATATAATCGCAAACTCAAGTTAGGGATAAATACGTTAAGTATAAAAACGGGCTTGATATGTTAAAACATCATGTCAAAGAGGATTATGTAAGTGGAATTATTTCGTGACTTAAACCGTTAATGTTTGAGTGTAAAATGTATTTTATTTACTAATGTTGATTTGTTGTTGTTGAATTGTTGATTTGATTCGCCGCATTCATTGGCTCAGTTTTAAAAAGAAAATGAGTAGAAATAATGACTTCTTCTATTTACGCGAATGTTAGACATTAAAATGAAACTACTATGAAGTTTTCGGACCACCAACACCTCAGTCCGCCCCGTGACCACGAAGTGCTGAAAAGCCTTCGAAACGTCGGGAGAAAATACAAATTAAAAAACCGCGATAAAATCCGCAAAATAGTTTCATTTTAGAGTCGAAACAAAAACAATACAGTGAATCGACCAAGAGATGTTTCAACTCATGACAAACGCCAGACTTGTCTTACTCCAGGGGCGGCTGCGGACGACAACTTAGACACCCCCGTCGGAGGAAGCCCGCAGCCGTCCCTAATGCGCCGAAAATGGCCACCGCGGAGTTGTAGTTGGTATGCCGTGCGTTGTAAATAGGTTAGGGACTCGGCCCGGCGGCTCAACGCTGGTTCGTAAGGCACGGTGAACCCAACATAACCGCTCAGTCACCCCTCTTGAAGGCTGGGCGGTAGTAATAAGTCACTTTCTCCGCGAAAACAAAAAAAAACTTACTTCATTCATTACGTCAACAAAAAAGATCAAACAAGGAAACTATTGATACCTATTGTAACAACAATACATACCTACATAACAATTCAGACTTGGCGGCCATATTTAAATCTTTGTGGCTAATACAGCTTTAAGTACGTGGTGACAAAAAACAAATTGCCCACTGGCCATCGCGGGCACACGTCCACGCTGGGCAAAAACTGACTGACAGATATGACTAACGCTGTGGTAGGGCCACCGTGAGTTATGTGAACTGGAGACAAAACGGTGACCTTCTGTGACTAATGATTGATTTTTCAATGTCAGTTTTTTGTTTGACGACACGGATACTATTGTAACTATGGCATATACTGTTAAAATTATAAAGGTATCGGACGATAGAAAAACCAGCGTTGCGAAGAATTTTTAACTTATACTTGCAAATTTGTATGGAATATTATTGGAGGTTAGAGTCTCCATGAGATCTATTTTAAATGGGTAACTAGGTGAATTTTTAGATACATACATTCTAACGCCCTTAATCCCCTAAGGGGTTGGCAGAGTCGCAACCAATTCCGTTCCATGATATGATAGGAGCGAGCCTATCGCCGTATTGTGCACAAATTCCAGACTCCGGGCTGACACTGAGAAAAACCCATCACTTTGCCCGACCCGGGGATCGAACCCGAGACCTCAGCATTGCAGTCTTACCATAATACATTACGCCACTGAGGCAGTATATTTAGATACCATTTTTAATGACTCGTGGATGGTAAACTCGTGTTTGTTACAGCAAAATAATTTAGTTCACACAATCATGGTAAACCTATATAACTAATCTCATTTTTTGTTCACACTTCACCTTTGGGCGACACGGCCGAGGTCACAAATGGCATAACTCAATAACAGGTGATAAAAAAACAATTCGTTTCCGTCGCTAGATCGAACCCGTTTGTAATTGTTTTTCTGTGTACGACGTGTGTAATTATTTTCAACTGACTGGTATTTGGAAACGTTGAAATGTCGAGTGATTTAATTATCGTTTTATTAACGCCTAGTATATTCGAAGTGTCGTATACTGTTTGTCTTGTTGTTGACTTCGCTTTGACGTCTCGGGTTTGAATCCCGTCGGGCAAAGTAATATTATGTTTTCTGCTCAGTGTCAGCCTGGATTGTGGTTATTCCCGATATGGGAAAAGACTCGCCGAATATCACATCATGGGACTTCGTAATTACTACTATGTTCCTTAGAGTCAATTGCTGTTTTAGGAGAATTGCTGTTTAACACAGTATGCAAGGCATGTATCCCGCACTGTAGGCACCTATCCTTCTTATTATTTCCATGGTGGGGCAACTATCCACACAAGTCACATATCTATCCTCAAAAAAAGCGTTCCGCAAAAAGCAACTTTGTGAAAAATCTGCAATTGATAGGTCAGAAAAAACAAATAACAATTCAACACAAAAGATTAAGCTAGCTACATGCATAGAAATTATTCATATAAAATTAATATTTTTTAAATTACGAAGCCTTTTCAAAAAGTGGGGCGTCTATCCCGGTTTTGCCCTACACATGCATGTGACACATAGGGATAGATAAACACTACGAATTGCTACTTTGTTTTTGAAATATCATTGTTCTTTGTGAGATCTTTACTTACCACTTTCCTGAATTCCTGTCCAGTAAGAACATTTTAAACCTGTCCTGTCTTTAAAATATCTTTTATGCATAATATAATAATATACAAGGAGAGAAAGTGCATTTCCATGATTCTATTGGCACAGTAACTGCGCGAGGCTACAACAGTAAACTAAACAAAACTGTAGCGATTCATTCTGTAGCTTATGTAATCATTCTGTTGAGTTTATATATTTTTTGTATTTAAGGGTGATTATGGACAATTGTATTAGTTTTTATGTGTGACCATCACGCACTATTAGGCAATTTTTTAAAACAGATTAGCGTTTTAAAAGTCTCAACAAACTTCACCACTCAGAAAGTATTTAAAATGAGTGCTATTGTGTTTAAGATCGGGCCCGTCTTACAGAAGTTGAAGTGATTGTTGTGTGAGCAGAGTCACCAGTTAACGACTCTTTCTCTTACAACAAAAATGTATCAATTACCACACCAAATACCCATACTTAGACAACTTCCTAACAAAAACAGAAGGACTTTTAAATAAAACTATTTGACGAATTTTATCGCGGTTTTTAATTTATATTTTCTCCCGACGTTTCGAATGCTTTGCAGTACTTCGTAGTCACGGGGCGGACTGATGTGTAGATGGTCTGATTTGGAACTTTTCGAACCACCTGCACCTCAGTCAGCCTCATAAAATCCGTAAAATAGTTAAATTTAAATGTCCAACATTCGCGTAAACATAAGAAATCGTTATGCAAAACAGAAGGAATTGATAATGAACGTTGAACGGGACATGATATCAATGATTACAAGCAAACAGATTTCCCATTACACAAGTTATTGTGTCGTAGTTTACAACGCGTAGGATAATTTGCGCCGAGCTGAAATCGCAAACAGTTTGAATTTCAAATCGAAGTATTTATTCGCGGCCCGATCGTTATCTCTTCGCTAGGGAAAGGCTCCTATCCCATTTTATACGAAGGGTTTTTGTCAAAAAGATGTTTAATGCATTGATTTAAGGTACATATTATCTCTCACCGGCTGTGATCACTTATCATTCGCAAATTCAACATATTCGCTGCGTTATCAGACTTTGAAGAAAAAGTAAACTCATAATTTTCAAGGAATTTTCGGAATAATACCACCCATTAAATAAAGAATCAATTGCTTTGCACTATTATTGCCTTGTTCAAATAAATCAATCATCAATCATCACCATCATCAGCCACATGACGTCCACTGCTGAACATAGGCCTCCCCCAAAGATTTCCAGATGGACCTGTCAAAAGTGGCCCGCATCCAGCGAATCAATAACACGATCAAAATGGTTCTTGTAAAAACTGAATTATATTTCCCAGGACGTAAAATACAAATTGTAGTGTGACGAAACTACGACCCACGGGTCAACGCGGTCACTGCGACTAATCCCTTACCCAGGAGTACTCCCGTGAAATCTACCGTGATCCGATCATAATTCAGCACTTGATTCCACAATAGCCAATCCTGTCTAGATAAAGGTCCAGGGGAACGAACGCAGACTAATGCGCAATGCAGAATCGACGCTTTACTTCGTCAATTCCACGGCTGCCATTAGACGGATTTTCTGGGTCATAACTTATCTACGGTTTTTAGAATACAACGACTCGATGAGTTAAATATTGCTCATATATTCAGTTATAGTTTACGCAACAAAGTTGTAGAAAACATGTTTCCTGTTGGGTTTTCTTTGGTTATGTTTATAATGTAATGTCTAGGATTAACTGTAATATAATATTGTTTGTTATTATAACATATACTAAAATAAATGTTTTATAGACTAACAAGTATTACTGGTTATGTTAAAGACCATTAACGCTTTAAATCGGATTAGGTTTATTCTTTATTGCACAAGAAATTTACGAATAAAAACTACTTATTTTGCATGAACACCTATGAACACGAGTTTAATCCTATATACCTATAGCCCTATATACCTACCAATTAATAGCGTAGTTAGATAGCAACAATAAATTGACTCATACCTTCCAACTCAAATAAAATTACATATATAGACATTGATATTAAAGTTTAACCCAAATCTATAAATATAAAATCATGTCTTCATTCCGTTAGAACGATATGTAATATAAATTTTCATAAACGTCCTTGTAATGCCGCATTTAAAGGTGGAAAGCGCGCACTATGGCAGTGGTACGAAACCGATATCTTTCTGCAACTGTTTTGATTACCCTGCGCGGTGTCGCTTGCCGCCTACGCGTGGCGAGGACCGCGGCGTAAATATGGCGCGCGGAATTAGACCTACCCGCAGTTATTTATCGCCCGCACGCCAGAGAAATCGAAGCGGTGTCACTTCCTGCTCGGACGTGGTTGCGAACGCACGGGTTAGGTGCGACGCACAGTGGGTTGCAAATACGACATCTTGGATCTTGAGATCTAGAAATACACGAGGGTACAGACAAGATACATAAAATGTATATCAAAACCTTGTTCTGAATCAATGAGTTAAGGATGATATCATTTAATATCATCGTAATGTATCCTAACCAATGCAGAGACTACAATCAAAATCACTGTACAATCATTTAGTACTTCAATCTCTAATCAATGTACAATGTTAATCGTATGTTGAATCAACAAATCAAGTTGACCAGTGTACCGCAGCCTTACGACTTAGACACTCAGTACTTACACCGTTTTCTGACCAACCCATTGAACCTAAGACCATTGAATTTTCGCGTAGGCGTAATCTTGTAATAGAGAAACAGTACGCCTATAGCTACTAAGCGAAACGCAGCGGTCAAAAGGGTCTTGTAATACATAATGCAATGACATGGGATCATTTGATTCAAACAAGGATATTCGATTTGACGATAGTAACCTCACTTAGCTTGGAAATAGATACAATAAGCCAATAGAAGGTATTATTAGAAACATAATTCGCTTGTTTACATATACGGTTGTTAATAAAGACTAGGACCGGGTTTTTCCAACAGTAGTTATGTCTTTGTCATGGTCTTATTAAGCTGGACGTGCTCGTAGAGCCTCGAGTGCTCTAGGTGTTGCACGTCCAGCTTAATAAGACCCTAACAAAAATATAACTACAGTTGAAAATATGGGGCCTAACAATGAACTGGAATTAATGAACGAATCAAATCAGTCAGTTTCTATAGCCGCTGTCTCTAGCGCAAATGAGTAAACAAGGTTAGAGCTGGTAACACTAACTGAAAAAGACAGAAAGTGGCTTCTATGCTGTTTGTTTTTGTGTGCCAGTGAAATTTCCATCTCCAATTTTTAGGTGCTCATGGCTGATTACTGATCTGTTACACCTCGTGCTAATATCTTGTAAAATACGCCAAAATACAATATGAATCTGAACTGAGTCAATTAGTTGATAAAAAGACGGTAGGTAGCGGCTTAGCTGTGCCCTTGGCATTGCTGACGTCCATCGGCGACGGTAACCACTTACAATCAGGTGGGCCGTTAGCTCGTTTGCCTTCGAGGCAATAAAAAAAAGACAAAATCATAATATCGTAATCAAAACATAATATCATTCTTTTATTCGTTAAAATATTCAAATAATCAATGAAGTGTGAAACCAGACTAATATAATCCTTTGATCCCATAAAACTATATCTTTATCAATCTGATCGCATTTCGGTGCTAAACTGATGTTTATTGTTAATGTATTTGTGCGGGTGAATGTGAATTGCACAACACAAAACAAGCTGTAACTTTGTGGTCAAGTTTGAACTATTCGAGAGGAGGATTTTTTCCTCCTTTGTTGAATAGACTTTCTTTTATAAGTGAATGTAGATGACCTGTGCGTCATGCAGTTAACGATAACAAATATTTACTTATTGCCCACCCTTTCGTGGATAAAAGGCGTGAGTGTGTGTGTGTTTTAAAAAGGTATGCATGTATATTCAACAATCTAATGAACTTTACTTAATATAAAATAAATGCCTTCTAGCCGAATTTCGGCCACGGCGGCCAATCTCAACGGAGATTTGCCCTGTACGCAGGAGATATTATAGTGCACAAGTGTGTGCGCAATACACCGGTGCACTTGCTATTCCTTCACTCTCATAGTACGATGAAACGGTAATCCGGTCATGTCGGAGAGATTACATGAAGTACTAAAACCCGGTATAGTGGCCCACGTAAATGTGCTGCATTACAGGATCAGCCTGAGTAGTTCCGGTTCAAACAGACTGGGTAATAGTGTCAACTGGCAAGGGTAATCATCGCTTACCATCCGCTCTGCTTACCATCAGGTACCGGGAGTCATGATGTGCCCGTATAAAAAGTAAGTTTTCTTTTTTTTGTCCCTGACTATATTCTTTCTAGCCTGACAAGGGTCGGCTTATGAAAGCACACCGGTCTTTTGGGTGAGTGCAGAAGGCGCTCGCAACCCTTAAGGCGCTCGCAACCCCTAATAAAAAGTAAGTATTGTACTGATTTACTAAATGAGTCACTCTAGGATTTTAGATGTTATTTCTCATAATATTTGGTAGGTAGAAAATGCCCACGGCATTAAGTCCGCCTTTATACTCGTTGTATAGAAAGTGTAAATTAAATTAAATATTTAGTAGTCTCACTTTCAATATACCACGTGCACACACACACGCCTTTTATCCCCGATGGGGGAGGGAAAGGTGCAACTAGTGCACCCACATTTCGCCGTGCGTGTTCCGTCCCAGGATGTGATGGGGGAACTTATCATATCATATTTAAAAATCCCAATATCAATTTGTCCGACACGGGAATGGAACCCAAGACCTCAGTATTGCAGTCATACCGTAATACACCACCAAGGCAGTCCGCCTCCTCATACCGCTTCCTTCTATCCGAAAAATAACGTGCTCATGTCGTACCAAAACGGACTTTTGTTTACAAAGACTTGGCACACAGATATATGTTTGCAGTATTCGCTCATTTGAATGTTGCTCATGCTCATTTTGGATCCTTTATATCTGTTTACCTACAGCCGGGAATTTCGACAAAAATAAACGAAATTAATGAAAATTAATATTCACAAATCTAAAAACTATATTTAAAACCACCCCACACTCCAATTCACCAACGCTGACAACGTAATTTCTACTCTAGAATCTTTACTCCTAAAGTAGACTTTCATATTTTCAGCTTGATCAAATATCCTTATTCGGAAAAGTCAACCATTAAAAAAGAAACAACATACTCCAAATAACATTTACAGAGTTCACATTAAAGTAATTAAATCGAATTAATTCCAACTACCTACTAATACAATCCGTCAATCACTCGGCACGTTGTCCAGTGCGGAAACTAAGTGACCGCTGACTTTTTACGCGGTGACATTTAAAATGACATTTGACATTACATCGTATCTAGGTGGACCTAGTTATGCCAAAATGAAGCAATCCGTAGAATAACATTTTTTTAACGGGTTTGGCAAAGTGACCCTATGCACGTGATGGTAACTGGAGAGAGCTCCAGAGTAGATAAGTATCCCTCGTCAGTCGATAAAATTATGCCGGCTTGTGTGAACGGGATATACACAGGGTGATCCCACAACGCACTACACTTATGTGGGCCACTATGGCGTTACATAGTTAAAGTCTAAACAAATCGTGAAGAAACCTACATGTTTTCTAAAAATTTTCCTGTGTAATTTTGGATGTAGAGTTGCGGTAGCAGGAACTCGCTGAATGAAGGCCGCTTGGTCTGGAAATATTAGGAGAGGCGAATTAATAGCGAGTGCACCTGTGTATTGCGCACACATTTGTGCACTATAATATCTCCTGGGTACCTGGTTGATCCCCTTTGAAATAGGACGCCGGGGCACAAATTGCATGAGAGGATTTATTTTTATTCAGTTGGATCATTTTGGTATAACGAGACCTAATTTCGTAGGTGTGACTGTCATTGCGTGGCTTGAGTGTTACCATTCGCGATAATCTATTGGAGTCGATGATTGATCGAGCGATCTGGGTGTATTGATTTAACCTTAGCCTTTAGATTTGATTTTTAATAGTTACAAATAGCATTTGTCGTATTCTTTGGAGTTAATGGTTTCAAACAGGAAATGATTGTTGTGGAGTACGGCATTTTAGATGAATTTACGTTTATCCTTCACCGTTAAAGCGAGCGATAATAAACATAGAATACACACATAACTTTATAGAAAAGTTAGAGGAGCGTGCCCTTGGGTTTCCAACCTGCAGTCATTCGTCTCTGCAGTCGTCTGACAAGAGATGATTACCCCTTTCACATCGTTAATCAAGAGATAATTACTCCTCTCAAACACAGTTATGCCGAATTTAAAATCGTACACACCCAAGATCAGCCAACGTTTCAACGGGACCACTGTGGTGAGTTTTACAACTTGTATATGGTGTCCCTACCGGACGGAAATATCCACCAGAATATCTTTATTCACTTCCCTTAAAAAAAATTGTTGAATGAAATTGACTAGTTCTAAAATAGTACCGCTCATTGATGGATGCCGTCCTTTTAAACCAGTTCGGAAACGAGATTAATACTTTTTGAATGTGTCGTTGCTTTTTTTTCGGTCTAATTAATGCTCTTCCTTTGTTTTGTAATTGACATTTTGCCAGCTGGAAATAATATATTGCAAAAAATGCTTCCTTATGTGTGGGCGGATTTTTGATTAGGTGATGACGACATTCTAAGGTTTAATTAATTATAAAGTGTAGAAGGTAATGTAAGGTATAAAAAAATAAAGATTTAAAAAAGGAATGTTTATGTGTTTTTACTCAAAAAAATCATTCCCAATGCCAAGCTATAAACATGATATAAGCACATGTCTTTGGTCTCTAATGCCCTAATTGCGCAGCCCAACCCTTTGGGGGATCCAAAGGATTTGGCTGCGCAATTAGGGCATTCACAAATCGTTGATCCATCCCGATATAGGGGGCTAATCTGTATCGGCATAAATCACATGTCATATCAAACTTTTTTTTTAATTCAGGCAATGAAACCTATACTATACTATGTTAATATTTATAAAGCAAAAACATCCCAGCAGTAAAGAAAATTCATTTACCAACATTAACACAGCAGCCAACAAATTTCTTGTTACAATCACTGACCCACGCCTAACTAGAAACGGGCGTTTTCTCATAATAGTTTTATTGAACTATCTTTTGCTCGTCGCTTTGCCCATGTAAAACTCCTATCCAGGAATTAAACTCCAGTTGTGCACCTCTTTTAGATAAATTGTTACTTTTGCTCGCGTTTTGGTTTGCGTAACAGCTCTGTACAAATTTCCGCTGTGCACTATTTTACTGAACTGAAAAAAGGAGGAGGTTCTCAATTCATGTGTTTGTATTTTTTTATGCATTACAAAAAATTATATCTCTGAAAATTTTTAGCGTATTTTAAATTACTTTTTTAATCAGATTACAGTAGCATATACATAGAACCGGAATCTTTAAGGACCTGAAAGGAAGCAACAAATTGTATGAATGCAATTTTTACGTACATAGTCACAATCTCACATTAATCTCGAAATCGGATGCAGGTTCTAGGTCGTGTTAGTAATGTGCTGACCGGAGCTCGGAGGCACCTTGTGCGTACCGCGCGTGGGCGTGCCGTACGGGACTTGATGCTGAGACTGTTAAGCATCGAGCCTTGCAGATTTTAATCGAAAAGATAGTAACATAGGTAGTTGACTTTTAAAATTCATTTATAACAAAATTAAGTCATCCTAAATCAAGCCGAAAAATAATTTTGAAAATGCAAGCAATAATAAATGAATTATAAAGCTTTGAAGTTTGATGAAACGGGTATCTGTCACATAACGGAAACAGCAGAATGTGACGTCACGAATTGTCGCCAGCCATAATGCTGCGTGCGTGCGAAAACGACAGCGTGATATCCCCACTACGCCCCCACTTAAGCTCACAACAATATTTCAAATATGAATAACTGCTTTATTTTTCAACGAATTTTGATGCTGGTTTCACTGAAAATGTTATTATTCGTATTAATTTCTGTTACACATAAAATAATGTACAAAATCAAACACAGGAAACTACCCTATTCGTTATAAATTGTAATCAGTAATAAACGAAGACCGCACTAGGCCAGCGTGGTGGGTTGAGGCCTAAACCTAGTTGTAGAGGAGACCAGAGGGGCCACTGCGAAAAACGAAATCCGTAGTTTCGGGTGACGGATCGCACGTTTTCTTACTACGAAGTGTTACGGATCCTTCTTTATGAAGAGTTGTTGCGTGACGAAAGTGTTGAGCGAAGTCGGAAGCGTCGCAAACTGCGTGAAACCTTCGTTCAACGGTGACGGATGCGAAGTAATTTGGTAGTAAGGTTAAATCCGAAGTTCGTCGTTTCTTCGTTTCGGACCGACGTTTCGGATTTCGTTTTTCGCAGTAGCCCCTCTGTACTCAGCAGTGGGACAGTATATAATACAGGGCCGGTATGCATAAACATAGATTGTACATCTATCTAAAACTATAATATTTGTCCAAAAATTACGAGCTACATTATTAAGAGCTACATTTCCTTGCAGGTCCTCATGAATGTGTTTAAACGAGTTCGTAATCCCGAATGAAAGTATCCCGTGTCATTTTTAGCTTATTTAATAATTACAACTATTCGCTGCTTCCATGGTATCTACGTGAGAAAGGACAAAATATGAATGATCATAGTCATGAATGAGTCAGATAATACAGTCGTGATTACATACCTCAATTACCAGCTCTTTCGCCTACCTTTTGCAAAAAAGAATGATGAATTTACTGAAATTTCAGTGAATCGCTAACTTCCTATATGATCCTTTATAACTCTCAGAAGTTAAAACTGTGATGCAACATGGAAACTCGTGAACTGCGTCCTCCATAACCATCAAAAATTATCCCACGAACTTAAATTTAAATATAAAATATGGTTTATTGACACCGACTACCTGTACTATAATATTTTCAAACAAATTCAATAAATATCATTTACTCAAACGGCTTCCGCATATTAACTAGGGCTCCAAAACTGTGCCCTTCTATAAATCGTGAGAACTTTAATTACATAATATTGATGTAAATACGCAGGTACCAATTTTAATGCGACAGAATGGCGAGATTTCACTTATTTGGAGCAAAACGTCGGTGAAAGGAACTGATATCGGACCTTTACTTTCGTCTCGTGTCCATTATGAAAGCCCAATACACCAATAACGAAATCGTAGCCCCGGTGCGATAACGTCGTAAGTTACAATTTATTTTTTATGAGATCGATTTTTGGAAATAAAAATTTCAATTGACAGATATATTTCCTGTTGAGGGTTTATTTTTATGAAAATATATTGACAGTATTTTTAAATTGCTATAACTCATTTACTCTTTATATTATTGACCGGTATAGGAGTAAGTTTAATCACCTGATTTCAAGTAATACATACATGCATGCACACTCACGCTATTTATCCCCGAAGGAGTAGACAGAGGCGCAACTAGTGCACCCACTTTTCGTGCGTGTACTGTCCGATGATGTGATGGGGGCGAGCCTATCGCCATGTCGGGCACAAATTCTATACTACGGGTTGATACTAAATAGAAAAATTCAATATCACTTTGCCCGACCCGAGGACGAACCCGACAGGTAATTAAAATCTGCGGGCAAACAAGCACTTCCATGTCATGTCTTACTTTACAATTTTTAATCCACCTCCTTAGTACTTATGACACTAATACACCAGGTGTGCGATATATATTCTGAGGAGGCTAAGTATTATGCAAATTAATTTTTAATCGCCCCAGGCCAGATTCTAAAGTGCAGGGTCAATTAAGAAATCATTGACAATAAATCATATGTTGATAATGTGTTTGTTTATATTTGTTTGCTTGTTATTGATACCTGAATTATTTTGTGCGGCTTTTATCCCAAAAGGTCATAAGATCGTTACAAGGGTAATGAAAACGATAAACTGTAAACGGAGGTTATATATATATACTAATAAAAATTCTAACACGCGAATTATCCTCCTTTTTTGGAAGTCGGTTAGTAAAAATGTGAAAGTTTGTGAATATGTGGATATTTGTTAAAAATTAACCCAGAAACCCATGGAAACTGTTGGGTTAGCAGAGAGACCATGTCCTGGGTTATAGGCTTTTGATCCCATAAAAGTATACAGTAAAACTTTTATTGGAGGAAGATCTATCTAGGCAAAGCCACGACTAAAACCTAGTCTAATATAAAAATCCCACTCTCAAAACGCATCCAGAATCCAGAACTATATATAGATTATAGGGACAAATGGAATGTAAAAGCTACAACTCATGGCAAACAATGGCCCGTAGGCGAACTGGAAGGCGGTTGTTTACTAATTCTGACAGTCGGAATAATACTATTATAAATGCGAAAGTTTGAATTTCGATGTTGAAGTTTGAACTTGGTATGATAGAAGTCGCTGCTTGGATTGAGTATTGAACAAAGAAGAAAAAGCACAGACAAGTCCAGGGTTCATTTTAAGCTTCTTTTTATCCACTGCCTTGGTGGCGTAGTTGTATTGTACTGTACGACTGTAATGCTGAGGTCTCGGGTTCAATCCCCGGGTCGGGCAAAGTGATATTGAGTTTTTCTATTCAGTATCAGCCCGCAGTTTGGAATTTGTGCCCGATATGGCGATAGGCTTGCACCCTATCACATCATGGGACGGAATAACGGCGAAAAGTGGATGCACTAGTTGCGCCTCTGCCTAACCCTTCGGGGATAAAAGGAGTGACTTTATGTACGTTGTAGGTACTTTTTATTCCAAATACTACTTATTGGGACTTGTATTCTAGAAAATTACTCACGCAGGGGGAGACACAAGAAAAGTCATTCTGAAATAAAATAAATATTTGTGTTAAAATAAATCTTTTTTAACACAAACCTTTGCCATATGCCTTAGTATCTAGTGTATTAAGATTGTAATTTTTTGACTAGCTCTTGCAGGCGGCTCCGCCCGCTTAAAAAGTTTTTCCGGGATAAAAGTCCCGCTTTATATTTTCCCGGGATTAAAAGTATCTTATGTGTTAATGCAGGACATGGTTTACCCGTGTGCCAAATTTCATCGAAATCCATTCAGTAGTTTTGCGTGAAAGAGTAACAAACTTCCATACATCTAAACATCCATACATTCTTACAAACTTTCGCCTTTATAATATTAGTAGGATTAGAGTTTGCCCCATTTATCATCTGACCTTTTGTATCCGCGTACACTTTCCCAAAAGCAGTAATCCCACTCGAAATCTTACCCAGAAACACATTACCATTTACCGAGTATTGTAATACAAAAATAAATTAATCTCTAATTGGCCGATGGTATCTGACACCTCGTAACCACCAAATGTCATCCTGGCATAAAAATGTCACAGTCAAGTGACATTTAGCATCTAATCCGAGAACCGAAAGTCGGCTTTGGACATCGGACCGCTTCATACATGTCCAGCCTTGCCAGATTCAAGATAACTGCCTATTGTTGATGCTCCAAACTTATTGTAGGCGTCTATTTATTGTCATTAATATATTGTGTATATGGTATAATATATCATACATTTGATATTGACATATTATTTGATTAATTTCACAGTTCGAAATGGTAATTGATATACCACATGGATAATTTTTATTTATTGGGTTTTTAAAGACAGTGTCAATAATATCAGAAATAATTTCAAAGACAATTGATTTCAATAAAAAAAATCTCAGCCATAGATTTATTTTTTGTCTATTAAAAACCGAATTCCAAATTCAAAAACAGTGGCCAGAATTTCGCCAAACCCATTTAAAAAATAAGACATTGCAGTCCATCTTTCAAAGATTATTAAGGCATACACCATAGATGATAAATCAAAGTTGAACGACCTCGATTGTCGTTGTCACCGCTCGATCATTGCTCGGGCATTGTTGCGCTGAGCAAATACGTTATAGGTGTAACCTTTTGGGTCCTGACGTGGGCGGACGCCCGCCCTGGGTGTGACCTAATCAAAGATTAACTGGTCCACTATAGACAGGTTGATTATTGATTATCTGATGACTAGTGTGGGTTGCGAAACGATGTCACAAACAACTGATTGGTAATGTTGATCTCTTTGCCTGATGTTGCCCGTGAAGGTGTTTGAGATGGCCAGATTGTTTTTCATTCGATGTATGGGATAACATACGACTCATATTAAATTGTGACTTATCTATTAGATCAACATATCTAAAATTGTGACATGAATAGAATATCTAACGTTCTAAGATCGATATTAGTATGTATGTCTTTTGTCGCAAGTATCAGGAGCTACAAATTATGCACGCCGTTAGGTAATTAAGGCGCCTTAACGCGTAGTTGGTGAAGATCAATAATTGAAAAATGTAGAAGATCTCATTTATTATCCTAGCATTTGGACAGACTTTAATAATATAAGTATTGGCGAGAATATAGTCCTGAATAGACTAGGAACTGTGTCTTATTAAAAATACCAAGTCGGGTTCTTTGAGTATCTGCCAATGGAGATGCGATTACCGGGCGAACCCCTCGTTGGCCATAAATGCGCAGCTGGTCATAAACTTTTATTAAAACCTATGTGACTTGCGACCGCTGTCATTACATTCTACGATAATGACATTAAGCGGTGCTCCACGGAAATTGTGATTTTTGTTGTGTTATTGTTTAAAAAGCGACCTTATATTCAGCCCTGCACGTATGGATTTTTTTTTGTTAAATGTGTGCTATGTGGCAGAAAAAATTGTTTGCGCATTATTGCCATATCATGTCCATTGGTTAACTACTCTACGAGTCTGGTCCCACAAAGCGTATCGCCAAAGTCACTAATATGACGTGTTACGTCCCATCAAATCGGGTACAAAATACCGGGTAGCCAACAAATTTATATTATTGCAATATCATCTAATTAAGTGATGTAACGTTACTCGGTATACCGAGTAGCAATTGAGTAATAAAATAAATTGCATTCCATTATAATCCAGTCAATTAAGAGTAATCTAAATTGTTGGAGTGCATGAAAGCGATCCGTGGCGTTATACAAGAACTAATAGATTATAGACGTGTTACGTGAACATAATTAGTAATAATTAATATGATAGGTACTATAATCTTAGTTCCTTCCTACTAATATTATAAAGGCTAAAGTTTGTAAGTATGTATGGATATTTGTTCCTCTTTCACGCAAAAACTACTGAACTGATTTTGATGCAATTTGGCACACGGGTAGATCATGTCCTGGATTAACACATAGGCTACTTTTATCCCGGGTAAATATAAACCGGGACTTTTATCTCGGAAAAACTTTTTAACGCGGGCGGAGCCGTGGGCAAAAGCTAGTTATCGATAAACATGAGAATTCTCCATAAGAATTTAGAGGGTATGTGAAGTCTGCCAACCCGCACTAGGCCAACGTGGTGGACTATGGCCTTAACCTTCTCAGTTGCAGAGGAGGCCGGTGCTCAGCAGTGGGCAGTATATAATACAGGGCTGATTGCATTGTATTGCATTGCTTCAACATCATTTGTTAAGTGAAATTGTTAGAAATATAATGTTTTCTGTTAATGTATTATCTTACTAGTATATTGCCAGACGCGGTTATTTCTATTATTTTATTCAAACACCTCACACTTAATACAAAAAATACAAACACTAATTATTTTACATCATTCTTGTGTTCTCAACTTATTATATTTCAGGCTCAACTTATTACGATAGTTTTCGCAACCTGGCCAATATTTTTCTTTACTTTTTTTGGTTGGAATAGGTTGCCCGTTACCAGTAACCTGCTCACCAGGCTGACGACAACCTCTGAGGGTTTGAATTCCTGGAAAAACTGATAAAACATACATAAAATGAGAAGGAATTGCATCCAAAGTCGACTCATTTCAAATAATACCACTAAATATGCTGATCCAACGAGGAAAAGTATACTTTTCTCAAACATCCTCTCTGCGTTCACGTGAATAATCTTTGACGCGTGGTTAGACGCGTGGGCAGAATAATAAAGACATTTGTCGCTCGGGCGTCTACATGTGTTATCCCTTGTGGACGCTAAAATGCACTCAAAGATAGATAATGCGTAGAATGGAGGAAGCTTAGTGACAAACACGTAATGAGCTGCCCACGTGTTTTTGTATTGTTTAATTAAGTTGACATGTATATTGTAGGGTTTTTTTATAGATGTTCGTTTAATGAGGTCTAATTTTATTATGTTACGCTGATCTTAGGAAACATACTAATCGTTACGCAAGTAATATTGTTTGTCCTTGAATGTCATTATGGAAATTAGTTATTCCTTTTTTAAAACTTAAAAATAGAAACATTGGCTATGCTATTTTTTTTTAATAACGTAAAAAGTAGGCGTTTCTTTTTTTAAGACTGCCTCTGGTTCAGGAAAATAGACATTAGCTACATTTCATACTACTCCTACCACCCTAAAAACAAAGCGATTCAGGTTAGTGCTAGCAATCGTTAAGCTGTCATAAGTTTTATGAATGACTTGTAAATTCTGACGCAGTCACACGAATTGAATGGGACAAAGGCTTGCCCAAAGCTCGACATATTATGATACTTATCATCATCTATCATTGCTAAATAGTTTGATTCGGGCCTGTACGGCTCACGAATACATGAGAATCATCTTAGTTCAGTGCAGATTTTTATCTACATTAACACTTTCCCTGCGTTACGGGAACTATTTGGCCGTACTTGAGTCTTGTAATGTGCGGCAGCTGACTATCCTTGTTTTGCGCTCGGTGCGGGGGGTATTTTTCTAGGATCCCGTGAAGGTAGAAAAAAGATAATTATATATCCGTCATTCTCGCTTCGTTTAGTATCACTTAAAAAAGAAAAATAATACGGGAAGCATTTTGTCGTAACGCACAGAAGTTATTTTTTTTACGTTTGGTGCGGTACGGGAACTATTTTGTCGTAGCCGAAACCCCGTATAGCACCGAGGGGTGCGCGCGCGGTGCTTTAGTTTGCCATAGTGTTGTGCGCAGTTCACACATGTCGACCTTAGAATAAGTATTAACTCGTATTTATACAACGTTTAACCAAAGTCCTCAATAATATTTAAGAGCGTGTTTCATTCAACTCATCGATAAGAACAACTTTTACTATGGGATATATCGGACAACTTGTATGAAGAGGTCGAAATTTTTGTTGAAGTTTCAATGTTGGTCCCATAGAAAAAGTATTTTTTTGTATTGATGAATATAATCACAACCTTTAATATACTGGAGGCTTTTGTTATACGTAGTATATTATAATTTGTGGATCGTATAGTTAACATTTCTACAAGTAACTACTTATTATAAATTAATAAATCAATGATTAAAAGTTTTTCTAAGGTTTGTCGAAGTTCAATTTCACCCTATAGTTTTTTTAAATGAAATGAAATGAATGAATTTAAACATTGAAATTTTCTGAAGTTCCTTTTATTTTTGTCGATTATGCATGTTAGTCAAAAAATATAATTATTTAGGTATGTGTAAAAATAAAGACTTAAAGACTTTGTTTCATTGTTGTGATGTTTTTTTGAAAATTTGAGAAGTTCCTATTATTATTGTTGATTATGCCTGTTAGTAAAAAAAAATATTATTTAGGTATGTGTTTTTTTGATATTTTTTGGAAAGTAAATTCACATAGATAGGTACTACGTGTAAGAACGTGAGCTTAAGTTGCGCATGTAGCAATTTATAGGTCGACATAGTAACAAAGAAAGAAAAAGAAAGAAGTTGAAGTTGAAGAGTTGAGTTGAGAAGTTGAAGAAGAAGAGTTCCTTAGGGAATGTTGTTTAGTTTGAAAAATAATAGCTATATACCGGCAAAATATATTATAATGGTGTTATTATACCTACTTATCAATATAAACAACTTTTTCTAAGGGACGAACTTCGAAACCTCAGAAAGAATTGGAACAACTTATATGCAGAGGTACAAATGTTTTTTGAAATAGTTCGAAGTTGGTCCTATATAAAAAATAATTAAACGTTTCTGGGGACTTTTGTTACGCGATACTTGTTCAAAAAATGAAAATTCAATGAAAATTCAAAATATTCTTACAAACATTTTGAATTTTATATACCTACTTTACTATTTATACTAATATTATAAAGCTGAAGAGTTTGTTTGTTTGTTTGAACGCGCTAATCTCAGGAACTATTGGTTCGAATTGAAAAATTATTTTTGTATTGCATAGACCATTTATCGAGGAAGGCTTTAGGCTATATAACATCACGATGCAACTATTAGGAGCGAAGAAATAATGGGAAATGTGAAAAAAAACGGGGAAAATTATTCATCCTTGAGGACTTCCATTGCGTGCGCTGCGAAAACGGTTCAAGATACCAAAAATATGAAAGAATTATTCCTCTTGAAATGATTTAAAAAAATGTCCGCGACAGTGTATGTCTATCTTTTAAGATTAACTCACTAGAACCGTTTTTATGGTAATCGAATTTGGTCGAAATTAATGCATTATTTGTTAAGAGTTGTATCAACGTCATAATATTAATCTTTATCCAAATAAATGTGTTGGATAGAGTGATTCAACGGGAAGGTTTTTATGTACTTTTAGCCCGGAAAAACTTATTAACGCGGGCGAAGCCGTCGGCAAAAGCTAGTGGTTTATAAAGTAAAGATCTCATGCGAATTTTTAACTACTGATAAGGTAAGAAACGAAAATATTCGAAAAATACCTACCTAATTTGATAAATTTTTAATATTTTTGTAAAATCAAATATATATCATATATATATTACCTCTTTTATTATTTTTGTTTGTAAGTGATATATGTAATTTATTACAAAAGTAATAAATAATAATTTATTACAAAAGTAATAAATAATAACAGTTTGTGCACAATGTGTATACTTGTTCAATTTCATTTACCTTTTGTTGATTATGATTATGCATGTTAATGAATCTATTAATTTTTTATTATGTTTCGTATGGAAATCGATAGGGATACAATTTTTTATGCTCAATAAACAAAGTGCAATTCAAAAGTTGGTATTAATTATTAACTTTACCCTCATCCCTAGCATTTTATATGTTATATGCGGGACGGGAAATAATTACCCGTAAAAGGACCGATTTTGAAAAAAAAATATAACTCTTACTATATTACGTAGATCCCCGTGCTACGGCAGATGTATATACGCAGGGATATAGTCTATCGATTAGTATAAAAAATAAATAAAAATGGTAATATTCCACGCTTGTAAAGACATTAGAAATCAGGACCTGATACGGGAAAATAAAGGTCGTACCGCAAGATTGGTATTCTTCATACGGGAAGTATATGACTCGTATAGCACTGGTAGTAAAACTAGGTTCAGGCGCCTACGCAGTGAAAGTGTTAAACCATTTATGAGCTGTACGGAAAAGCATTACAAAAACAAAATCGCGGAGACTAATTACTCAAAAATCATAAATGATGGTTACTTTTTATTCCAGTTATTATCTTAAATAATAAATAGTATCAGGAACAAGGCCATTGATGAACGCTTATCAAATTAGATGAAGTTATAGAGATACTCAATCAAAATTGTGGAGTTAAAATAGATTTTATGGGCATCAAAAGAAGGAAAGAAAAACTATAGAAAGAAAGAAAAACTATTTGATGATAGATGGCTGGTATGTTCCACATGCAGATAAGTACTTATTCAAAGGCTTAATATATAGATAGTACTTCATCTGGCAAGTGTAACATACTCTTAGCATAAACAGGTGTGTCGTACAACAATAGAGCAGGTCTGATGGACGATCATCATCCCAAAATCCGTGTTTACACAACACAGGCACATTCGATCATTGTTATGCCAACGTTACCTCACGATGTGGCTTGTTTGTTGTAACGTGTTTTGGCATCCGATACCGCAAACAAACACATGAATCTAAACATACATTGTTTGAGTGAATTTTGAGTAGAGATGGGAATTTGATCCTAATATCTTTTCTGAAATATCTCGACTTAATAATATATCAGAGGCGACAAAGTTATATTACAACAAACTATTCGCGCCATAAATAATTACACAAAAAAATCAATTGTTTATTTGATATCTTAAATTAGGGATGACAACATCTAAAATTATTATTTACGAATGTTAAAGAATACAAAATTCTATTTCAAATAAAAATTTTTTATCGGTTTTCTTTTAATACAGCAACAGCGGTTGCTGCCACAGAGTTCAGTAGTAGAGGTTAACAATAATAGTATTCAATAATTGTATTATAAATAAGGCTTTCTGTAGAGGTTACGCCCTTCTGAAGGCCTTCGGGAACCGGAGGTCTTTAATATATCATATAGGGTTGCCACAAATAGGATGAAACTGATTGTTATATTGAAAGCTTATTTTAGGATTTCCGTAAAATTTTCTTTGTTTTTTAATTTATTTAATTAAAATGAAGTATTCATTATCCTGAAGATTAACTATCTGAAATTTAACGTTGTATAAAGCGATTTATATTGTAATGCGAATGCTTTGTTAGTATGTACTCACATATTTTAGATGGATTCGATTAGACGGTTTTGCTCTCTGTCATTGGTGACTTTAGAATAATATGTTTTCTATGCATTGAAAGGGTTATTCCCTATTTATATAAATATAATTTAAAATATATGTAATCATGCAAATTAAAACAGGTTGTAATAACGACAAAACCTTTAGAAATGGCAGGCACAACATCCAATAAAAATGGCGTACACAATTCAAAAATGGAATGTCATTTCTCCACTATACACAAATAAAGTGAAAAGATAAACGCGGCAACCCTTGCGTGTCGCGCTCGCGTATCCATTGTGCGCTACGAGTATGTCTGTTCGATTGTTTCATTACATACAATGTGCGATTTACTTTGTACATTAACATAGTATTTTCTTAGCTAAATAGAGACTGTTACGTCGGTCAGATATACGAGAACGTTATAAATACGGTAGGAAAGGAAAGCGCCTTCATGTGTTCATTATAGCTAAGTTGCCTTTATAAGTATAACGCTGTATCCGTCTCTTAGGAAATATTGTATCAGTCGTTTGTCTAAATAAGCGAATAGTGTCGTTTAAATCTTTCTGCAAGATTAGACGAGGTGACAGTAGCGCAACTTCATTGTTGTATGCTTATAAAAAAAAATATCATACGAGAATAAGAATAATCTAAACAAAAATAGACAAAAGTGGGTAGTTATTTTTTTTCTATTATAAATCCTACTTATATTATAAACGCGAAAGTTTGTAAGAATGTATGGATGTCTGGATGTATGGATGTTTGTTCCTCTTTCACGCTAAAACTAATGATTGGATTTCGATGAAATTTGACACACCGGTAGATCATATCCTGGATTAACACATAGGCTACCTTTTATACCGGAAAAACTTTTTAACGCGGGCAGAGCCGCGGGCAAAAGCTAGTGCATGATAATATTACCAGCCCTGTAACGGGTACCGATTTACTGGTTATTACGGGCCTTGTCTATGACTGAGAAGGTTTAGTCCTTGGTCCACCATAATGGCCTAGTGTAAGTTGTTATGAATAATATTGCTTTTCGTTTTTATATTATCACATATTCTTTAATTTATCGAAGTCTTAAACTTAAGATTTCATAATTTCCGACCGACATGAATAGCGTAGGTATAATTTCAAAATATTAATAATATTAGCATATTCGGAAGTGTTCACGTCGATTTTAATATATGTTCTGTCATAGCAAATTGAATGTCATTTCCATGATTAACCTCTTAAATTAGGTATATTTCCTGACAATTATTGCTTTAAAAGCCTGCTAAGAACCGTTATTTTATTTTAAATTATGTTAGGATGTATTGAATTACATATGAATATTTAGATGAATTAGTTTTGGAAAGCTAATAATTGTCTTCCAAATATATGATGATTTTTAAAAATATTTACATATCATTTTTTTCTATTTCTTCTTATATAAACATGCTCCAAATATAGTATTACAATTAGCAGCATACATTGGTATAATTTAACAAGACTTTCTGTAGTTCTTAGACTAATTAACATCGATGACTGAAGGACTGTCCTTATCTTTAACGGCATTAATCACAGATAGTGCCCAAAAAATTTTGGATCTTGTAGTGTTAGGTTTTAAGTTGTAACTCGTATAATTTGATCAGAAAAAGACTAGGGTTGTCATGTATTACACAAGGCTGGTTATATATTCTGTGCTCTACCAAACTCTCCTAATTTTGTTGCCACGTAGTTACAAAATAGCTGAACAAATTAACAACGTTTTTTTTTCTATGATATTGACTGGCAAACCGATGCAGTTCGTTAGTATTCACTGAGTATAAGCTAATTATCATATTCCCAGATAAGACAAATTTTGACACAAAAAGTCCCAGTTTCTTTTTCCAAATTAGGTGATTCTAAATTCAAAAATTCCTAACTTATATTTGCAGATTAGATTATTCTAAATTTAAAAAATCATCCTAACCTATATTTCCCGACTAGGTGCTTCTAAATTCAAAAATTAACTCATTTCCAGAGCGTCCCTTTTGGAAATGACGTGATTCCTTTCAACTATGTGCGATAATCTCTTAAACAAAGTTGACATTTATGTAATGAACCGTGAAGACCCACCATTATTAATCGACCTTCTTGCGTGAAACGCAGAGTTCCCACGCCTCTACAAATTAATTCAATACCGACATCTTTAATAATAATTAGAGATGATTTAAATTTGTCAACCGTTAAAATAAATATACCGTGTAGGGCTCGCACCATTAATCATTATAAGAGGTACGATTATTGATACTTTTCTAGTTGTGGAAAATTAAATTATGCCAGATTAATATGATTCTAAGATTCATCTAATATACTGAGTTTTCATGACGATAATAACTTACGTGACCCACTTTTTTGCTCTATTGCTATAAAAACCCATCTTTCTAAATATATATTTAGTTTTTAAGTATCTACTAAATTTGAAGTAATGTAATTAATTAGCACTACGAGAAATAAAAGTGATGCAAAATGAAGAACGTTGGGCAGTTCTATACTAATTTCAATATTTTAAACAGCATTTTTTCTGTCTTAAATGTACAAGAAACAAACTGAAATCGTTTTTTTTACACCGCACACTAGCCTTACAATGTATTAGTATCCCAAGACCTATCTTTACGTTCCTTGCATTCACCCCATCCATCGATCCGAGACATGCCCGTCAAGTCGTACAAATGCTGTACACTTAAGGATAATATCGTCCTGTACCGGGAACGATACGGTAACTCGTAGCCAGTACGAGATGGATACAACTAGATTGAAAATATTTCCGTGAACAACCGTTTATGGCTATCGACACGCTATAAGGAGCCGGGAATAATGGAAGCAGCTATTTTATGTATCAAAAATGCGCGTTTGTTAGTAAAGTGTGATGGAATTGTAGACAATAGTCAGTTGACTGATTTGTAGAAAATACATTTAAGATTTCATAGTGTATTTTTTTATATTATCGTATAGGGTTGCCAGGTGTCCGAATAAAGCCGGACATAGGCTTTTTGAGTGCGTAACTGGCCAAATTAAATGGTGTCCGGCTTTTTACACTTGGCCAGTGACTTTTAGTTGGTCGGCAATATGCGTAACATTAAACGTGTCATTGGTATACACTAGGGAGCTAAGAAAAAGGTGGCCGGGAATATGGGGCCCGAAAAATCGTATTAAAACTAAGACACAAAATCGTTAATAATTTAAGGTATCTGATCTTTTTACCCAAATGTCCGGCTAAGCTGGCTGGTCTGTCCGGCTATTAGGTTTGACGACCTGGCAACCCTAATCGTATTAAACAACTAATGTTGATAGTACGTATTACCATTTATTTGGGAGCATAGGTTAGAAATTAGAATGTTACTTTTGTATTTGGTTGGCTTACACGTTGGTGACGAGTATAATTTACTCAGAAATCGTGAATTGGGTCCTAAGTATTGGACTGAATTTTCGTGCCATTGCTCTCATAGTTAAAGAAAATAATAAAATAACGCATCTTATCTTATCTTAGGATTATTAGAAGTCCTTATTCTTGGGTTATCATCATTATATTTTAATTTAAACAGTATGGACAATATTTTGAAGAAGAATAACTTATACCCAACTTGAAATCAGGCTCTGGTTAGACAAAACTTAGGTCTACTAACAAATTGACATCATATTTTTAACATGTGATATCTGTATTAGGTATTCTGCTATATATGTCGATGATGTAATTTCGATTAATATGCCCAAAGGAAAAATTACGTCTATTATTTAAAGAGCATCGGACTTGAGTTTATAATCTTCAATGTAAACCAAAATACTAAACTAACTATTAGAATCCAAAAATAGTAATATTCTCCTTTACTTTGCCTGCTTAAAAAATCAGTACATTCTCTATTCGTAAGGCATGCTCATGTATTTTCAATGAGTATTCCTAATGGACCTCGATGATTAATACAATTTAAATGCGCTTGATTTATGCCTGACAAGACGCCATGTTTGAGCTCTCAATAGATGGTATCAAAAAGTAGGTGACCAGCGCAATAGTGCTTAAATCAAACTACGAACACTGGTGACACATGGCTTTAAATGAAAATGGGTAGATATGCCAGGTTCCAGTCGTGTTGGTTTTATCCCGGAATAAAAAAGAGTAAGGACACATCATAAACAAACAGACAGAAAGGGTAAGCACTGGTGCAATCAGGTCAACCACTTCTCGCCTGTGTCTTCCCCGTTATATGACAGGTGGAGAGCCTATCGCCTTTCTATCACACAATGTAAGCAATCTAAAATAATAATATAACTGGTAAAATAATATAATTTTACTGGTGGTAGGTCTCTCATATGTAATAGTCCGTCTGGGTGGGTACCACCGCAATGTCTATTTCTAACGCCAAGCAGCAGTGTGCATGCACTGTTGTGTTTCGGTTTGAAGGACATTGTAACCAGTGTAACTACTGGACATAATGAGGCTTAAAATCTTATGTCTCAGGATGACGAGCTGAGTGCAATGCCACAGTACTTTGTAACTCAATGTGCTGTATGGTGTTACTATTGTTTATGGGCAGCTGTATCGCTTACCATCAGGCGAACGGCATTCTCGTCTCCGTCATTCAACGCCATAAAAAAAATATATCCATTAATGCAGATATTTTAAAATCGTATTATATAGTTAGTAACTCAGTTTTATGAAATATCTACACACGAACAGACCAACAGACATGTTGAGGCAGGGCATTGCTATGAAGTACTTTGTAATTCAAAGTTCTGCGTGGCGTTGTTTGTTTATAGGCAGGCGTGGCGCATACCATCAGGCGACGAACCTGCTCGTCTCAGACATTCAGTTTTAAAAGTTATGGCGACAAACATCATTGGAAAATTAAACTGCACATTTTTAAGCGATGGAGATGTAGAAATGTGTTTGCAAGCGAGATGAGCAATCTACTTGACTGATAGTATGGCGTTATGGCTACCGAAACAGTAGCATCACTGAGAACTTTGAACAAGGCACTGCGTGACACCACACTGCCTTCCTCACCCTCAGCAGACAATATATATTATATTATAAATACAGAAACAGACTAAATCGATATCGATTCAGCCATGTAGGAGCTACGATGTCATAGACAGACCAACAGATTATATACAGACATCTTAAAATTTGTTATAGTTATCTTTTTATCTTATATTTCAACACGACTTAAATTAACAAAGGAAAACAGCATTAGACTACTATAGCTAACTACACTACAGGTAACAATACCATAGCTTGACTAACGCGCAGTCCTTGACCAATGGCGACCCAATAAAGTTCACAAGTTTCTTACAGCTTCCTGTTACAATAAATACACTCGCAAAGCTGTTTGTATTCAAATTGATAGAGATAAAGTAAAAACCAGTTCACCTTTAGCATAAAGGTTCACTGCATTACGCTTCCTAAATAATTTGTAAACTAAATGTCTTGTTGCGCGAGCCTTAAATACCTACGAAATCAATATCCATATATTGATACTCGATTGATAAAGTTTAACATTTCGCATTACGAAGGGTTCCGTATAACAAGAATCTGCGAAAACGATTTGTTCACAACAAATATTTTACAATAATTCTATTAGTAGATGTAGCATTCAATCTTTTCTGCAGGTATTCTTTGCGCTTTAAAAAGCCAAATATATTGTGACCATCGCCATTTTTTTATCGAAAATCTATCCTTCTTTGTTCTACCTACACAAAACCTGTGCGCTAACATAATTCTAAGAATATTTTAGTGTCAAATTACTATTAGAGAACGCATCCATCTTATTACACCTATCAAAAGATTAAAAACAAAAAACAGAATATAATCTGTGGAACGCATCGTCACGGGTCAATGGCCGGTTGACATTTGACACACGAATGTCAAGGTGCGATGCATCGGTAGGCTTCTGCGTATGCGATGAGATTAAAAAGGGTAACAATGCTGACCGGTTGTGACATTTTTAAAGGTAAATGTCGCGGTACCTTTGTTCAGCGGATTGGAATCTCGGTTTGTGACTTAATGACTTATTACCCGTGCCGATTAAAAAGGGGAACCTTTTATCATAGCCTGTATAATATATACAGAAAAATCCTTTTTTATTGTAATGATCTTAAACTTAGTTCCATAATATAATTTAATTATAATACCCGCTCTGTATTAAACATCGTTCCATTGCTTGAAACGAGCCTCCTCTACTACTGGGAGGGTTTAGGCCTTATTCTTGGTGGTAGGTTTCTCATATGTAAGAGTCCGTCTGGGCGGGTACCTACCACCGCAACGTCTATTTCTACAGCCAAGCAGCAGTGTGCATACACTGTTGTGTTTCGGTTTGAAGGACATTGTAGCCAGCGTAACTACTGGACATAATGAGACTTAACATCTTATGTCTCAGGTGACGAGCACAGTGGAATGCCACACAGCACTTTGTAACTCAAGGTGCTATATGGTGTTACTACTGGTTATGGGCGGTCATATCGCTTACCATCAGGCGAACGGCATTTTCGTCTCTTCATTCAATGCCCTAAAAAAACACTGGCCTAAAGCGGGTTGGCAAACTTCACCTTCAATATTCTAATGTATTCTCACGATGTCTTTCTTCGTTGTTAAAGAGATCAATTAATTGATTCACACTTCGAAACATCAGAGGTGTGACCCTTAGGTTATAAAATTGTGCACCTTCGTCTCGGCAGTTTATTCCATTCCCAACTAGAGTATCATCCATAAACAAAAACAAAAATATATCAAATCCATTAATCTTTATGATCACCATGACTTCCCGCCAAAATAGACACGGTATCTAATCCGTACAAATCCACGAATTGGGAGCAACAGAATGACTCATCGGATTAAAACATCAAAACATATAGCTGATTCAAACGGCCAGAAATGTGAAAACATATCAATTTCCATGTTAGACCCACACGTTGTTCGTATAAGGTGCGGTGTCAAGGCGGCACGTGGGCCGGTGACATTTGCCCCAGAGGGCGCCGGTGACGTCACACGATGATTCAGCCGGACATTTAGGATGCCTGTTTAGTACATAGTTGTGATTCTGCAAGGGTGTGGTGGTTTGGGTTTGGCTTTTCTGTTTTCATCTTAGTAATGTTATACGGCTCGGTTTTTAATGATACTTCGAGTCCACGCATTCTTGAAACGTCTCTTGCTGAGGTCTTAAGTACGACATCATTAATAATATAGATCAGAAAATATTACGCATGATTCCTAACTCTGATACCATGCCATAAGAATAACGAACAGTCAAAAAGAATTACATCGATTTCTCTTTACAGGAATCTTTGAAAATCTATTTCAAAACCTTCGTTGTCAATATTCAATGTACTGATCAAACCAGACTTAATTCCACTTCATTCAAAACGAAACCACAAACGGGTTCCTTTATCACCAGCTAACCCTAAAACAACCGCCTCAAATCAAATCCTACGAGCACTGGCTATGATTAATCTGACCCACAATAGGTTGACAGCAGTGGGCCAGTTTAGGCGACATTTACACGCGGGTACAAGCGACCGATACCACCGGCTGGAGCGTGGGCGCAGGTCACAACTTAACGGCTTATTATACCCGACATGTATAATAATGTATTCGCTGTAATGGAGGGTTACAACATTCTTATTGACTTTTAATTTAAGTGATTAGAAAGGGAACTGTTGGATGATTCTGATTGAATGCGGTCATTATTTGACTCGTCAAGCCTCGCTACGGACGCCGGCGTCCGAGTATATAGGGTTTTCCCATACGTCTATATATAAACGTGGTCTGACCGGTTAAATGACTATGTTTTGTTTTTTCGTTTTCATTAAAAAGTTATTTTTAATATTAAAACTCTTACAGCTTTTCTCCATATCATATTATTTATAATTCAATTTGCCCGCGTATTACAATAAATATGAACAACAATTATTTCCAATTCTAAATTGGCATACAATAAACCAAAGTAATGCAATTAATTATAATTAATTTATTACCAGTTCCACCTTCACGAAGGTCATTTAAAAAGAAAATAATTAATTGAAATATCGACGAATAGAATATGCATCGAGCAGTCTAGCAAGAGCTTAGTGCGTGGGCGAAGGTCGGTGTCGCGTGATTGAATTTGTCAATAATTTCAATAATCTTAATGTTGCTTTTGAAGGAGTAAGTGTTTGGGTGTTTTTAATGGTGTTCTGATAGAATTTATAAGGTATATATGCGAATATTTTGGCGCATTGCTTAATGTAGTTATACATGCAGATTTTTTCTGTCTGCAATTTTAATTTGTGTTTTTTATTATGTGAGAAAATGTATAGATAAGTTATACTCTTTATTTTCTGTATGTTAGTATTTGACCTTATAAATAATAATACCAGCCCTGTATTATATACTGTCCCACTGCTGAGCACGGGCCTCCTCTACTACTGAGAGGGTTTAGGCCTTAGTCTACCACGCCGGCCTAGTGCGGGTTGGTAGACTTCACATGCCTTTGAAATTCTTAGAAAGATCTTCTTAGGTATGCGGGTTTCCGCACTGTTTTCCTTCACCGTTAAAGCGAACGATAATTGATAATATACACGTAACTTTGAAAAGTCAAAGGTGTGTGCCTTGGGTTTTGAACCTCCGGACATTGTCTCGGCAGACCGTTCCGTTTCCAACTAGGCTATCGTCCACTATTTGACCTTATTCAGCATTATTTTAAAAACATATAAAACGGAAAACAAAAATCAAATGTGTTTATAAAATGTCACTTATACGCCCACACACATTTCATTGATAAGTTTTTCGTTATGTTTACCATTATTTAACAAATGTCGTCCACTTCTGTACAATATTTTTGTTAAGTTGAAATATGTAATTGGTGCGGTATTTCACGTGACGCATAATAAATGTAAATTTCATCTTTTAATAAACAGTAACTGCGACTGCCTCGGTGGCGTAGTTGTATTATGGTACGACTGCAATGCTGAGGTCTCGGGTTCAATCCCCAGGTCGGGCAAAGTGATATTGAGTTTTTCTATTCAGTATCAGCTCGGAGTCTGGAATTTGTGCCCGATATGGCGATAGGCTTGCCCCCTATGACGTCATGGGACGGAATAGTGGCGAAAAGTGGGTGCAGTAGTTGCGCTTCTGCCTACCCCTTCAGAGATAAAAGGCGTGAGTGTATATGTATATATATGTATGTAATAAACATAAAGAAAAAATATAAACTCAATAACATTTCCTTTCAACAACTTCAATTCCTTTTTTGTCATTGATGATTTTGTCTGTGGTTTTTCCGTACACCACGTATTGTACTATCATCATCATCAACCACATGACGTCCACTGCTCAACAAATGCCTCCTGTAAAGATTTCCAGACGGACCGGATAAAAGGGGCCAACGTAAACGTACTATAGAAAACATCAAACTATTTCATTTAAAATTCCAACCAGAACGCTGAGTGTGAAGTATAAATCGAACCATAAATCTCTAAAACATAAACGTTTAACCGTATCTCTGATCCCTAGTTATGGACACGGTCAGCTGTGAATGGGCTTAGGCCGGGTCACATTCATGTCTACCCACGCCAACCTACGTCGCGCCAAAACTTCGAGTATAACATCGTTGGTTAATAAAACTAAATTTACTGATTTACTCATCGATAATTTTGCCGATATGTGGAAACCATATTCGATAATTATCGATAAAAGTATAAAATAAAAAGTTACTCTGAGATAATTGTTTTAAAGGTCTTAGAAAAAGCTTGCATCTCTAAATGGCATCTTCTTATTCTGCCTTTGGAAAACCGCTGCTAAAAATATTAATTAAATCCCTTAAAGATTTCCAAGATTTATAGAAGGTGCCTGCATCCAGCATACAATGTTTTAATAAATAAATATTTAAATTCTATTTTAATTACACACACACACACACACACTCACGCCTGTTATCCCCGAAGGGGTAGGCAGAGGCGCAACTTTTCGCCGTTATTCCGTCCCATGATGTGATAGGGTGCGAGCCTATCGCCATGTCGGGCACAAATTCCAGACTCCGGGCTGATACTGAATAGAAAAACTCAATATCACTTTGCCCGACCCGGGAATCGAACCCGAGACCTCAGCTTTGCAGTCGTACTGTAATACAACTACGCCACCGAGGCAGTCTATTATAATTACAAAATCACAATATATCAAACGTGTTTAACATTGGTTCTACTAACATTTGTTTTATTTTCAAATAATCACGAACATATACTTATTAAAAACTAACGCCAACCAGCGCAGTACTCTTGTTGTTCCGTTTTTATTAATCCTTAGATTAGAAACAAAGTTTTTTTTGCGAACTAGTTTACTCCAACATTCTCCTATTTACTAAATCATACAAACAACTTAAAGAACTGTCCTACATATATGTCTCTTTATTTGATTATTATATACATAACTAGCTTTTGCCCGCGGCTCCGCCCGCGTGAATGAGTTTTTCCGGGATTAAAGTCCCGCTTTATGTTTTCCCGGGATAAAAAGTAGCCTATGTGTTAATCCAGGACATGACCTACCTGTGTGCCAAATTTCATCGAAATCCGTTCAGTAGTTTTTGCGTGAAAGAGGAACAAACATCCATACATCCATACATCCAAACATCCATACATTCTTACAAACTTTCGCCTTTATAATATTAGTAGGATAGATCTTTCGCTCTGCAGTACATACAGAATAGGATATCTAATATGGAGATATTAAAACCATATCTATACTAATATTATAAAGCTGAAGAGTTTGTTTGTTTGTTTGTTTGAACGCGCAAATCTCAGGAACTACTGGTTCGAATTGAAAAATTCTTTTTGTGTTGAATAGACCATTTATCGAGGAAGGCTATAGGCTATATAACATCACGATACAATTATTAGGAGCGAAGAAATAATGGAAAATGTGAAAAAAGCGGGGAAAATTACTCATCCTTGAGGGCTTCCATTGCGTGCGCTGCGAAAACGGTTCAAGATACCAAAAATATATGTATGAAAGAATTATTCCTCTTGAAATGGTCTAAAAAAAAGTCCGCGACAGTATCTGTCTATCTTTTAAGATTAACTCACTAGAACCGTTTTTATGCTAATCAAATTTGGTCGAAATGAATGCATTATTTGTTAAGAGTTGTATCCACGTCATAATATTAGGTAATCTTTATTCAAATAAATGTGTTGGATAGAGTGATTCAACGGGAAGGTTTTTATGTACTTTTAGCCCGGAAAAACTTATTAACGCGGGCGAAGCCGTGGGCAAAAGCTAGTCAGTAATAATTGTACAACGATGTAGTTGGATTATGTCAGCGAAAATAATTCGACTTAAAAAATTCTTTCAATTATAAATAACTGCACAATCTCATGTACCTTTTTCTCGTTAATTTTTTTTTAAGTACATGGAATACAAAAACGTGACTTCAAGTATACCTGGGGCCTAGATAAGATACTATAATTGATATTACTAATAGAAAAAAATAAGGTATATCCTAAAGATAGTCTTACGACTTTATTCGTTAACAATTTATAAACCTCCTTCAACAATCACATCTGCCCACTTTTGGGCTATGACGTCTCCTTTTAATTAAGCGGAAATCGTCTTTCCTATCTAACTACGTATAAGATTCTAGTTAAAAAAAAAACAAAGGTCAACTGTCAAACTACCGATTAATGAAGGGTTAATTATAGAATGTGTTGTCTTCTTCCTTCAAACTGAATTTAAAATTCGATCGAAGAAGACTAAACATACGATAGCTAAAATTGGTGTATGAACTGTTAATGAATAAGGCGGTTAGGCATTAGGATATGTCATTTTGTATTTTTTTTTTTTGTTTTCTATTAACGTAAGCGATTGTAGAAAGGCGTCGTGTTTAGAGCCCCTGTTCCCACATAGTTATGAAAATAATTGGTCAACAATAGCACTCAAAATGAATCACGATCGCAAACTCATTGCTTTCTCTAATAACTAGATGCACTGAATTTATTTCTCCGTCACATAAAACACAGCAACATAGTATGTTTAATTAGAAACGAGGTCTATTTGTCGTGTGTAGATTAATGTCCAAGCGCTTAAAGACCAGCCGACTTGAGTCCAGCGTTTAAAGACCAGCTGACGTGAATATGTGGCGTTTGAAGTTTATTATTAATTTGTTGTGGAGTTTAATTTCTGTTTGTTATGAGTAGTTTTTATGTTTAGTTAAAGAGATATTTGTTGAAAAACATGTGGGATACTAAAGTTATTGTTTACCTACTGTAGTGTAAAATAGTAAAAAAAATTGTACATCAAAGTAAGTAAAACGGATCACCAATAACGTGTGTTTTTGGAAATTTATAACTTTAGGTCAATTCGACTAATGATCCTAATCGATAATCTCGGATTAGTCACAAGAATAAACCAACACCACCACTTAGCTTTCAAACGATTATTTGTAAGCTAAAATCTAAAATGGGCTAAGCTAATAAGCTAAGCGGGTGGGGCTTACATTTTAACACCAATCGACCCATTATACACTATCTCATTTTGTATATTTCTCCAATTCAAATTTATACAATGATAAGATAACAAAAGGAATGAAATTCGAAAACACATTGTTTCCATATAAGCTCACCTTCGTAATCTCTATTAATAATATTCAAATATTCATCTAATTAAATATTAAGTCGTCCACATTATGCGAAATTACAATAATATACCTATTAACTTAGTTTACGAACTGTCCAAATGGATTTATCTAAGATACTTAGATTATAATGGAAATTATAGATAATATCGTACTTGTTTATTAAATCTACCCATTATGCTTTTAAATCATTGTTGCAAGCGCAATGAAAAATTAGTAAAATAAATAAAAGGTTATGGTTAAAAAAAAATTATTCTCAAAAAGGCGAAGAATGTCACTTACATGAGAACAAAATAACAAAACATAAGTATTCAAATACAGTGGTCGCCGTGCACTCCCTTAACAAAGTATTGTGTATTAGTTACTGACGAGCAGCTCTATTATTATTTCTTTTATTTATCATATAAAATAAAACTTGTCTGCTCCACAATTTAGACAAAAAGTAATTGATTTTCAGTTATGTAGCTTGATAGCCGAGATTTAAATTAAATAACCATGATAACTGTCTATGAAAAATCAGAAATACAAGAAGGTGCTGAGTAGACTATCCCGCCCTCACACCCACCACTGCAACTCCTTTAAGCCAGGATCGGCAGGGGCACGCACTTCATGACACCGAGTGGTGAAGCTCGGCAAAAGGCGAGTCTCAGGGTATGCTAGTCTATGTGCAACTCGCAACGAAATTAAAACAGAAAGACAGGATTAAAATAAAAAATATTTACGTTACATATTATACGTATTATGATGGTAAATGAAATATTTACGCAATAGAAAATATAGGACTAGGTAAGGTAGATCACTGTAATTAATAGATGTTGGTAATGATAATAATCCTACTAATATTATAAACGCGAAAGTTTGTTAGTATGTATGGATGTTTGTTCTCTTTCACGCAAAAACTACTGAACGGACTTTGATGAAATTAGCACACGTGTAGGTCATGTCCTGGATTAACACATAGGCTACATTTTATCCCGGGAAAACAAAAAGCGGGACTTTTATGCCGGAAAAACTTTTTAACGCAAGCGGAGCCGCGGGCAAAATCTATAATAATATAAAGAAACAAATATCCCAAACAATATTTAAGAATTACAGCAAACACTAGATAGGGATCTATGAATGTATACCACTTATTCTCTGACTTATTCCGACTTATCTTATCTACTATACCCATCTTATAATACTCCCGTTATGGGATGTGTTACTAAGTTTTATATCCGATGAACATCCTCTCAGGATGTAGAGATCTATAACTTAGAACATTACTAGAAGCAACCTACATCCGGCCGGACGGATGTCGTGTGCAGGAAATGGAAACATTGTATAGAAATCCGCATTTTCTTAAGCTGGAAATGCTGATGCATTCTTGTAATGCATGCACTCAATCAGAGTGACTTTGAAATTATAGGAACTAGTGGAAATGAAAATCTGCGAATTATAGTTGTTGGAGAAAGTAATGTCCCTGATGAAGAGTGATGAGTTTGATGTTCCTGATACCTACAAAAGGTTTATGTAGGCCAATCTGTGGCTAGGTAGATATATTATTTATTTCTATTTTGGTATTAAAATGACATGTTTATAATATAAAGCACCTGATAAAATGTAGGTAGTCAAACATATACATTATTCTGACGACCAAATCTTAATCATTCATTTTTTATTCGGTGACTAATCTAGTGATGTCATCGACTTTAACATTATTTGACACTAAAGTGAAATATATTAATTAATTTGTACAATGTAATTAGCAACTATTTTAACCACTTAAAAATTCCTTAATCTTTCTCTCTGCCTCTACTATTTTATAGCGAGCATTTTACTCTTCTATTTTACAAAAGCTATTTCTCACTACATAAGCTATTTTTTAATACGCTTTTTTATTTATCTAAATTGTGTAAGTACGTGATTCGTTTTAACGGTGAGACCGACACTAAGCTGTGCCTGTATCACGGACATCATTTCACATATTTAAATATATCCTAATATTATAAACGCGAAAGTTTTTAAGAATGTGTGAATGTTTGTTACTCTTTCACGCAAAAACTACTGAACGGATTTCGATGAAATTTGGCAAACAGGTAGATCGTGTCCTGGATTATCACATAGGCTACTTTTTATCCCGGAAAAATATAAAGCGGGACAAAAATCCCTGAAAAGCTTCTTAATGCGTGTGGAGCCGCGGGCAAAAGCTAGTTCTTAAATAAAAGTAATTATCCTAATCTCCAATTTCACACCTTGAGAATAAACGCTATTCATCACATAAATGTATTAGCCGACCAAACACAAATTTCACACAATCTAGGGGCATAGTGAGACTTTTGTAATTAGTCGGTTTGTACTTTTCGGCGGTTCGCGGACTAATTTACTTAAGCGACATTATTTTTTCCGAAAAATTCATACTATGTACAATAAACCGAGCAAAATGTGCTGATTCCAAATATGAATAAAACTCAATGTCGCAAAACAAATGTCGCTTAAGTCAATTATCCCGCGAACTGTCGACTTATACGACAAATAGCGTTTATCCGCAAGCGGTGAAATCTGCCCTAAAGTATACAGCTAAAACCATAGACACGAGTAAATACACATTAAACGACCTGCGAGCTATTAGCCAGCATATAAACCACGTAAACGACACCTTCCTATACGCAGTAATTATACGTTAGCGTATCGCAATTTTCCGCCTAATGAAATATCTAATATATAGTAAATCTTTAACAGTATTATCGACCAGCGTGAGCTGATTTATATACCCCCTCGAAATGGCTCAGTTAATTTCTGTATCAGGCTACGTTGTTAATAAAGTAGAGTAATTTGAGCTAGAAGGGTCTGTAGCTAAGATCCGTTTCTAAAATCGTTAATGCTAACATTTTGTATGAGAATTACATATCCTAGCGATACACTTATCGATGTGTCATTCTCAAACATTTTTCTGAATTCCATTTGCGTTAACAATTCCATAAAGGCATCTCGGCTACGGCCCGAGGAGTCACATACCATTGTGAATGCGTAAAAAACGTACGCAATGAACTCGAAAACTACGGAACGGATTTTGATGAAATTTGGTATTAAGATGGTTTGAGACCCTGGAAAGGTTTTAGGCTTTTATCCCGGGTATATATAAAATGGGACTTTTATCCCGGAAAAACTCTTTCACGCGGGTGCAGCCGATAGCAAACGCACAATTCAACAAGTATAATGAAACAAGCCCTCATCCACAATCGGTAAATTGCGGTAGACAAATTACAAATTGTCACGTGAAAGGTATAATGCAAGAGTTTCTGTTATAATTAATTCGCTTTGCGCAGCGCTTCTAGGCAGAATGCGGAAGCGCGGTATGCTATTGCGTTTTCTTGTTTTATTTTTGCATAATTAAACTCTTTTTTTAATTACTTTCTCAATTTAAGCTAAAATCTCACAGACAAAACCATCAGAATCCATATTTAAAAAAAAGATTTTATGCTTGTTGGCGTTAGCATTGAAATAAAGTACATACTCAAATATTGACTATTGTGATCTTGTGTGTATTTGCTGAAGGATTTGAACAGATCTAATAAGAACGAACTGGCACGAAATTGCGTAGTTCCAACTAGACCCCCTGTGTTTTGTAGTAAGGAAATTTGATGGGACGCAATGTTTGGAGGATAATTTAACTAAGAGTTCATATTTTTTCGGAGCAAAAGATAATGACTGAATTTTTTGGGTGATTTTCAATCACATGGGGGTGCTACGAAGTGTCCGTCTAGCAACACTGAGCCATGGTCAACAGCTGCACAATCAATACTGCAATAAATTCTCACGCGTGATAACAGAAACTAGATTCTATATTAATGACGCTACGATATACCTCGTCTTAAATGTCAATTTGTGGTGTTATTAAAAAGTACGCTGCGAGAGACAGACAGGAATGGAGAAGCTTAATTATTTTTTCAATTGGATTGTTAGTAGGTTCACTTGTGCCTTTAACTTCAAGGTCTCATTTAAATTATGGTATTAACAATATCATTATGTGAAGACAATTGCAATCCCATACGACAATACTGTAGTGAAATACAAATAACTTGGAGTTGTATATCGAATGCGGAAACGGCCCCACACTGTCACAACCGTAACAATATAAATATATTACCTTCTAACATGTTCTTCATCATCATCAGCCGCATGACGTCCACTGCTGAACATAGCCTTAAAGATTTCCAGACGGACCTGTCAAAAGTGGCCTGCATTCAGTATGTTCCTGCGACCTGTTTATGGGTGGTTGTATCGCTTACCATAAGGCGAACGGCACGCTCGTCTCGTCATTCAATGCCATAAACAAAAACTTTATCAAGTCGTCTGTTCACCTTGCAGTGTATTTAACATACTATAGAAAAGGGTACATCTTGCAGCAACTATGTTTCAACTGACAAACAATTTTTATAACGCCTTAAACAATTTCAACATCTGTCTCACTTTTAATTAAACATAATCCCGATGAATAACACGATGACGTAAGGAGAAAGAGTTCGCGGGACCGCAACATTAATTGATGCCAATTTGAGGTCCCGAAACGTAATTACGGAAGCACTTTTAGATAAACGGCGAAAGGTTGTGATCAGGGACGGATTCAGAACCCAGAGAAGGGGCCCTGGGTGGTAACATTTTGTACATATGGGGAGGTATTTTCTCTTTTGGCGTGATTATGGTCCCTGAGGGTGGACGGAGACTTTGGGAACCAAAATAGCTTGTATTGATAATAAGACTAGCTTTAAACGACAAAAGAGGTAGCTGATTAGAAAATGTTAGGTTAGAAAATGTAGGGGGCACTCACCAATGACGACATAGTTACAGTCTCATAAAGTTAGGCATTGTGTTTAGGAACTAGAATAACTTATTGGATTTTGCTGTTTTTATACATAACAAAAGGCTACCAATCAACAATTTCATATGTAGGCAGTATGAACCAACAGAATTATTCCCCGTGTAAAATATGAAGATCCGTCCCTGTTTTGCTGACCATCCGCTTTCAAAACGACCTTTATATCACTAATGGACTGTCATCAAATCAGTGCCGACCGCCACATTAGCATAATCCTTAAGTTCTAAATTTGCTTTCACTGTGCCGGTTGGTAAGCGGTATTAATGTATTGTACTTGCGTTGCATACCGTAGTGTCCCATGTGTAAAGCGCCAAGTGGTCTTGTTTATAACTTATAACATCACGCTAATTTTCGTAACGTAGGGAGAAATATAAAATAAAAAAACGCGATAAAATCCATAATAGTAGTTTAATTTCAATGTCTAACATTCGCATAAACGTATGAAATCGATATAACGCTATTTCCTGTTGTGTTTCCGTGATTAGGCACTACAGTTAAATGCATATTTTTTATTTCACATGGTGGTCAAATTACCCCAAATCTCCCCACATTCCCATCCTCCTCCCATTTAGTTTCCTCAAAAGTGTATTGTTCTTTTAGATTAGATTTTTCGTATTTTACTTGTGTTCAATAATGGGAATGACGTTTTCATTAATGAAAAACCCCCTAAAAATAAAGACAAAAATAAATCCACCTCCCATATGAAATTAACATTATTTCCACTATTTACCCTCCTTAATCCAGCCCCATAGACGACAACCATAAGCAATAATATTATAAGAATTTAAATGTATTTTTAAGAGATATTCTACTATAATATTATTAAAGTTGGTTGTTAAAGTTGTTTGTTAATGGTATGTCTATCCATACTATAATAAATGTATTTCTTTACAGGTAAGCAAACTGGAATCAGCTCAAACTGAAGATCAAACACTGTGTCGTAAATAACCAAAATAAACGTCGTCTAAGGTCAGTCACATATGGAACAACATTGAAAACAATATCAAATTACACCATTGTTTTTATAATCGATTAAATAGAATTCATAATCGTATAGTTGTTTCTTCGCCATGATAAATACAGTGAAATTACCTTCTTACACCTTATCTGAGGGACTTGTCAAAGGTACATTTTCATATTTTCGCTTGGAAAATTGGTACAGCTATTATCCAACCTCTATTTTTAGAGAAAATCATTAGGTACATATTATATAAAACAAAGCCCTATCGCACCTGATTGTCTGAACACGATAAACTCAAAAACTACCCAACGGATTTTCATGTCTTTCACCAATGGACGGAGTGATTCAAGAGGACAGTTTATGTGTATATTGCATATATATTTTGTATGACAGAAAAATAAATATCGGCATGTAAGATTATGCTTTGCTACCTGTGCGAAGCCAGGGCGGGCCGTTAGTATGTTAAAATTGACCTTAGCTGAATTTTGGGCCTAGCGGTATTATGACCCTTATAAGCCCATGGAATGCGGCGTCTTTCTACCATCAGTGGACCCAGGCTAATGATAATGCGTTTGTACCAGCATGAAGCTGACTTCTCCCTCTGCTATACATTCTGATAAATTTATAATATAGCGAAAGATGGAATAATAATATAGCTCATCCAGTAAGCGGAAAATTTAACTTTTTCAACTAAGATTACCTACAGAAGGTTAGTTTTGATCGCGAATTAATAACTCAAATATCTTTTGACCACTGTCCGCACAAATACACGACATTGCAAATCTTAATCTAAGGCGAGAAACCCGTTATATACGTTTTTAAATGTAAACCAGATAAGGAAGCCGAAATGTCAGGTCCACTGCATTCCTGGGCGCGGCTGGCTACGCACCGTGGCCGACCTTCTCAATGTTAATCGAACAATGTTATTACAATGTGGCTCAATGCGTAGAGGAGTGTGTTACCGGTCTGTAGCGTGTGCATACTAGATTTTACTTCTGTCGAAAACTGGGATAAATAGTATCCTTCCAGAAATACTGCAGCTTCCTATTTGTGTTCATAATCAAAATAGAATGTATAAAAAAATCTTGTAAATATTCGCTTTAAGCTCCATAAAATATTTTATATGCTACTAGGAGGTTTTGGAAGCTGTTCTAAAATTGGATGTGGAGATCACAACAGATTAACTAGCAACCAGTTTAAAAATCTAGCATGAGCTATTTTATATCTGTATATTGACGTGTTGAAACCTCTTAGAATGTCAGTAGTTAACATACCATCAAACAATCAAATATTTCATATTCATTCTCAGAATTTAGAAATAATAAATAAATAAAATCATTTATTGGTCAAATAGGCTCATAAAAAAGCACTTATAGGTCATGACATGAAGGTAGACACAATAACAAAGGTACATAATAAACCAATGAAGTAATTTAAAGTTAAATATCGAACAACCAGCACGGGCTGATAGGTACAGAGGACACGGACATTAGGGACGGGAATAGGGCTAGGGAAAGGAGAAGTGGAGCTGATATAAAAGAAAGGGAAGGAGTATCTTTACATTACGAGGAAAGGAAACGCCACGGTCCTCGCCGGCGAGGATAAAAAGGTCCTAGCCTAGCTAACCTACCAGCCTTTCACTAGCTACCTAAGCGATGACGACGCGAAGAAGAAAGGCAGAAAGAAACTCCGGGCTTAATTTTTTCGTCATCAATTGTCATGATATACTGCATTTTTTTTAAATATATATTTTACAGTATGATTAATACATAGGTTAATGCATACATGAATGTAGCCCTAAGATATATTTAAAAAAGGAACAATAATTTAAATATCGAAAAACATTTCTTAGATAAACATTGATTTACTGGAAACGATTATGCCTTTTCTACAGAACTATGTTGCTTAAATAAGAAAACGTTATGAGCATACAGAATACTCGTAATGTTTCCTTAATAATATTAAAAAAAACGAGTACGCACACCACACGGACAATTACAAATTTGATACACATACACACTCCCTCACGCCTTTTATCCCCAAAGGGGTAGGCAGAGGCGCAACTAATGCACCCACTTTTCGCCGTGCATATTCCGTCCCATGATGTGATAGGGGACGAGCCTATCGCCATATCGGGCACAAATTCCAGACTCTGGGCTGATACTGAATAGAAAGATCCAATATCACTTTGCCCGACCCGGGGATCGAACCCGAGACCTCAGCACTGCAGTTGTACCGTAATAAAACTACGCCACCGAGGCAGTCACTTACTTATATTCACAAATTTAATCATTTATGAATACAAGTAATTCATAAAATCGTATTCATGTAAAGAATTTGTTTTAGCAAATTGTTGTTCTTTTTTATAATTTATTTTTAAATCTTTATCCATTATGAAGCTTGTTATAATAATAGATTTATTACTATATAAAATTTTACTATTGCTGGGTACGAGCCAACTTTACAATTTAGATGGTTAAGGATTTTAGTCGTCTACGCCCAAGATTGACCATACTTACCTTTGGATGCCTATAAACTTTCAAGCATTTTCCTCAATGTATGAGACAAAAAAAGTGGGTTTTTCATTCACTGAGATCTTATCTGTTTTTCCAATATTACTTGGTTTATAAAAAACATGAATAACAATGACCTACCTATTGTGTTACATATTTGGAAAAACCGCATTGGTATTGTAATAAAATCTAATTTAATCAGTATTAACATTTGAACGTTGAACTATTGTTATAGCCGAATATAAAAACAACGTATTAAATACATAATATCCGCGAATGGAATGTTGCTGCGCCCACGCACACGCTGCCTAAAATTTACCACCATTCGATGATATTGTTCATTTTTTAGTCTAGGAGATAGTAGTAAGATCACTTACCGTATGTGCCTAATGTTTTTTAAACTAGAAACTCTACAAAGTTTTGCAGCTGGTGGTAAGCAAATTTGGGTCAAGGTATAAAGTCAACTGACGATTGATGACTATCCCTCGCCAGTAGCCACAATAATGCTAGCCTTTTTCATTTACCCATAGCAAGATTTTATGTATACACTATAGAGCGATAACTATTGCCTCGAACGATAAGACCGGCAAGTTTATCCCCGCTGTCTATATTATTTTCCTAATATTACTTGTATCTACTAAGATATATTTATTATTTTGTTGGTGTACAATAAATAAATACATCAAAATATCGTTAGCTCGTCAATATGAATTTAAAAAATAATTCGTTGAACAACATACATACATTCATACTTCCAATAATCTTGTAGGATGAGACGACGCCGCACAGTTTTGATGCTCTTAATAAGTAGGGTTACTTCGACTAAATTTACTAGCCGAGCCGCATGAAAGTGATACAGGGAGAGTTTGTTGTTTCAATTCTATGTCGTGCAATAAAATAAGAGCTAGCTTAGCTAGCTATTGCAATAGAAAAAAAATATACAGTAATAATTATTTAACTTGAAAAGCTTTTAGGGACAGCTTATGTTCAACTGTGGACTTCATGATGATGAAAATGAATTATTTATTATATGCACTGTGTGTTAACACAGTATAAAATGAGTTATATTAAAAGTGCAACTGTAAAAAATACATCATATATTTATAACACGCTACGTGACATGACTCTAAAAATAAATTAAATAAGACAGAATATGAGCCTAACAATAGTAATTCTACTCAACAATTCAATGGTATTAACATCACTCCATTACAAAATAGTAGATAAAGGTATAGATTAAGTAAGTAGCACGACTACTAGCTCTTGGTCTACAAACGTCAGTAACGCGGTAGCCGTGGCCCTATGCATTATTTATGAGCGTACATTTGAATAAAATTTCGACCCCATTATAAATATAAACCGAATACACTGATTTACGATTTATATTATAATCGATGGACGATTAGAACTGTTTTATAAATATTGTCCACTTTATTAAATAAATAAAAACGTAATTCAGGTATTAAATAACGAGATGTCGATGTAAGTTACTGCTTTTGAGTGTTTGGATATCGTGTTTCTGTCGGTAAAAGCGTCTTTAATTAATGTTTTGTGATCACGAGAATAAAAAATGGATTGTTAGTAGATGCGATTGTTTTAATGTATTGTTTCGTGTCGTCAGCTACTTAGAAATATTTCTTTGTAGATAATCAAGAGAGACACAAATTCTCGATATAGCAAGACGAACCATAGACGTTGCTACCGTCGCGTGGATTATCTCAACGTGTGTAAGGCCATCAGTTTATGTGTGTGGGTATTTCGCATATCTAAGCTTTCATAGTAGGTACCCACATAAGTAACTGATCAAATTAAAAAATTCAAATCGCCTAGTTGCTTTCAGTTTGATTAAAAGAATGATTTTTCTTTATGTGAAATTAAATAAATCTCTTTTGTTTTATTTTTGTGAACAAAATTTTATATTGACAAATTTAATATTTTTGTGGTAATCATTTTTTTTTTTTTTTTTTTTTATTTATTACTATTATCAAAACAATTAACAATTCATTTTACAAGAGATATAGCATAAACTAGATTAAGTTTTTTTTAATTATTACAGTTTAATTTAATTATTACAACTTCCAAAAGTTCACAAATATCTCATTCTGCACTTAAAGAATCGCCAGAGAAAATAAAACTAAGCAACATCTTAATATTTTCTTTCTCATAATTAGCCTGTTTCCCAAACAAACACAAACTGAGAATATTTTGACATTTTATAATGCACCTATACGCATTTGGGAGAGGTAACATTGATATTAATCTGTTTAATATTAAAATATCTTCAGATGTTATTAAAATTACTTAAATCTTTAATTGAAATACAAATATTCTAATAATCTCAATAATAGATCCGATAGCGGCGGCATTGCAGCGGTCTATACAGCCTCCCCGCTGTCCCAATTTACCCAATACGCTGGATTACATCTGATTATATTCTATAAAATATAAGAATCCTGTATAATAAATTGTACATTCATTAAAACATTATTCTAATGTATTAATATTGTTTTTTTTTAATAACATTCGACGACACGCAGCGAGAAAAGACATACAGAAGCTGTGACAAATATATAGCTTAATTATAATGGTAAACGTGGAATTTGGAAACACGCAGAGCCTGGGACGATACTTAGTCTTACACCTGCTTGACCTGCATATCTTGGATAAGCAACGGTGTAACAAACGCATCAACGCCGTTATTAACCTATGAGTATTCCAGTAAGGATACAAGGTATTATAAAAGCCAAAGTAACTTTGTATGTTACGCTTTCCCTTATTAACCACTAAACAGATTTTGATGAAATTTTGTATAACGTAGGCTTAAAATATAAGATTTTATTGATTTGTTATAAACAGAAGTTCACATAGGTGAAGTCGCGGGTAGAACTTAGTTATCCGAATAAATTATAAAATTCTTCCCAAGATTTCTCCGCATCAAAAGTCTATATAAACAGTATCTTGGCAAAAACCATATCGTAAGTACAACACTCAGTTAAGCTGCGTCTAGTAGCTAGGACCTTCGCGTCTGAAGTCCGTTAAGCTTTCAAAAGCTTTTGCTATCAAGTAACAGTAGCTGTTACGTGAGGTCTGTAAAATGATACGTCACCTTATTAAACTTTTAAAAGTTATCACATAAATTGATAGTTAGGGCTTCTACGTAAATGTTAATCTGATTAATGCCTCATAGTATGTTATGTAATGGCCCTATGATAAAATGGGTAACCTTACCTTACTGGTGGTAGATATGTAAGAGTCCGCCTGGATGGGTACCACCGTAATGTCTATTTCTACCGCCAAGCAGCAGTGTGCATGCACTGCTGTGTTTCGGTTTGAAGGGAATTGTAGCCAGTGTAATTACAGGACATAATGAGACTTAACATATTATATCTCAGGATGACGAGTTCAGTGGAATGCCTCACAGTACTTTGTAACTCAAAGTGCTGTGAGGTGTTACTACTGTTTATGGGTGGTTGTATCGCCTACCATCAGGCGAAAGGCATGTTCGTCTCGTCGTTCAATGCCATAAAAAAGAATGGGTAACCTAGTTTCTAACGACAGATCGGAGCTTCGATTCCTGCGTTAGAACAAACACCCATTTATGATTCGTCAGTAGTTATTTGACGGAGCCTATTCGGAGCAATGCATTCGATTTTTTAACAACTTCTAGTTTAGAAAATGAAATTATACTAAAAGAATAGACAGGGATGATTTTTATTTATTTCACTATGAATATACAAACACCACTCCCGCCATCCATTACAAAGGAATATCTACGCCTAAATCGTTTCATAAATAATATACTAGACTAGTGCCTCAGTAACCATAATTACAATATTCAAACCAAAAACAAACCTGCAAAATACCACGTGCATTCACAGAAATGGGTCCGGGCCGCGCTACCTGTGCGTTTTTTTGTCAAAGGTCCGATAACCGCGGGTCGTGGGCCAGTGCGCCCGCGCACGCCGCTGTGAACGCGCGCCTTCCTATGAACGTGTAGCGTGTAGTAAACGCGGAATAAGAACGTGTTCGTGTGATGTGACTTGTGTGATAACGTGAATGTAATGTACCTCAAAATGTATATAAAAACGGAGCGATTTTACCAACAACCAGAAGCTTTGAAGGAGGACAGGTGCTTCTCCGACTATGAGGAGGAGTTGGATGATCGTGAGTGTTTTTTTTATATTTTTAATAAGTGCGTTTATAATATGCCGTATGCGTTGGTGTTTTTGCGAGCAAATAAATGCAGTTGACAGTCTAAGTGCATCGAATCGTGCGGGTACAATAAAACATTATCTTTCAGTTACATTTGTATAAGTATATGTATTTGAGACTGTAAACTACAACGATGTAATTTTCTACGTCTAACATTGATATATTGAGTATTTTCAAAAGCACAAATGATATATCAAATGTTTAACGTAAATTAAACATAAGCACATGTGAAACCGTAGAATTACATTAATAATATTTCCAAACATATTTTTTAAGATACAATTTAATCAAATTGTTTATATTTTGTGAAATTAATGAATACTACGTCGATTAACCGACTAAAAGAGCAACCGGTAGTTATTTACCGTGGCGACGCTAAACAAATGTGATTTATCAAAACTTACATAATAACTATTTGTCTATAAACAACTAAATACCTAAATTATAAATAAAAACACTGTTATTTCCATGTAAAATCTCAATATTATGGCCAATAATGTAATTACAATATTAGCTGCAGAAAAGCAGCGCGTACCGCGTTGATGTCTTTTGTATCAACCGTTACCGACGGACACTTGGACATTCCAAAACTTGACTATTATTTGTCTTACTTATTTTTTTTTTATATTAACTTTCATTTATTAGCATCAACCATTACATAATCTACAATTATGTTATACAAAATAAAAAAATTACTTAATAATTTTACGTGTACACGCGAGAAATATTTAGCGATTAATCTTTTATAACTTACTTGTCAATATTTATTAGTAAAGTGATTATGTTATACTGTTTTGAGCTACACCGAAATTAATTATATTTTTTACTGCTGCTCATTAACACGTATTAATTCAGCCAATTTGCGCTATTTTATAGACAATTAGAGGTCTTGTAGAGAATTTAACGCTATAAAATCAATAGGTTACAAAAAGCTCACTTTTCAAGGGCGTCCTTTGAAACATGATACCCCGGGCAGGTGCCACGACCCTTAACCAAATATGTGAGCCTTTATCCTTAACCGAATTTGTATTTTTCCGTGGTCAAGGGAGAAAATGTTCGTAAGGAAAGCTGGGAGACTGTACTTTGACTATTTTATTTACTACTAGCTTTTGCCCGCGGCTCCGCCCGCGTTAAAAAGTTTTTCCGGGATAAAAATCCCGCTTTATGTTTTCCCGGGATAAAAAGTAGCCTATGTGTTAATCCAAGACATGATGTACCCGTGTGCCAAATTTCATCGAAATCCGTTCAGTACTTTTTGAGTGAAAGAGGAACAAACATCCATATATCCAAACATCCATACATTCTTACAAACTTTCGCCTTTATAATATTAGTAGGATTAATGATTAATCATAAAGCGGAACTTTTATCCCGGAAAAACTTTTTAACGCGGGCGGAGCCGCAGGCAAAAGCTAGTATATCATAATTATAATGCATATTATGACGCCGTGAGGAATGGTATATACACTTATCGTAGCTTGTGATTAGGTACTTATTTAAATATTTAACAAAAATAGTATTTCTTTTGGGAAGTGTTTGAATCTATCTATTAATAATAATAATAAGCCCTGTATTATATACTGTCTCACTGCTGGGCACAGGCCTCCTCTACTACTGAGAAGGTTTAGGCCTTAGTCCACCACGCTGGCCTAGTGCAGGTTGGTAGACTTCACATACCTTCGAAATTCTTATAAATAACTTCTTAGGTATGTAAGTTTCCTCACGATGTTTTCCTTCACCGTTAAAGCGAACGATAATTGATAAACAATACACACGTAACTTTGAAAAGTCAGAGGTGTGTGCCTTGGGTTTTGAACCTCCGGACATTGTCTCGGCAGACCGTTCCATTCCCAACCAAGCTATCGTCCAATTTCTATCTATCTATCTATCTATTATATTTTATATTTGTAAGTAGGGTAAGTCCAAACAATAAACATTCAGCGCTGTTACGTACATACATACACATTCACGCCTAATATACTTGAAGTGGTAGGCAGAGACGTAACTAGTGCACCCACTTTTCGCCATGCATATTCCGCCCTATGATGAAATAGGATAGCTTTCCGTCATACGGGTACAAATTAAAGACTCTGGGCGAATATTCAGCTCTCTTTATCTAGACTAATATTATAAAGCTGAAAAGTTTGTTTGTTTGGTTCAGCGCTCTAATCTCAAGAAATACAGAACCGATATTGGAAATTCTGTCCCTAATAGGAAGATACATAACTCCTGAGTGCTAAAGATAAAGACATATTTATTTTGCAAATATGGGTAAAACAGATGATTGTACATTTTATTATTATATAGGGTACTTTTTGTCCCGAGAAAATATTTTTATCCCGGAAAAACTTTTTCACGCGGGCGGAGCCGCGAGCAATTCTAGTTCTATATATGTACAATAATTGGTATTTGGTTTTAGTGTTAAAAAACCGCTTCATCAAATTTCATATTATAACATTAACAAAGGTTACTTAAACTTTGCTGAAACTTAACATTTGGAGTGCTTTATTAGAAATATATATATCAATAATCTTTAATTTATGTTAAGTACAAGCTAAAAATTTTTGCTATTTACTTTTCTATCATTGTAAGGTAGCTTTATAGATTTTAATTGGTGTAAGTTCAAGATTACATATTACGTGTAATTGTCCGCTATTATTCATTTTCTATAAATCGAGCTTTTTCAGGAGGATATCGTGACTGATATATCGCACTTTTACGAAAACTGCGCTTGCCTTTTTAATTCAGAAATATTTGCAGTATACTTGCTAGTATACTGCAAATATTTCTGAACAAGGTATACTTGTACTATTTAGTTACAAAAATAATTATTCTGCATGTATTTAAAAGATTTGCCTTTAAATAAAAAAAAATCACACTAGAACTAACAAATATTTAAATGAAAAAACCGTTTTAGTAAAAAGTGCGAAATGTCGGTTACGATTTTCTGAAAAGGCTGGACAAATAACAACGCAATACGATACCGACATTCAAATACCATATTGGGAAATAAGTGTTATCCAGTGGCAGAAAACATAACAAATTAAGTGTCGCATTAATTTTTCTCAAGTAATAATTGTGAGAAACATGTCGTTAAGCACGGTATACATCCTATTCTACTTTAAAAGGAGTGAAATAAATTATACACAAGACACAAATGTCAGCCGCTTTTCTCGTTTGCAATTTATTATTTCATCAACATGATACTTTGCAAAAAGTTGTTACTACAACTTACTACTATGTCTAGTAGAGAATGTCGAGACACGTGTAAAATATCGACTCAAATTGTTTGAGGAAAACAGTTGATAGTACCCTACAAAATTATAAATACGAAATTTTGTAAGTATGGATGTAGGGATTTTTGTTACTCTTTCACGCAAAAACTGCTTAACGGATTTCGATGAAATTTGTCACACAGGTAGATCATGTCTTGGATTGACACATAGGTTACTTTTTATCCCGGGAAAATAGAAAGCGGGACTTTTGTAACGCAATAACTTTTAACGCTAGCGGAGCCGCGGTCGAAAGCTCGTTGTTAATGAATCTTTTAGACTTTTTAACCCTTATGTGAAATCAAACCAAATTTGATGATATACCTTCGCAGTTTGCAAAACAATGTTGCGAATAACTTCTATAATAATTGATGCCTAGAATTTTCTCAGTTCTATGAATTAGGCGCTTGGCCATTTTAAACAAATAATGAAATCCTAGAAATGGTATTTTAAAGAAGAAAAACCGGGTATTTTTGTAACCTTATATTGTAAAATACTAACCTTTGTCCGCTATTGTCCACTAATCCAAAATGAAACTGCAACTGCAGGTATTAACTTTCTCAGTACCAAAGAAAGGTACCCTTCAGGCTGACCAATTACGGACAAAGATTAGTCGGTAAGATCAAACAAAAAATGTTGAAATGCGTGGGATTAGTTTAAAAAGTGGTTAAACAATGGGATAAATGTTTGGCCATTTATGGGTTTCCTGCTTGCGGACTTACCTGGTTTGGGTCACAAAATGGCGATAAAAAAAACTGGCCAGTAATGTTATTTCATAATGTATGCGTTACACCTGTTGTTCAGATAAGGAAATATAGATTTGTACGTACATCGATTTCGACTTGCCTCACTTAATTTATTTAGTTGCAAATATTTTGAGGTGACTCCCCGTTTTTAATTTATATATTTTATTTCGAAACACCATTAGGTAATACACAGTAGAACTATCTTAAATATAATCTTAGGTTGGGTATAGAGCTTACCTCTTATAGGTATTTACAACTTACTCCAAAGAAAAATTATGGGGTATTTAGTTGGATATAATATGTTAATAGCTTAATTCTAATATTTAAGTTTGAACAATTTTGAATAGGTAAATACAATACAACAACTCAAATCCAGATCTTAGTGAGTGAGACAATGATAACAAAGTTTAGGAAAAAAAAACACAAGTATACCAGCTTGAATAAGTATTACTTAGGTAACAGTAATGTTGACAAATTTAGTAAATCTTTTACACTACTTAGTTTTTACTTGTTTTAAGGGGGCTCTGTTTTTTTATCACTTAAATTTAATTGCTTTAACATGTTTTTCATTGCGGAAACATATTTAAAGCTGAAATGGATTGATCCAAGCTAAAATTATATAAAATGTAGCAGTTTGAACATATTACTGTACAAAAAATGTACAAAACACTGCTCATCTTATATTAGAAATAAGAAACAAAAATTATTTAAACATCCAAATTATATGTAACCAAACACATCCATTCTCCCAAGCATCCATCACTAAAAATGAATTTCTAAAATCCAAACCTTTGACACAGACGCACTTCTTTTTTGCAAATTCCAAGAAGGACCAGTACCTGCCCGATATAAAAAATACCTGACCTTACCTGGACTTTTTTTGGCAGGAAATCGCGACAATGCGTTCTAACCCATGGAAATGTATTGTGGACAGGCTTAAAGGCACAATGGTGCAAGTGATATTACAATTGTAATAATAAGGGTTGGTCGAAGTGACTCATTTGTTAAATATTTATTTGAGAACCATGTAAACCATGTAACCCATTTGAGGATTATAATTATATTTTGAGTAGAGCACTTTGTTACATAATTTTTCAATATGATATGGATATAGTAAAATAAATATTGGCCGGATGTCGTAGGTTAAATTGGAGGATGTCGTAATTATGCAGTATAAAATAACTCCCTTCGTGACTATTATTTATCGTGCAATACACTTCTTCACTATACTACTATCTTAAAATCTGAGGATCGCAATTCGTATATCGATTCCCAAAATAAAGATGCTACTAAACCATAAATGTATAATGCAAATGATGTTTAGACAACAAACATGAACTATCAAAATTAAAATATAAATATTAAAATATCAGAAATCAGAAATCAGAAATCCTTTATTGCAGAATGTAGGTAGGTACTTAATATACAGGTGGTTATTAAACAAAATATGTTCCAATACATTCTACCGGGATAGGTACCGGTGTGCAATACTAAAATACATATTACTACTACATGTACATTGTTCTTTTTTTTTTCATATGTATAGTTACAGTAAATATATATATATCCCATAATAATAAATACAAACAAAACCATACGGTATACACACATACAACATAACCTTAAAAACCATCCCGCCCCCGACCATAAAATCAAAATGCGCCATCGGAATGTAAAAATTCGTCGTCAATGTCGAGGTGAAGGTGAAGGTCAGTGGGGGTGAGGGGGTCGTGGGAGGCGCGGGTCGCGACGCGCTGAATCACCGAAGGTTGCCAACCTCTGACATTTCACCCGGCGTTCTTCAACGTTAATCGTTAACTGCGATAGCTTAGCGTGTGCTTTTTGAATTTCGTGTTTGTAATTAATATTCCATATGTATATATTTGAATTCTTGCTTGTTATTATTCTTGATGAATCAGATTTTAATGCGTTGATTTTTTTTATTGCCTCAGTGGCGTAGTTGTATTTAGGTACGACTGCAATGCTGAGGTCTCAGGTTCGATTCCCGAGTCAGGCAAAATTATATTGAGTTTTTCTATTCAGTATCAGCTTGGAGTTTGGGATTTGTGCCCGATATGGCGATTGGCTCGCCCCCTATCACATCATGGACGGAATAACGGCGATAAGTGGGTGCACTAGTTGCGCCTCGTCCTACCCCTTCGGGGATAAAAGGCGTGAGGGTGTGTGTGTGTGATTTTTAAGAATAAGAATATTTAAATTTCAATTCTTTAATTCTTATTTTAACATTCTTTTTAAACTATTTCACATTACTCCACCGGCATAAAAGTTAACAAACACTATCACAATATTGGTAAAGATTCAATTCTTACGCTCGTAAACTGTGTACATAATTAACCCATTCTTACGCTCGTATGTAGTTTGTCCAACAGCGAGGCTAATCTGCGTGTAGTCTATCACTTTCTTCGCGAACTACTTGACATAAATAGTTGAACTCAGTAACGGACCGCGCTTGGACGGGTGGTGAATTTTGAACAAGACACGCCTAATTGGCTGCTAAAAAACTGTAGCAGATAAAGAAAGAATTCAGAATAATAAACCCCTCTGGTTTACATTTTCCTGACATGTAATTTATGTTTTGTCAAATCATCTTTCATCTACAATAATATTATATAGGGGTATAGTATGTGAGTTTAACCAAACTTACAATCATAAGGAGTAATCTATGGAACTATTGAACCAAGTTCTATGAAATTTGGTGTGAAAAGAGTTTGAGATCCGGGGGAGGATATAGATTTTTATTCCGGGAAAATATAAAGATGAACTTTTATCCGCAAAAAAACGTTTTCACGCAGATATAGTCGCGTGTAAATTTAAAGTGGGCCCATACGATGCGATTTGGTACAGCCGAACCATTAAAATGGTATGCCATCGAACCATATCGCATCGTGTGGCGCACGGTTCGATGGACATTATTATTATTATTGTTGGTACGGCTGGTTCGATGGCTTGTCCATCAAACTTGGTTGCATACAACTGGACGTCGCATGGTACGGTTCGATCGTGTGGCGTGAAGACTGTACCGCGTGACGAATTGGTCGCATGATACCAAATCGCATCGTATGTGGATACTATTAGTATATTATAATTTTGTTAGTCATTGCACCGGTCGACAATTTCAAAAAGTATAAAGTGTTATTTATTGATATTTGTAGAATACAATATGCATGGTACCTACTTCGATACTATGAAACTACAGCCGGGACGCAAAATTAATACAAATTCAAAAAGCAAATCCACTTATTTCAATTTAAACAAAACGCGAGCAAATTCCACGCGGCATTAAATCCTGCTTTGTTATTTAGCTAATGTAAATTATAGCTGTGATTCGTTAAAATCCAAAAGAGCAATCGGCTTCGTAATTTATTGGGACTTCTTCGAGCTGACAGTAGTATTTGCATTTTCGACAATAAAAACGTCCATTGCGCAGTATCGAAATGTAACTAAGAGAACTAATAAAATGTTACGTTGAAATGAGGTGTAGTTCAAGTTATGGGCGTTACAGTTCAAATTTTCACAAAAAAAACTATTGCCCGGTGTCGTACATCAGGTCATAATTTGTGATGAAACCTATCTATCGCTAAAAGAAGGGTTCTAGAGGTAATACTAAATCATCCAATTATAATATTGCGAGTTAATTGAATAGCTACTTTATATGCTTGAACACTATTAATATCATTTTGACTCGTCAAGCCCCGCGACGGACGCTGGCGTTCGAGTATATAGGGTTTCCGCATACATTTACATATAAGCGGGGCTTGATTCACTCCACAAGACCGCTGTACCGTCCTCGCCGTCGAGGACCTCGTCGCGTTCCCCAACACCCTGCCCTCTCTTAGCAGTTCCGGCCCGCGTGCCGAAGACTACGATCAACCATCTTCCCCAAACGTTGATGTCTTATCCTCTTAGTGGCCGTCCTGAGACGAGGTTCGTGACCCGTTAGTGGGTCGCCCTCAGCGTGGTCGCTTAATTTTATGGGTTGCGAGCGCCTTCTGCGCTCACCCACAAGACCGGTGTGCTTGTATAAGCCGACTCTCGTCAGGCTAACAAGAGTATAGTCAGGGACAAAAAAAAAAGGGGGCTTGACGGGTACAGTACTCCGTTTTTTTCTTATTTTGAGTGGTGAGACTATAACATTTTGATTTCAAAAAAGTAAATTTCGCTAACTACTTTTTAATTTTATTCAAGTCTTATTAAACTATGCATAAATTATATAATTGAATTTAAAACAAATGGGATACAGTTTACCATCATAAATAAAACAAAAAAACATTTCGATAAGTTTAGAAAACTCAGACTTTAATTTAATGAGGCGACTCGCGCCATACAATGTACCTTATACTACACACTTTAATTTTGAAGTCACGTTAGAACAATGATACGATTATCACAGACGCCCGCTATATGCCTTCGCTTGCACTACGCATGCAGGGTCGAAACGGCATCGTCCGCGGGTCGCCAGTTCGGATGCTAATGCAGGTTAATTGCGGATTCAGTACGACCTCGCCTTTAGAAAACACATACTCAGTTGGAATTTTAACTCGCTCCGAACACTTTTTGTGCACTGGTATTTGACTTTGGTATGTGACTAAGTACACGCGGATTTTTGGTGGGAACTGTTTGGTAATTTTCTATTTACTAATAATATAAGACCTTGTTTTACCCTGACGCTTTCGAAGTTGTGAGGAATTTTCAATCTGTCACACTATATTTATGAGATGTTAGAAATTATGTAGTTACGTCCAAAATACGAGTCATATCGCATTTTGTAAAATAAATCTAGTATAGTAAATATTTCCTGTTGCACCTTTTTAAAACCGCATTTTAACATCAGCTCCCTCTAAATGATTAAAAATTAAAGGGCTGCGAGCGCTTTCTGCGTTCACCCTAAAGTGCGGCGTGGCCAGAAAAGCCGACTCTCGTCAGGCTACTGGCCGATAGGTCCGTGTTAAAAAAAAAGATATAGACCCAAACAAACGCATCCAAACCTAAGGTCTCCCTACCACATACTGCTTCACAAATATGCGATTCAACTCCGCCACCTTTAGATTTAGATAGACCTGGGCAAGACTAACAAATTTACTCGTAGATATCTACTTCTAAGTAGGCGATGGTTTTGACTATGGCAAAACCCCCCAATGATAAAGCAGCCAAATTCATGGCCCCCAGTTCCCGGTAGCATCACTATTCCTGACCATGGTACCGGTCATGGTAACGGTGATGTGGGGGGTGCTAAGAATCCCCGGGTTACGGCAGGGTACCACAAACGACTGTTTCTAGCTACGTACAACGGACGCTCTCTACGGTTAAACGAGCAGGTGACAGAATTGGAAGTAGAGCTAAGTCATATCAACTGGCATGTGGTGGGGTTATCTGAAGTCCGAAGACAGGGAGAAGATAAGATTACCCTAGACGCTGGACACTTACTTTACTTCAGAGAAGGACACCAACCATCCCAAGGTGGCGTCGGATTTATCATCCACAAGTCACTTAAAAGCAACGTTGTGGAAGTTGGTAGTGTGTCGGCAAGGGTGGCGTATCTTGTGTTGAAAATAACCGAGAGATACTCTCTTAAGGTTATACAAGTGTACGCCCCGACGTCTACATATTCTGACGAGGAGGTCGAGGCCATGTATGAAGACATAGTGAAAGCTATGTCTCATGCCAAAACTTCCCACAGCGTTGTCATGGGTGACTTCAATGCCAAAGTAGGAGTACAAAGATACGGCGAATCGAAATTAGGACCATTCGGCTATGGGTGCAGAAATCACAGGGGGCAAATGCTAGTCAACTTCCTCGAGGCCCAGGGGCTCTACCTGATGAACTCGTTTTTCCAGAAGAGACCCCAGAGGAAATGGACTTGGCGAAGCCCCGACAACGTGACCCTGAATGAGATCGACTTCATTATGACCGACAGGCGCCATATATTCAGAGATGTCTCTGTGATTAATAGGTTTAACACCGGCAGTGATCACCGACTGGTAAGAGGCACTCTGAATATCAGTGTAAAAATGGAACGAGCTCGCATGATGAGGTCGACTCTCAGACCAACACTGCCCCAGATTGAGACCAACTCTGAAGCTTTCCAGCTGGAGCTACAGAACCGGTTCGCCGTGCTGGAAACTACGGCAGATATTAATGACGCCACGAACAGTCTGGTGCGGACTATCCGCGAAGTTGGCCACAAGTACTTTCGACCTAAGAATACTAGATCTAAATCAAAGCTAACCACTGAGACTATGGAATTGTTGAGGAAACGACGAGAACTTTTAAATGGCACAACATCTGAGCGTCGGGAGCTTAACAGAGAGGTGAAGAGGCTAATACGACGCGACATAAGGCGATCGAATGCTTTAGCCATTGAAAATGCCATTGCGCAGAACAAGGGCTCTAAAGTATTCGCCAAGCCTCGCACCTCAAGCTGTCACCTGACGAAGCTCAGAACATCACAGGGCAACACCGTCACCTCAACACCAGCCATACTCAGTGAGGTCGAAATGTACTACGGGGAACTCTATGCTCAGAAAGCTCCCCCGCCTGAGACCCATGAAGTCGATAATCCGCGAGCCAGACTAACCCGCCACTATAGCGATGAGCTTCCTGACATCGACTTGGGCGAGATTAGAATGGCCCTCGGACAGCTACAAAACAACAAAGCTCCGGGAGATGACGGAGTAACTACAGAGCTACTCAAGGCAGGAGGAACAACCGTCCTGACAGAGCTGGTTAAGCTCTTCAACTCCGTCATCCATACTGGCACAACACCGGAGACATGGAGCCGGAGTGTGGTGGTATTATTCTTCAAGAAGGGAGATAAAACCTTATTGAAGAACTACCGCCCCATATCACTCTTGAGTCATGTTTATAAGCTGTTTTCGAGGGTTATTACGAATCGTCTCGCCCAAAAATTCGATGACTTCCAACCACCGGAGCAGGCCGGGTTTCGGAAACGCTTTAGTACCGTAGACCATATACATACACTAAGGCAAATAATACAGAAGACCGAGGAATACAATCAGCCTCTATGCCTAGCGTATGTGGACTACGAAAAAGCATTCGATTCGGTAGAGACCTGGGCTGTTTTGGAATCCATGCAGAGATGTCATATCGACTATCGGTACGTCCAGATTATTAGATGTCTGTACGAAGCCGCAACGATGACCGTCCAAGTACACGAACAGAGTACAAGGCCAATCCAACTGCGTCGAGGGGTAAGACAGGGAGATGTAATCTCTCCGAAACTGTTTACCAATGCGTTGGAGGACGCTTTCAAGACGCTCGATTGGAAAGGACGGGGCATCAACATCAACGGCCGATACATCTCGCATCTGCGATTTGCCGATGATATCGTTCTAATGGCGGAGTCTCTGCAGGATTTGGAGGATATGCTAAACAGCCTAGACCGTTCTTCTAGACAAATAGGACTCGGGATGAACTTTGACAAAACGAAAGTTATGTACAATGGCCACGTTCTCCCGAGACCTGTAGTCGTAGGCGATGCCGCTCTCGAGGTTGTGCAGGAATATGTCTACCTTGGTCAAATAATTCAACTGGGCCGACACAACTTCGAGAAGGAGGCAGATAGGAGAATACGGCTAGGTTGGGCGGCATTCGGGAAGCTACGTAATATTTTCAAGTCGTCGATCCCTCAATGCTTAAAAACTAAGGTTTTTAACCAGTGTGTCCTACCTGTAATGACCTACGCAGCCGAGACGTGGACACTGACCAGTGGCCTGATACACAAGTTTAAAGTCACTCAGCGTGCTATGGAACGAGCGATGCTCGGGGTCTCTTTGGCGGATAAAATCAGAAATGAAGTTATCCGCCAGAGAACCAGAGTAACCGACGTCGCCCGCAAAATCAGCACGCTGAAGTGGAAGTGGGCCGGACATGTCTGCAGACGGACAGACGGTCGCTGGAGCAGAGAAGTGCTGGAGTGGAGACCGCGTTTAGGTAAACGAAGTGTAGGACGCCCTGCTGCACGATGGACCGACGACTTGAAAAAGGCGGCGGGTAGCGGATGGATGCGGGCTGCTCAAGACCGGGATGGTTGGCGCTCACTTGGGGAGGCCTACGTTCAGCAGTGGACGGCGACAGGCTGATTGATTGATTGATTGATTGAAGTAGGCGATAGCCTAGTTGGGAATGGAAGGGTCTGCCGAGTCAATATCCGGAGGTTCAAACCCGAGGCACACACCTCTGACTTTTCGAAGTTATGTGTGTATTGTTTATCAATTATCGTTCGCTTTAACGGTGAAGGAAAACATCGTGAGGAAACCTACATGCCTAAAAATTCTCCATATAAGAATTTCGAGGGTATGTGAAGTCTGCCAATCTGCACTAGGCCAGCGTGGTAGACTAAGGCCTAAAACCCTCTCAGTAGTAGAGGAGACCCGTGCTCAGCAGTGGGCAGTATATAATACAGGGCTGGTATTATTATATTATACTAGCTTTTACCCGCGGCTCCGCCCGCTTTAAAAAGTTACCCGGGATAAAAAGTAGCCTATGTGTTAATCCAGGACATGATCTACCCGTGTGCCAAATTTCATCGAAATCCGTTCAGTAGTTTTTGCGTGAAAGAGGAACAAACATCCTTACATCCAAACATCCATACATTCTTACAAACTTTCGCCTTTATAATATTAGTAGGATATCTACTTCATGACCACGGAGGTGATTGCTGTATTTCGATGATCAAATACAGACACAAATCACGCCCACGTGGAGCAGGTGTGACACTCGTCCGGTCGAGGGGTCAGACGTTTGACCACTCGTCTCAGGAATTCAACTTTACGAGTTGTTAACTGTTTATAAGCAGGTGTTTAAGTCAATGTTTGGTTACGGGGATGTTTGACTTTTTATTACGTAGAAAGCTTTCGTATTGTAAATAATGTGTTAATAGTATATTGAAGAATGGGAATTACAATGTATAAGTTTAAAGACTTTTGTATGTGTCCTAGTCAGTTGGACATTTTAGGAAGTATGGTTTTGAAATCATTGTTGAAACTATACATCATCGTTAATCACGTAAAACGTTTGTGGTGCTACACTATAAAATTTCTAAAGTCTGAGAAATCATCCTTGCTTAAATAAAATCATGAAAAGGAATTACACGAACAATTATATAAAAAGTAATGAACTACAATCAAATTTTGACTTAGACTGCCTCGGTGGCGTAGTTGTATTATGGTACGACTGCAATGCTGAGGTCTCGGATTCGATTCCCGGGTCGGGCAAAGTGATATTGAGTTTTTCTATTCAGTATCAGCTCTGAGTCTGGAATTTGTGCCCGATATGGCGATAGGCTCGCCCCCTATCACATCATGGGACGGAATAATGGCGAAAAGTGGGTGCACTAGTTGCGCCTCTGCCTACCCCTTCGAGGATAAAAGGCGTGAGTGTATATATATGTATGTATGTACAATCAAATTTTATTATTATATTAGACGTAGTTCTGACGTAAAACAAATAGTTCTTGGTTTTTATTTGAAAAACAACAGCTTTTTATAAGGTATGTTTTATGTATGTAGGTACGTACAAAATTACCTGAGTTGTTTGACCATAGCCGCATCCAAAAAAAATATAAACACGCAATATCAAACTCACTTTATAACAAAACAACTGATTTGGCTTGACTCGTCAAGCCCCGTTACGGACACCGGCGTCCAAGTATATAGGGTTTCTCCATACATCTATATATATAAGCAGGGTTTGACGGGTTAATACTAAACAAAGTTTAAAGTCTCATCCAAAAACTCGTAACAACTTAAAACACACTTAAAGTATGCACTCGTGTGTGTTGACAAACACGAAGACTGTTTGTGGTTTTACGATGTGTTTTCTAACGACTTTCTATAAATTTTCTCAAGAAATAACAATTAAATTTAATCTGGATAATTTTGAAAAAGAAACCAAATGATGTTAGAAATACAGATGATCTTCGTATGTGCATTTTTGTGTGATAACAGTTGGAAAAATGGCTTCTGATTTCTGTCTGATCCAAATATACTATGACGATTATCAAAATTTATAACATTAATTCAGTTTAATGATGCGTATAAATTTTGTACACAATAAAATGAGCAATGTATATTAACCTCCAAAAACCTTACGCTTTACCTGTTTTTAAACAAAAATAAATTAAATAAAAATATTTATTTTTAATGCACACATAATATTACAAAAGATGACACTAAGAACCAAAAAAGATTATACACACACACTCACACACGCCTATTATCCCCGAAGTGGTAGGCAGAGGCGCAACTAGTGCACCCACTTTTCGCCGTTATTCCATCCCATGATGTGATAGGAGCGAGCCTTTCGCCATATCGAGCACAAATTCCAGACTCCAAGTTGATATTGAATGAATAGAAAACTCAATATCACTTTGTCCGACCCGGGGATCGAACCCGAGACCTCAGCATTGCAGTCGTACCATAATACAACTACGCCACCGGGCACCGATGCAGTCAAATAATGCAGTCACCAATTTAATTTTTTATTTTTCATTAAGTTTAAATTCTAAAATTAGACTCGTTTTTAATTCGTTAGACTTCAGCCAGCACGGGCTACACTAGGGAGGTATACCTAATTGTGTTCAAAACAAAAACACCATCCACTCTAAGTAACCGAGCGTCCAGTGTTTGCGCCGGGCAGGGCGGTCCGCGGTCGGCAAATACAGCCGTGTTTGTTGACACGGCAGCCACCTGCGTCGTCATCTACTGCGGTTTGGGATACGGAAGGGCATACAAATTATTATACTAAGGTCATTATTTAGACGAAAGAATTAAAAATTTAGTTATACAATTAACAGAGGTAACTGAATAGAAAAAAATTATATTTAAAATTACTTTTGGAATGTGTAAATTACATCGAATATAATAAAATACTGGAATATGGTTGAAAATTTGGATAGACGTATTTTATTTACTGATAAATTATCTTGTTTCCCCTAATCTTAAAATCTATATTTGTTTTGCCAAAAAATGTATCGCATTTCAAATTCCAATGACACAAAATTTTTAAACTTTTTTAGGTTTATCATATTTTTAAAACGATTTCAAATCAGTTCCTAATCCTGGACCCGCATACTGTAGTTTTGTGGGAGGTCATCCTGTTCAGACACGCGGTGCGGATGCTTGGACTCACGTGTTGATCCCGCCCAACGAACAATGTTGAGGTGTTAGTCTTCTTAATAATCCTTAGACGGATAACTCATAACAGGTTTGGATTGTTTGAATTAAATCCTGGCTGAATTAAATCATTTTTTCAATATGTAATAAAATGACTAACAGATGATTCGATCTGTCGAAACAATTTAATAAAATATTCGCTGTCATTCATAAAATTATTTAAATGCGAAACGATGTCGCATAGTTCATAAATTAGTCGGCTATTCTGGACTCGTCTAGTTCCGCATGCAGTCGTGTTTGCCGTCACCCATCGTGGATGCAAGCACGTGTCGACTGTCTACACAAATAACGACTAGTGGGTAGAGATCTTCGTGGTCTATATAATTTCTTATGGTTGGTATTGGTCTAATTTAGGTATGTTTTGTTTCCTTTGTTTACTCAAAGTAGGTAACTTGTAATTTAGATATATATTATTTATCAGTCACATATGGATACAATTTACGTAGAAGTCTCGATTTTGTTAATATATTTTAAATACCATATTGATGCTTTTTATACAGCGTGTACAGTCATCACGTCGACGAAGTATTGACCAAAAATCTTGTTTCCCAAAACTCCCTCTTCAACTCGATTACGTTAAACTAATATCACGTTGGTCCAGTAGAGTACGTGCAGCTTCTATAAGAGGCATCTTCATTTCTCACAGGTGCGCGGTTCATCTACCGACACTGACAGTGGGCTTTTGTTGACGCACCAACAAACTATAAATTTCGGAGAGGGTAATGCATAATCTTGAAGCTATATTTTTAACCTAATCCTTAAGTCTTTTGAAACGATATTAAATTAAGGAATTTTGAGAAAGAAAATAGTACAGATACTACAGATTTTTATTATTTTTTTTTACGAACAAGAATCAAACATTTACTAGGTAGGAATCTAGGAACCAAACACAAATCTGTTAAGGCATAAAAAATAATCCAGTGTAATAAACAGTTTCCGAATGATCTTGAATAGATTAAGATAATAGCACATCCAATATACGCGCAGCTTCTTACTAAATACGCATTTAAAACAGGTGCACGGTTCATCTACCGGCCCTGACACTGGGCTTTGTTGACGCATCATCAAAGTACAAATTTCGAAGAAGGTAATTAATCTTGAAACCAAACTTTATCATTAGATCTGTCAACGTTGTCATTTGGCTTTTCACTTAAGTAAATATGATGCAATCGTATATTGTGGCGATTATATTTTGTTAAAGTAGGTACTTAATAACTTTCTTGAACGTGACATAGTATGTAAACGGCCATTTTTTTTCTTTCAAAATAATATGCTATGGCTGCTTCGTTTATTTCTCTCAGCAAGCAGTAGGTATTGTTGTCGCATTAGAGCCAGAAACGGCTGGATCTTATAAGTCTAAACCCTCGGATAACTAGCTTGCTTCTATCATATGACTTTAACAGCCGAAGATCTTTAATATGATCAATTAGCTTTTGTCCGTGGCTCCACCCGCGTTAATAAGTTTTTCCGGGATAAAAATCTTGGTTTATATTTTACCGGGATAATAAGTAGCCTATGTGTTAATCCAGGACATGGTCTACCCGTGTGCCAAATTTCATCGAAATCCGTTCTGTAGTTTTTGCGTGAAGAAGGAACAAACATCCACACATTCTTTAAAACTTTCGCATTTATAATATTAGTAGGATATTTAGGAAGAAATAAACTCAATTTTTACTTTACAATCTTTACATATTATAAAATATTCTTTCGCTGTCTGTACTAACGCGATAAACTCAAAAACAACCAAACAAATTTTTATGAAATTTGGTATGGAGATAGCTTGAGACTATGGGAAGTACATAGGCTACTTTTATATCAGATAAACACTTTCATGCAGGCGTAGCCGCGAGCACAAGCTAGTTACACAATAAGATCCAACATAGCTCGACATACTAATAGAATCTCGCGAGTCCACCGCCTCCAGAGTTCATTACGTCACGTACACAGTATATTTAAACGGCGCTGATCACTAAGCCACTCTGTTTGGACGTGCCGCCCATTGGGGTCGACCCAACGGTACTCTGTTTGACGCTGACCCTATGGTGGCCAAACGGATGAGCGCAGGCGTTGGTTGTTATAATTAGATGTATTTCAAAGATCGAATATAAAGACAATGTAAAAAGACTATTAATTTATGATAATATCTATAATTTTGTTGTAACTATAAGGTAATCTGTAATGGTCGCGTATAGTGAATAGACTTTTTTTACTTATGTTCTTTGTCTGTATTTAAATATTAGTGTATCTATATACAATTAGAAGTCCATTTTAATCAGTGACCTTCAACTATTTTCAAGATTTTTTTTACAATTGAACCATTCTCAAATTGAGTTCCCTGGTTCGTCAGAATATTTACCTATTATAGACGCTAATGTAGACGACCTGAACTGTTACTCGAAAAACCAAAATTTACCACCGCTGTCTTTCATAATTTGCACCGCGTCCACATACTTAGGCGTCAAATTCGTCGTCACGAACAATGTAGGTGTTACAAGTCAAAGGTTAATAGAAATCTTGTCCTTCGAGTTTATATTACACGCTTTATGACTAATAAATTATTCTTCTAGTGGCTTCATTGTCTAGGTCATCATGCTGCTATACTTTAGGCCGTGCATCCACTATGATACATCCTACTAATATTATAAAGGCGAAAGTTTGTAAGAATGTATGGATGTTTGGATGTATGGATGTTTGTTACTCTTTCACGCAAAAACTACTGAACGGATTTCTATAAAATTTGGTACACGGGTAGATCATGTCCTGGATTAACACATAGGCAACTTTTTATCCCGAGAAAATATAAAGCGGGACTTTTATCCCGGAAAAACTCATTCGCGCGGGCGGAGCCGCGGGCAAAAGCTAGTGTATTAATATTTCACGGCTTTTGATGTGTAAGTGGACGATATCCTAGTTGGCAATGGAACGAGGCAATCCTCGGCAGACCGTTCGGCTAGGAGGTTCAAAACCCAAGGCACACACCTCTGAATTTTCGAAGTTACGTGTGTATTGTTTATCAATTATAGTTCGCTTTAACGGTGAAGGAAAACATCGTGAGGAAACTTACTTATTGTTGTGTACGTGATATATTCTATGTTAAAATAAAGGGACTCTGTCATTAGAGAAGAATACCCAGCGCTTGGATAGTATAAATATAATACAGGCTTAAATAAATTCACTAGACAACGTTGAGACTAGGCGGACTCGGTGCCGTAGTTGTATTACGGTACGACTGCGTTGCTGAGATCTCGGGTTCGATTCCCGGGTAGGGCAAAGTGATATTGGATTATTTTATTCAGTATCAGCCCGGATATGGAATTTGTGCCCGATATGGAAAGAGGCTCGCCCCCTATTACATCATGGGATGGAATACGCACGGCGGAAAATCGGTGCACTAGTTGCGCCTCTGCCTACCCCTTCGGGGATAAAAGGCGCGAGTATACGTATGCGTATAGCGTTAAGTGTATGAACTAAAAACATATTTCGTCAGTAGGAATAGAAGATGCCCAACGATATAACACATCGTGATTTATTTTTAGTTACTATATTTTTGTGAAGGTGCATAATTGATAGATGACGCGTATCATGTTGTTTGTATCAACTATCGACAGGTGGCAATATATATTATATAATATCTTCGCGATGTCGCTCAACATGCTGGCGACATGTAAGCAACATCTTGGTGTTCCTTAGTGTATATTCAGCTTTATTTTGTTGATATTGAACGGTTAATTTGTTATCCGTCAGTACATTTTGTATTTTATTGTATTTTGGAGTCTGTGACCTTTGTATAACCTAAGTTGTGATCATGGCGTACAAATACCAAAAGTCATTTCAAATTAGGTATAAATAACAAAATAAATTGACAGATTTAATTAACTCATTATTATGCTGATTAGTATCTCCGACAATAACATCCATATAATTTTACAATTTTTATGATTGATTTGTTGTTTTTAGATGTACCAATTAAAACTGGTGATGACATCCGGTTTATTATGCACCCAAATGAATAATCACCAAGTATATTGCGTAGTTATAAATTGCTCATCCTGATCTATCCTTAACAATAATAAAAAAGTCTTTCAATCCATATTAAACCAGCTTAGAAATATGTAACGCATTTTTATCATAGGAGAGACCCGAGTCTTTTAGAGGAATACGAACAAAGCAGGAGATGTGAACCAGAGCTCGATTTCTAGGCTGGGCAAGATAAATTTGCGTCAGTTTTAACTAAAACCCGCACAGTGGCAAACGCACAATTTGGTGTTAGTACATTTTCTCAACATAAAACTCAAATTTTTCATATTTTACCAAGCGGTGCGATCATTTCAGAGATGTACAAAGGAAACCGCAGATATCTCTTACACACTACTTTAGTTGCAAGTTGCATTTTGTTGACAGGTGACGTGACTTATTTAGAACCTTAAAGTGTTTGAGCATACACTTTTTGGTTTGTAAGTGTGTCGCATTCCGGTATCACCTTGTGTTTTTTTTGGTATAGAATGACGAGACGAGCACGTTCGCCTGATAGTAAGCGACACGACCGCCCATAAACAGTAGAAACACCATGCAGCACCTTGAGTTACAAAGGGTTATCTCTAAGGGAGTAATCCTTGCCAGTGAAACCAATCCATTGTCATGATATATAAAGTACTGTGTGGCATTCCACTGCCCTCGTCATCATGAGACATAAGATGTTAAATCTCATTATGTTCAGTAACTTATCCAGATAACAGACCAGAATATTTGTGTCGAGCCACGAGGGCTAATCTCCTCATTGGACACTCTATTGTGACTCTATCTACACTCTCCTCAGTATCAGGTGCAGCGGGTTAATTTTGCAGTACCACTAAAAAAGGTACTTACATTGTCCAGGATTCTAAAATTTGAATCAGCGCAAACCCTCTCAGTAGTAGAGAAGGCCTGTTAGCAATCAGTATAGAAGACAGGACTGGTATTTCTAGTATACGTAAAAGCTTGTATACATACAAAAAGCTGTGCCCCATACAAGTTCACACATCGCATCAAGTTTATCAGCCCATCTCGTTTGGGCCTGCGTATGTGATTAATTGCGTGAAACATCTGCATCGATAACTTGTTGACGTAGAGATGCCGTGTAATATAGCGGCATTTGAGAACTGAGAGATAAAATTATGAAATATATATGTGAAATTTTTGACTTTGTTGTTAAAAATTATTGAAAAGTTAGTAAAAGGCTTTAAAAACTGTTTTAAGTTAATAGATCTTTGTCGTGTTGTTAAGTTTATCCGACTTTATCATCCCGAGTATCTCTACTTTTATCTTTAACTAGTAGTTGCCTGATATTCGCATCAGGCAGTGCGATGTGCGGCGTGAGCTGCGGTCTCTCGACGTTCGGAAAGCCAGTGGTCCGGACGGTATACCGGCGGTGGTATTGAGAACATGTGCAGCGGAGTTGTCTCCTGCACTGACACGCCTCTACCGTGCGTCCTACCTCTCAGGTATAGTGCCTGAATCTTGGAGGGAGGCCAATGTGCAACCGATTCCCAAAAAAGGTGATCGGACAGACCCTACCAATTACCGCCCAATCGCTATAACCTCAGTGCTATGCAAAGTCATGGAGCGGCTAATAAACACGCACTTGACCCGCTACCTGGAGAATCACTCGTTGATCGGCGACAGACAATACGGATTTCGTCAGAACCGATCAACGGGTGACCTTCTTGCGTACGTCATGCATCGCTGGGGGGAGGCGATTGATAGGCATGGCGAGGCTCTAGCTGTGAGCCTCGACATAGCTAAGGCTTTTGATAGGGTCTGGCACCGTGGTCTCCTTTCCAAGCTTCCGGCATATGGTTTGCCCGACAACCTGTGTGCGTGGATTTCTGGCTTTCTGCATGGGCGTAGAATACGTGTCGTCGTTGATGGGCACGCTTCGAAGCTCATGTCAGTAAATGCCGGGGTTCCACAGGGCTCGGTGCTGTCGCCCACCCTGTTTCTTCTGCATATCAATGATTTGTTATCGCTTGGCAACATTCATTGTTATGCAGACGACAGCATGGTTTACGGGCGATACCACCATGAGCCCCCTGGTTTGCGGGTGGACACTGTGAGGAGGCGCAATGATCTTGTCATTGAGCTCAACCGGACTCTGGATCTCATTTCCACGTGGGGTTCCATGAACCTAGTTGAGTTCAATGCCAAGAAAACGCAGGTGTGTGCGTTCACGTGCAAAAAATCCCCGTTTTCTCCTCTCCCCAATCTTCAGGGTGTTCCACTCTTAATGCGGAATGACCTGAATATCCTTGGTATGGATATCCGCTGTGATCTGAATCCAAGGAATCACATCGAAGGCGTTATATCTGCCACATCACGCAGGGTTGGAATCCTGAACAAGGTGCGTCGGTTCTTCACGCCCGGTCAAATCTTCCGCTTGTATAAAGCACAGGTACGGCCGGGTATGGAATACTGTTCGCACCTCTGGGACGGTTCCGCCCAATACTTGCTCGATGCCTTGGATGGATTGCAGCGGCGGGCCATCCGCATTGTGGATGATGCAGACGTAACGAGCAACTTGGAGTCGCTACAATTGCGGGGGGATGTCGCTTCTCTAAGCGTGTTCTACCGTCTGTATCATGGCGAATGCTCTGAAGAGTTGTTTAATCTGATCCCCTCCTCTCCTTTCCTCAGCAGAACCACGCGTGCCGGCATCCGAAGCCACAGCTTGATGGTTAAAACCATCTCGGCCCGAACCAATAGGTTCGCCAATTCTTTTATTTGCCGCACCATCAAGCTTTGGAATAGTTTACCGGCGCACGTGTTCCCTCCTTCCTATAATCCTGGGTCCTTCCGCCGTAGCGTGAAGAAGCAGCTCAGTAGGCCGGCATGATTGTGTCGAATGGCATGAGATAACTATCTGCTGCCATTCGATACTCTATCTGGACTGCATCGCGCTTACCATCAGGTGACGTGCAGTCACTTTGCCGTGCCCGAATAAAAAAAAAAAAAAAAAACTAGAAGCTTTATTTACTAAGGCCCCGTTTCTCAACTGTTGTTATCTTTTTGTCAGGGTCTTATTAAACTGGTCGCGCTCGCAATACCTCTCGCCTCATACCTCACGCCTCACACCTCACACCTCACACCTCACACCTCACACCTCACGCCTCACGCCTCAGCCTCACATCTCACACCTCACATCTCACGCCGCGCCGAAGCATTCGAAGTTCTGCGAGCGCGTCCAGCCTAATAATACCAATGATTACCCTAACAACAGTTGAAAGAACCCGGTCTTAACCATTCATTTTAATGCATTTTGATTTTTAAACAAACTTACCTAAATATCCGTTTTGCATACCCGCAGACAAGTATAAACAAAATGCCAATTTAAAATACCAAACCACTATACAATATGATAAATCGACTAACAATTAACGGTATAAAATTAAATCCTGACCCCTGAGCGTCCGGCACCGGAAGCCGTGGTCGACACCAACAACTCGACTTCCTGCAAAAATTTAACATTTATTCGAAGGAACCGGTTACATTAGACTAACAAAACGTTTATGTAACACGAACGATTGAATCACCATATCCTTCCTCACATATTATAAAACAAAGCCGCTACAGTCTCGGTTTGAACAAGATCAAGTCAGAAACTAAATGATTTCGATGAAAATTATAGAGGTTTGAGACCCCAGGGAGGACATAGATTTTTTTCCCGGAAAAAAATTCATGCATTTTTTTTGCATCGAATGACGAGATGAGCATGCCGTTCGCCTGATGCTAAGCGATGCGACTACCCATAAACACTAGAAACACCATCCAGCACCTTGGGTCACAAAGAACTGTGTGGCATTTCACTGCCCTCATCATCCTGAGACATAAGATGTTAAGTCTCATTATATCCTATAGTTACACTGGCTACAATGTCCTTCAAACCGAAACACAACAGTGCATGCAAACTGCTGCTTTGCGGTAGAAATAGACATTGTGGTGGTACCCACCCAGACAGACTCTAACATATGAGGTTCTACTACCAGTAAAAGTTTCATACGAACTGGCATTATTATGTCAACTGACAAAGGATAATTATCTCTTGTCATTCGGCACTATAGACCCTACTCAAGTTCTCACAAGGCGCAGTGATGACACTGTCGTTTAAAAACACCAAACCTAGTTCACAATCAACAATATCAAAACTCGAATAGATCCGAATAGATATACACCTCGCTGACGATTTAAATTCCGTAAACAAATCACAAAACAAACACCAAACATAAAGTTTGACAGAAATCGAACGCGTAGGCCTCTGCTTCCTCCCCAAATCCTTTGAACGACGTCTGTGGTCCGTAATCCAGCGTTATCATTGTAAACGTACATCGTTTATAAGAAATAGACTCATTCCTCGCCTACATACATCGCGTGCTAGCAACACGTATCAATTTATAATTTCAATAGAAAATGTTGCCCACCCATAACTACTCATGTATATAAATTAGTCGGATTACAATAGGATATTGATTTATAAACAGATTTTAGTTCAGTATTCAAGTATGTTTGTGTTGTAAGAAATACTTTGTGTTGAATTTTTTTAGTAATGTTTTAATTCCCTTGGTTTTAGTTCAGTATGATAGGAAAATGTGTAAATAAATTGTTACAAAGTGATAAAGCCATAAAATATAATTGATACTAATAAAGATTTATAAATATGTATCAATAAACGAAAAGAGGCTGCTAACGTGTTTTATTAGATTATTGAAATAAAAGTTCCCAGCATCAATAAACAAACATTACAACTCTTATCGGATAATCTAAACTTAATGTAAATTAAATAATAACATAAAAATTATCACCGTTTACATAAAATGAGATGAAAAAATTGGATATAAAGTTACTCTAACAGGTGATATTTTACTGTGAAGATATATCACTGAGATTTACGATGACAGACAGACGGCGCGTACTTCATGACATATTTGTAGGAAAACGTTTGAAATATTTTCATGAAAACCGTTTCTCATTATGATTTAAATGGTTTGACATATAATCTTAAGAAGAAATGCAATGATATTTATTTATATTTTAAGTGATTTACTGTGAATGCTTTTACAGTTGTATACACTCATGTATATATGTATTAATACGTAAAGAAATACTTTGTATTTACCCCTTTTTGAGCACATTGTGCAGACGGAGGAGTATGTGTTTTAGCATATTTTAAATTCGTATAAAGGAGTGCAGAAAATTATATTTAATTTATAATATGTGTTAATAAATTAAATTCGTCGGTTAAATTTCGACCACTGGAGAACTAGTTAACTTTCCTTCGACATAAAATCAGTTTCAAGGTTCAACCGAAAACAGTTGACAAAATACTAAGGTAACATAAGAATAAAAGTGATCGACTGAACCGAAAAATTATGGGCATTGTAGGCGGTCCCGATCGGATCGATACCGGCGTCCATTCGATCACACCTCAAGCGTGGGCCGATTGCTTTAATAATGTGACATCTATATTTTTTATTGTAAATTCGTGATATTCGACTTGACGTCCATTGTTAGTAGATTAAGCTATTGCTGTTAGTCTCAATTTACATTTTACGTTTTGAAGTGACATTGATGTTATCATTCTAGTGATATTGTTAAAGGCAATGTAAAATATAAAATTGACTAATCCAACATTTAGGTCCAATATTTTTTTATTATGATTAATAAGGCGAAAAGACAATATACGACAGAGTAACGTGTGCCAAAATTTCGCAACTATGAACTCCTAAGCCCCATAGAGTTCAAACAACTTATTACTGCCTAAAAAACGGTAGCATTTGTTCCAAGCTACTGGCGGTTGCGAGAAAACGCATAAACTTTTTATATGCCATTGCCAGACGTTTTGACACCATCATCAGTCTTACTGCGAAAAAGCGATTCACACCTTACCCCTCATTAATCGTGGAGATCGCGCGCGCCGATTGGCAAAACTTCGTGAATTTCGGTGCGAGTCGCAACATCTGAGAGACCGACTGATTATATCGGAGTGGTGTTGAGATGCCTCCGAGGTCGTCGTTGGTGACTGACGACTCCGTGTCGGGGTTCTGTGTCAGGTTTCGTAACTTAAATACATGACATGCCTTCTCTGTTTAGGGGTGACATTTACAAACTCACTTTCCAGCTAAGTAAAGTTCCATTTAACGAGTCTATTGTTATACAGTTCCAGACTCAGAATTGATATTGCAGGATCCCAACTCCCGAGACATCAGCGCGGCAATCTTACCGCGTACCTATAATATTTTTTTTACCAAAATATAACGTATACAGTGCAAGCAGTATTGTTAACATATTAGTTCTACTATTGCGTATTTTATGAAAATCGTATACGGAACTCCGAGTATGCGTAGTACTATGAAGTATGTAAGATCGCAACTCGATTGGTGACAACCGGATTCTCCACGCTTGCGACATGTTACCGATACTAATTGTGCTATATTTTTAAACGTTTACATAAACATTTGGTATAATGTACCGCAAAGGTGACTTTTAAACGAATATCATAGTTCTTTAAAGGATAATAAGTGAAACTAAATTTTCGGAAATTGTTTGCAAAAACCATATCCTCATAATTTGGAACTTCAAATTCATGATAATTTTTTTTAATACTCTATTTTTAAAATTAAAATCCAGCGAAATTGATTGTCCAGCCCTATTGAGCAAAAATACTTTTAGAATTCCACGTAAAGTAATTAGATTCAATCCTTCCATCCAAATCCCACCGGATTTCTCTAACTACAGACAAAATACTTACATGGTGCGAGCAAGCAGGAACTTTAACACAATTTGTGAAAAAATCGATGTGGACCCATTTAACACAAGTATTAGTTCAGTGCGACGGTTGCTAAGCCTTTCTTTCTTTAATTAAAAAAATGTAGCATGACTTGAGCCGGTGACGACATATTGAAATATATTATTCTGCCAGGTTTTTACATACTCGTGAAAACCTGTAAATGGCCATTTGTTTCCTCTATTCATTGTTATTTATTTTGATGTATTCTAGCTGTTGGTTTTCCAATAAATAAATGATAAATTGTAAAATCTTTCGATTATAACATCTTGCTTCTCTTCTATAAAATTCTTCACAAGATGAGGAAGAATACTCTCTGATACTTTATCTGATTCGTAGGGCCCGTTTTTTCAACTGTTCAATTAAGCTGGACGCGCTCGCAGAGCTGGGAGTGCGCCAGGTGCTGCGAGCACGTCCAGCTTAATGACACCGATGATTACCCTAACTACAGTTAAAAAAAGGTCCTAGTATTGGCTCAAAGGACTTGTATCGGGAGCCATTTTGTGTATATTACAATTTCTAACAGTGACTTTTTTTGTTTACCAGGTGAAGGCGGCGGCGGCGGTGGCGCGGCGCAGCGCTGTTCGCGAGATGCGGCGGCGTCGCCTGCGCACGCGCCGACGCCGACGCCGACGCCCGCGCCGCCCGCGCACCCCCACAACGTGAAGAGCGAGCGGCTCAGCCCGCACGACTCCAACGCTTCTAGGTACCGTGTTTTTTTGTTATTTCAAATAATATAAATAAAATCAAATTCTAGTCTGTCAATATTACATTTTCAAAATATCCATCACTATCAAGAGCATGTGGAAAGACTGTATGTATTAGTTGCTATTTGTCTTGCTTAAGTCCTGTACTTTCACAGTGTTGTACACGTTGGTTAGTACACAGTATACCTACACTGCTTATTTACTTAAGAGTCAAATTTATATTATATTAACAAAATCACCTCGTAATGCCACAGAACGCAAATTCGATGTTTAATCTGTAGTCAAGAAAGCCCTTAGTAACGAAGTGTGTTGTCCAGGTCTCGCAGCGTGACCCCCTCGACGTCGTCATACCCTGGCACGCCGCCCGAGCGCGGCAGCCCGCACGCGCCGCCGCAGCCTGCGCCCGCGCACCCGCCACGCAACTACTCTGACATCATGCGCTCTCTCGCCGCAAGATACAACACGCACCCTAATAACGAGTTGGTATACTATTACTTCTAGCTATGATTATAGGGGTATATAGAGGAGGTGGCTGGACTGTGTCCACCCCAGAATTTAATGATGTCCTCACAGGATTTCGAAGTATTTTACTTCTACTATACATTTTTGAAATGACGTAAATTTTCAAAACTGCACGTGTCTACACAGAAGTCATTTTTTTTGTCTAGGGCACTGCCCCCCCTCCGAAAATAACTCTTATCTGCGCCCATGGCATGATGCTTCTTCATATTATCGTATCATGGTTGCTTTAACAGTCACTGATCTTGGCGCATATTCAAAGAGGGCTTGAATTTTGATTTTGAGATGTGTTATAATTATTATGCTTCATTTAACCGGTAGTTCATATCGTTTTTTTACAAAATTTACCATATTTCACAAAAAAATGAATATATACAGTCATTGAAGTCATAATTATACTAAATTTGTACATTTGTATCCATTAGGCCGCTCTTAACTTAAAAAATAATGCTTTCGACAAATTTGTGTGAACTAGTTCCTAATTATCAAACAATAATAATAATAATAATAAACATACATAATAATATACATTAACTTAAATGTAAACCTCTTCTTCCGGATATCGTTGTTATGGTGATGTTGACATCCGAGATTGACCCGATAAATGTAAGGTTGTATTTTAAATTGAAGCGAACACGTTTTTTGATATGTAAAGTGGGTGCACTAGTTAAGCCTCTGCCAACCCCTCTAAGGATAGGAGTGTGTATATTTTTAACTATTAAACTAAATGACGACTGCCTCGGTGGCGTAGTTGTATTACAGTACGACTGCAAAGCTGAGGTCTCGGGTTCGATCCCCGGGTCGGGCAAAGTGATATTGAGTTTTTCTATTCAGTATCAGCCCGGAGTCTGGAATTTGTGCCCGATATGGCGATAGGCTCGCCCCGTATCACATCATGGGTCGGAATGACGGCGAAAAGTGGGCGCACTAGTTGCGCCTCTGCCTACCCCTTCGGGGATAACAGGCCTGAGTGTATACATATGTAAAATAAATGAAACCTTTTCTGTGCTTTTGTCTCGAAAGTTCAAAGATAAATTTTGTTAAAAATTGAACTATAAGCAAAAATAACCTTCACACTTTAACACGCAAAATCGCCGATTATTATCGTTTCCGAATATAATTATGGACTAGCAGGTTTATCGTCTGAAAATGTATTGTACTATGGAGTATTGTAGTTCAAAATCATTCCCTAGGCGTCTGTGGAGAAATCACTTCACCCAATTTGTCATCGTGTACTCATAGAATAAGGTTTAAATCTCATTGGCACATCATCTGACAACTGATATTCTGTTCCCATAAGAAACTGATATCGTTTCGTATGTGGCCCCAAAGTACTAACTCCCAAGTACATTTTTCACACGCTTCGTGTCACAATACCATGCGACCCAGAGTTCACCGACCGACGAACTAGTGATGCCCAAACCAATTAGCATATTAATCGATTCGATAACTTACGTTTAGTCGACAAATTTACATGATTCGTGAGAACCGATGCTCTCCGCGTGAACTTATGTTATATTAATGAATTGCTCATCTGTCGAAAAACGGTCGGTGACCTTTGTTTAATTATTGCCACTGCCTGAGCACTGCACGCATAGCCTCTGTGTCGGCTCCTCACTGTGTCTGTCATAAATTTTTCTTATTTATTGGCCTTGATGACTTTAATGTTAACAAAACTACTCAATAATCGCCAAAGAGCACGGATTTTTCGCATAAAACATAATAATATTCGATGATTCCATGATTTATTGTGTCAAATGATAATAATGGGAAAGTAATATATCATTTTGTAATTATGAAATCACATATTTTATGTCCGACAACATATTTTAGTTCTAATAAATCGTTTATGTTCTTGTATAAATATTGTTTTCACATAAATGCTTCTATAATGAGTAATAGAAAAACCATCATCAGATTATTTTATGGAGATGGTTGGAAAGGTCAAATTTAACTCACTGCGTGCGCATACTTAATAATATGGTAAATAAATGCATGTAAACGTTAAAAATGATGATATCAGTCGTAATGAATGAAACGCAGATGGACCTACGAGATTCAGATGCTAATTGTATTAGTTAACTGTACCTGTATTTTATTGATGTAAGTAACTGTTAATAACTTTCAATCTCGTTGCGGAAAGATAAAGCAAAAAGTAAATAATTTATCCGTCATTAACTACAGCTCCAGTATAAAAAAATATCTCTAATATATTTAGCCCAAGAAAGTCCTTCTAATTTAATAGTGATGTAAAGACTTAACATCGATATCTCCCCTAGCTACTTCCACCGTATGAATGGGTTCGGCGTAGAGGCACGCGCGACGACGCCTGCGCATGCAGACGTCACAGACGCGCCGCTCGGTGGGCTGTTCACTAAACTAGCGAAGCAGCAGGGCGGCCCGCCGCGCCTGCCCGCCTTCCCCGTCATGCTCGACATGAGCTCCACTAAGGTGAGGGACATCACTATTTTTAAACAAATTAAGATATTTTCGATGTAATAATCTACACTAAGGTAATGCACGTCACTATTTAAAAAATATAAAGGCAAAGGAAATTTCGTGTGCATATTCAGCTCAAGTAATGCTTTCGGAAATTCCGTCTTTTTTCATTATTTTTTATAGTTATTTTAATTTTCGTTTAAAATAATGGAAATAAGTTACAAAACCATGTTATGATTCAGCACATTATTTAATTATTGTAATATATTTTTTTAATAATACGCTAATGCCATTTAGCTGTAGCGCTTAGTGCCTGTCACGGTACATAAATATTAAAATTAAAAATATATTTTCTATTTAGGTATTCTAGAACAAAACCATAATATATTAACATGAGAACAATGACTGTAAAAAAAAATATATTAGTCACAAGGTATTTTTTATTTTCTAAAATGTTATCAATGTATTTATAACATATGGATCCTGGTCATTATTTGTATGGTATATGCCCGCGGCTCCACCCGCCTTAAAAAGTTTTTCCGGGATAAAAGTCACGCTTTATATTTTCCCGGGATAAAAAGTAGCCTATGTGTTAATCCAGGACATGATGTACCCGTGTGCCAAATTTCATCGAAATCCGTTCAATAGTTTTTGCGTGAAGGAGGAACAAACATCCATACATCCAAACATCCATACATTCTTACAAACTTTCGCCTTTATAATATTAGTAGGATAGTAGGATGGAAACTAATGAAAAGTTGATAAGTTACGTTGACTAATATAAATGAAAATGTTATAACTTATAATAAAGATTTATTAATTCTTGGAAATGCACAATCCTACTAATATTATAAAGGCGAAAGTTTGTAAGAATGTATGGATGTTTGGATGTTTGGATGTTTAGATGTTTGGATGTTTGGATGTAAGGATGTTTGTTCCTCTTTCACGCAAAAACTACTGAACGGATTTCGATGAAATTTGGCACACGGGTAGATCATGTCCTGGATTAACACATAGGCTACTTTTTATCCCGGGAAAATATAAAGCGGGACTTTTATACCGGAAAAACTTTTTAAAGCGGGCGGAGCCGCGGGCAAAAGCTAGTATAATATAATCCTACTAATATTATAAGCGCGAAAGATTGTAAGTATGGATGGATGTTTGTTACTCTTTCACACAAAAAGTACTGAACGGATTTCGATGAAATTTGGCACCCGGGTAGATCATGTCCTGGATTAACATATAGGCTACTGTATCCCGGGAAAATGTAAAGCGAGACTTCTATCCCGGATTTGTTTTTCTTGCGAGTCGTTACGGGTAAACAACTGACCGATTACGATGAAATGTGGTAGGGAGATAGTTTAAGAGTTAAGACCCTGGAAAGTACCTACATTACTTCTTATCCAGGAAAAATTTAACCGGGACTTATATCCCGGAAATTCATTTTCTGTGAGTGGAACCGCTGGAAAACAAGTACAGAGATAACTCGAGATCCATAAGATGACATAAGTAGGCTACTTTTATCCCGGTATAACATTACCCGGAAATTTTAACCCGGATTGCATTTTCTCGCGAGCGGAGCGGTCGCAACCAAACCAACTGAACCGATCGCGATGCAAATTGGTAGGGAGATAGTTTGAGACCCTGAGAAGGATCTAGGCAACTTTTTATCCCAGTAAAAAATAAATCGGGACTTTAATCCCGGTAAATTATCTTTTGCGAGTGGAACCGCAAGAAAATAAGTATGGAGATAGTTTGAAACCCAGAGAAGGACATAGGCTACTTTTATTTTATTTTATTTTTATTTTTATCCCGGAAAACATACACCGGGAATTGCATCCCGGACTTCTTAGTCTCGCCGTCGGAGCCGTAACGACCAAACCAATGAATGTGTTCCAATTCAATTTAGTAAGAAGATACTTTAAGACCCTGGGAAGGACATAGACTACTTCTTATCCCGGGAAAGTGTAAACCGGGATTTTTATCCCAGAAAAACTTTTTAACGCGGGTGGAGCCGCGGGCAGACGCTAGTTTTTTATAAAACAATTAATAAAAGTGTCATGTTTTTATTATTTGTTACGTGACATACTTTAAAAATTCAAGCTTATTTATTTTTCAAATTCTAAATAAAAAACTAAGTTTAGTAACGTTCATTCTTAATGATTCATATGTAGTACATTCATGCTACTAATTAAACTTTTATTAAATCTAGCTAATGACTTTGAAAGTCTCTAAAAAATGAATTTGAATAAACAACGTTTACATCAAGTCCAAAATGTTAGTACAAACTAAGTAATTAAGTATCAAAATTAAAATTTAAAAACACTAAAAAGTTCTCAATTTTTAATGATCGTTCATTAACCATTGTTATTCTAATAACATTTTTGGTAATTCACTTCATTCTGATATTATTTCATAAAGCACCAAGGCCACTGCCCCTTTGAAACGCTTAGCTGACTTTTCGTTTCAAAAGAGCACATTAAAATTCATATTAATTATACCCACAATGCGCATTGACCTTCCGTTTTTAATTACTGTTTCATAGTTCACTGTGATTAAAATGACTTGGCCATTAAATCGGCTTATCATAACATCTTCAAATGTGTAATGTTCTTTATTATAATTTCTTGTAACCTTTATACTTCCTTCTGCGTTGATCGGAGCGTGAAGTGGTGATAAAGCGAGTCATAAACTATTTTAAATGTTACTTTCTTGCATAGCAGACCGATTTGTGCAGCGCAGGATTGTTGATTGCTACCGTATTGGATTTGCTTCTCAAATAAATAATACGAATCACTATAATACAATAAGCATTATGAAAAATTATAGATCATGTAATAGTAAATAACAACACGAATTTTGAATGTCTTTTTTTAGGAAGTCGGTCAATTACATTATTTAGGATTAGGCGTCTCTTGAAAAGCACACTTCGCATGGGGATTGAATGAAAAAATGGTATTTACTAGGTACGTAAAAATATACTAAAAGGAAAGCTGGTAACTAAAATTTTAGTGGGCTTCTAAAGGCCGATGAAGAAGAACTAACATTTTTACAGTTGAGCAAATAACAGTATACTAAACAAGAAATCTATCTGTTTTCATAAACATTTCTCTAAACGGAATTGCATTTATCGATCACATTAAAAAAGACAGCGGGGTAACAGCCAGCCGGACGCTCACTGTCCCGCGACTGGCAAGTGGAGCGCCTCTAATTGGCTGAGGCACGCGCCGCGCATGCGCCCGACACGCCACTCGCCACTCGCGGGATGTGAAATTAAAACAGCACAATAACTCGCGCGAGCACTGCTATGCGCCCGTTATTCGCATTCTCTAATCTCGGTGGACATCGGATTAATGCATGATATTGGTTCGGTTTAGATACGGGAATAAATGAGTTTTGTCGGGCGTTTTTGAACTTTATCGACAATTACTCGGCAAGTGCACATGTATTGGCATGTTTTTTTGAAGGTCATTAATTATCGACATTCTTAATTCAATACCATATCCGATCATTCTAAGGGCTGTCGAACCAAAACTATTATCAAAGCTATCATTGATTCATTACCACTGTCAAATTCTCATTACCCATACTTAATTTAACGCACATTCTATATACCCTAAATTCAAACCATCACCATTTGCCACCATACAGACATCATTACCTAACACTTGGCCATCTAATCGCCGGTTGCCGGGAGCGTGCCGCGCACGCTTATTTTAAGCTTGCCTCGTATTTAATGCTGCAGTCACCTTTTTACTGGTAGCAATTAAAAAAGATAGATTGCTGCCTGACCCGCACGCGGCCAGCGTGACGATACGAACGTTATGATGGATGTTCAGCGGTCTCGATCAGATAACTTACCTTTCTTTGCTCAGCACCGGTACTGTGCTGTGCTTTCCTAAGTAATTGAGTTTTAAAAGTGTAGCAGGAGGTGAGACGTTTATAAATGACGTGCGTAATGTGAGATCTGTTTATTATTAATATCGTTTATTTCTTATGTGTAAAATGCCAGTAATAGTTCGGTGATCGAAATAATTTATACTAGATACTTTATATCTATACTAATATTACAAAGCTGAAGAGTTTGTTTGTTTGAACGCGCTAATCTCAGGAACTACTGAACCGATTTTGAAAAATTTTTCACTCATAGGAAGCTACATAACTCCTGAGTGCTATAGGCTACTTTTTATCCCGGGAAAATATTTTTGTCCCGAAAAAAACTTTTTCGCGCGGGCGGAGCCGCGAGCACTACTAGTATTTAATATTTTTAGTTTTAATTAATCCCTTTTTTATTTTGTCTTCATCATAGCTGATTTCCATAAAACGTATAGTCATCACTGATACATATTGTATTTACTAATTCTTAATTTAAATATATCTCACCTTATACTTCCTTTCCTTTAGTTCATAATGGTCGCAGGAACACGCTGGATGCGGGCCGCTTTTGACAGGTCCGCCTGGAAATCTTTAGGGGAGGCGTATGTTCATAAGTGGATGTCATGTGGCTGATGATGATGACTTCCTTTTTAGGCCTTACTAGCGATATCGCGGGTCGGTCGAGGAGGGCGGTCGCGGCGCAAAAGAATGGGCGCTGGCAACCCTACAGAGCATTCGCCTCTCGACTTGTCCGCGGCAGGAGAGAGCGCTGCCAAGCGCGCCAGACTGTCTGCCAGCCCTAGCACCAGGAGCGACAGTGACGAGAGAGATAGGATCTCTAATGATGGTATGTATATTTGTGCCAACCCTATGAATATTTTTTATTTCATCTACAGTGGCAAGAAAAAAGGATGCAGGCAGCCCTAACTCTAATAAAGTGTTGAACTTTTTTTTAATTTTGAAACCTAAAGTATTCTTATACATATTGCCAAATAAATCTAAATTATATAAGTAAGTTTACCCCCAACCTCGAAACAATCTAAGATATCTAACAAGAAATATTATACAAATAATTAAACCGTATAGAACTACGTAATTACTGAAATACAGTATACGAAATTAATTAATGAAACATTCTTATCTTGATTAAACTGCGAATTTAATTAAATCGATCTGGTCTAGAGCTTTCTTATTACGATGATACATTGCGCACCAGGAGACTTGGGTGCGATTCCCAGGTCATGTAACTCGTGAGTTTTTGTTAACACGAATTCTTCCGAGTGATTCTCTCGAATATTATGCCAAATAATTCTAGAAACTTATCCATAAAAGTACAAAGTCCACGTTAATAGTTGCAATGATAAAAATGGTGATGAAAATGATGATCATGAGGATAATTTTGTCCAGAGCGGGGTGAGATACGCGGAGAGTGTTTATGTGCGGAGGCGCGAGCGCGTCTCTCAGCGTGGACAGTGGACGACGTCTGCGACTTCGTCAACTCCATCGACATATGCTCAGAGTATGCACTGGTGAGTAATGTATCTTATTTACTTTTATATCTTTTGTGACCCTCGATTTAAGTTATTAGATTTTAAAAAATGTTTTAAAATTTGTGACTACACAAGGTCTAATACACACTTGTGATGAGAACGGATAATAACTGACCGAATCGGCAATTAAAGCAAAATCGCCAACGGCGAAGGTCGATTCCTTGAATTAGGCTACATAACAACATAATTAAATAATCGTGATATGAGGCGTGAATCCCTTGATTGATTGATGCAAATTAATTTCCTTTCCGTTTATATACTATACCAACATAGAGCTGTTTTAGTAGATTTTTTTAAGTTTAATATTTCTTTTTAACTTGTATAGAGGATCTTCGTAAATGCCTCATAAAAAGACAATGTTCTTATACAGCAACAAAAGTTCTCCATAATAATACAAATCAATTGAAATAATCAGCCTATATAATTGAATTATTTTATTGATAGAAAATTGCTTCCATAAACTTTATGAGATCTGAATACAGTTCACGGGTTTATTGTATACTTGTCACTGTTAGGACCTCATTAAGTTTGCCTAATTTTCTCAAACTTTAAACTATTCGAAATTCAAATATAAGAACAAATTAACTTTAATAAAAAAATGTTTTTAGTTATGTTATAGAGAAAAAAGTTTTTCAATACATTTCTAGTTAAAAACTATTTTTAAAATGAGACTTTTTTATGACAAATTTTGATAATAATTAACTACAGCACAAAATAGAAAGCCGAGAAACAGACTATACTTATTAAATACGTAACTCCGCGATACCTTTATTTTGGCGTTCCGTGTTTTTTATTAATTTTAATTGTCATCGCAGTGAAAGGGAACAAATAAATATAGAGTGTAAAAGTAAGAATAAAACATATTTCTTTTTGTTTAATTGTAGTTCACGCTGAGAGACTACGTCTTACCATGGACTAATAAGAGTATAGACTAACGATCCCCATACATTGAAGCGTACTTCGCTGTTTAGTACATTGAATTCAACTAGATGGCACTAAGATCCATAAAATCATTTGAAATGGTTATTTCAATGGCGCAAATGAGAGGATGGATAAAATAAACAACTATCGGTTTATCCGATAGTTATTATTACGCCTAGATGGCGCTATAAACTGTTTAGCTCACAGACTACTACAATTATTTTGAGTATTTATGGACTGCATTGGCACTTAAATATATCATTACTTTTTGTAAAGAAAACTAGGCAGGTATTAAGTTATGTGGTGCCACGCGCCGCCGACACATCGTTGGCCGGTTGTTTAGCGCGTATTACAAGTTTTTTATATGGGGACACCACTTCTTTTTTGACTGAACTTTATTTTTATATTTTTGTTATATAGCTAATATAATAATACATAATATATTGGGATAGTTTCAAATATCTACTTGTAACGGTTCCAACGCTACAAAAAAAATGTTTTTTTTTGTATGGGGACTCCCCCTATTTTTAAACATTTTTTTATTTTTAGATTTTTTCCTACGGTTACACACAATTACGTTCCGTTCGTGTAATATTACACTCGGCGCTGGCTAGCCAGTTACTTTGCTTGAACTTGGCTTGACACGCTACCGCGTGTCTAGATATCTTTTTCATCAAAAAGGATACTAGATATTTTAAAAAAAAATGTGTATTGAAAAAGTGGCCGATATTTTGGATTTCTTTGTTTTAAGGCCAATCAACCTCAAAATCGATACCTGGACATGGTTTTAGGTACAAATGACAGATCCAAAGTTAGAATTGAAAAAGTGGCCGCCATTTTGAATTTCTTTGTTTTAAGGCCAATTGACCTCAAAATCGGTATCTGGACATATCTTTAGTTAAAAAAGACGGATCCGATGTCAGAACTGAAATATGAGGCCGCCATTTTGAATTTATTTGTTTTAAGACCAATCGACCTCTGGGAATAGCTTTGGCCACAAAGGGCATATCCTATATTATAATTGAAAAAAGTGGCCAATATTTAGGCTTCTTTATTTTTAGGCCAATTAACGTCAAAATCGATACTTGAGCATAAGAAAAGTGGTTGCCATTTTGAACTTCATTGTTTTAAGACTGATTGGATTTAGATAGATATTTGGGCTTGTCTTTAGCCGAATAATTAATCGTGGTTGGAATTTTAAAACTTGCATTTCATGTAATTTTTTTTTGTTTGTGTGTGTGGCTATTGGTTATAGTAGGTAATATGGACACTATCAAAGCTTGTTCAATTCCCTTCAATAACGATATCACAGCTTTGCTTTATCGCAAAATAAATAAATTGTCTTCGAATTTTAGAAGACGAAGTTCGAAGTCTTCGTGGCCTGTGGCAGCAAACAGGAAATAAAGTAAATGGTTCTGTGAAAGCATCAAAATTGGTAACAAAATTAGGGAGTCGTTAACCTTCATTTGAAATATTGCTATAAGCATAAGTAACCGCGTAGTAGAAATGATCTTACCATATTTTTCGTCCCCCATATCGTTTTGCCTTGTTAGGTGACCATTTAATTATTGTATCCCTTTTAACTTACCCCTTTTCACCAGACTTAAAAGGCTACTTAGGTTGATTACCTTATTGATTTTTAAAAGTATTTAATTTTGATGTGAAAATATATTTCAATTTTTTCTATAATGGAAGGCAATCCAAAAAATGTATGTTATAAATTCAGGGGATACAGTTTGGTGTCACTGCTATGTAGCATCTGTTATTACACCATATATTGCTATTCTAATTATTCATTATCATTTAATTTTTAAAAACTAAGCCATTAAAATAGTGTAAAATGTAGTTGAATAAAGTCAAACTATTGACATAACTTTGAAATTATTAACATAATGTGGGATGAACAGAAGTGAGCCAAGCAAGAAAGATTTTTTTTTTAATTTTCAATATCCCACACTTCTGAAAGTCAGAAGTTTGCTTGATTTTACAATAACACTGGTTTCTGCAACGGGTGGTTATAATAAATTATTAAAATGCACATGAAGAAGTGTTAACAGCTCACAGTTGTGGTCTCAACTAACTTGAAAATATTGAATAGTAAGCTACCGTTGCTATTTCAAACAAATCTGTTTCTGGAAGTCAATCTTCTATGAAACTTCTACACTTTACAAGCTGTATGGTTGATGGAAGACTTTGAAAACAAATAATTAATACAACATGGTGCTCATTTTTATCACAATTAAAACGAATCATTATATTGTGGTTAAAGGCATGCCCAAATATCGATTTTAAAGCTAATGGGCCCTAAAACAAATTCAAAATAGCGGTGCCTTCTCAATTATAACATTGGATCTGCCTTTTATAGATAAAAGCTAAAAAATTACTAGATATCGATTTTGAGGTTAATTGGCCTTAAAACGAAGAAATTCAAAATGCCGGCCACTTTTTCGATTCCGACATTGGATCTGTCTTTTAAAATCAAAGATATACCCAGCTATCAATTTTGTGGTCAATTAGCCTTAAAACAAAGAAATTCAAAATGGTGGCCACTTTTATCAATTCTAGCCTTGGATCCGTCTTTTGTAACCAAAGATGTACCCAGCTATCGATTTTGAGGTCAATTGGCCTTTAAACAAAGAAATTCAAAATGGCGGCCAATTTTTTCAAATCTAGCCTTGGATCCGTCTTTTGTAACCAAAGATATACCCAGCTATCGATTTTGAGGTCAATTGGCCTTAAAACAAAGAAATTCACAATGGCGGCCTCTTTTTACAATTCCGACATTGGATCCATCTTTTGTAACTACTAAAGATATGCGCAGATATTGATTTTGCGGTCGATTGGCCTTAAAATAAAGAAATTCAAAATGGCGGCCACTTTTATCAATTCTAGCCTTGGATCCGTCTCTCGTAACCAAAGATATTCCCAGCTAACGATTTTGAGGTCAATTGGCCTTAAAACAAAGAAATTCTAAATGGCGGCCACTTCTTTCAATTCTAACATTGGATCTGCCCTTTAAGCCTAAAAAAATACTATAATAATCATGTGAACTTAACATAACCAACTGACTTTTGTAAGCTGATGCACCGCACATGCAAAATATTTGGTAAAAAATCAACAAAATCACGTTGATCCCCGGTTGTCGCTAAACAAGTGAACCTTGATAAAATAGCTTGTGGCTCTGACATCGTCCCTGACGCGCCCCTGATTTAGGTGAAAAAGTATCTGAGCCTCCTCAATAGGTTCCGAGATATTGACCGTGCGAAATTTTACCCACTGTGATATTATCTGTTTGGTTTTTGTATATTCAAATTAGAAGAAATCACGCACAGCAGAACTCGCTGTGCCCATACCTAGCGTCTCGCCCGGCACCCGCGCGCGTGGTGCGGGGCAGTGTGTAAAGCGCCTTACTGCCATCTGTTGTATGTCCATTCTAATGCTAAACTATTTTGTTTTACGGTACAATGCCACCTAGCGGAACATTTTTGAAACCCGGCAGATGTTGAAGTTTCCAGGCTAATTATCAGCGCCATCTAGCAATAAGCCGGGATTTTGCACTTTTTCAGGTGAACGCTTCAATGTATGGGGTTCGTCAGTCTATACTCTTATTAGTCCATGGTCTTACGTTGGTGTTGAATAACTGTCATATGCATTTATTTTGTAATAATTTCTGTTGAGACTAAGCAGTACGGATTGGTAATTTAGACAGAAAATAACAAAAAAGAATAATTTAAACTTATATGAACTCTGAAAAAAATATATAGCTATTTAATACCATAATTACTACATAACAAAAAAATGCGCAACAGCGTCATTCTTAAACGCTATTATCCACCATCGAATTATAACAAAATACTGACATAAATCTTGAACTACGCTTCTTAACTATTGAGTGAACAATTTATCTTTGCTTCAAAACCCATCAGTCTAACGGTAAATGCCCAAAAAAGGCACTTCATCATTCGCCAAGTTAATTATAATGGCCATAAAAAGGCGAATCTATAAAGACATCAAGTGACTTGACGTGATGTCGTTACTATTAGAGGACCCAGTGGGCATTTTTACGGGTCGGCAATAATAATAATTAACGTGCCATGATGTCCGTAACTAAAAACTGTTTTAATTTTATTTTTTGAAGTAAAACTTCTTTAGGCGCGACAAGGGAGTAACTCAGATCTTTTTTCTGACGGAAGTAATTCTGACGGAGGTAACAATAATATTCAATCTATATATATAAAATTCTCGTGTCACAGTTTTCGTTGCCATACTCCTCCGAAACGGCTTGACCGATTTTGATGAAATTTTTTGTGCTTATCCGGTATCTATGAGAATCGGCCAACATCTATTTTTCATCCCCCCAAATGTTAAGGGTGGACCACCCCCAAATTTTTTTTTTATTTTTCAGACAAAATTTTTTGTTTTAATTTTTTTATGATACAGCATATAAAAATACCTACAACCCTAAATTTTCATCCCTCTACGATCAACCCTTATTTTTTAATAGCCATTTTAGTTACCTTTTTAGGGCAGGACAACGTCTGTCGGGGCCGCTAGTTTCTATATAAAATAATAGTTTGGGTTTAGTCTGTCCTACCTACGCATAAGGTTCTTTAAAAAAAAAACAAATATCAGCTGTCAAACTCGCGATTGATGACCGGTTAACAAATGAAAATATTTATAAAATGTGAAAGTGACATTAATGAATTTTAAATAGAATATAAAATGAAATAGTTAATATTAAATGAAATGACGGAGTCCCAGGAATATTTTACTCTTTCATCAATTAATAATAATAAAAGAAAAATCAAGTCAAAATTTAATCATTTCAGTGATATATGCCGTCAACGCCAAAAAAGTTTTACCTCAATCTCGCGTAAAGGTTACACGCACACTTTTTTTTCTATCTGACCAGTTTATTCGTTGTCATTTTGTTTCGCATTCGAAATATAATTTAAACAAATGTATTTGAATCTAAAGAATATTATAAACTTTTTTAATTAGGTGACTTAATTAAAAGTCCATTATGAGATAGAGAACCCAACAGAAGGTTAATAATAAAATGACACAAGTCAATAAAATTAATTACTTAACTAATTTACAACTCTGTTTATAAACTTTGTAAGTGAAGCGTTTGCAATAACGGTATTTAATCTAAAAAAAATACTGCAATTGTCCGTATTAATTTCTTTATTAAAGGCGTATGTATGTATATGACTTCTGAATATATAAAAACACATTACCTGGTGAACAGAAGTCGTGGCGTCATGAGTCGCACTAAATCGTACCCTTTGCGAACACGAGAACAATCATGGCATCTCATACATTATCAGACACCGCGACGTGGAAACAACAAGATTTTAAATTTCCATAATATTTGTATCGCAAATTGCGCAATGTAAGGAATGAACGGGCTGTACTTTGAGACAACGGGTGTGACACATTACCGATTAGTTTGACGAATATTGCGAGTGTAACTTCAACAAAGTATAACGGTGTGAATGAGGACATTATATTTTTTGCAATTCCAATTATGAGAACATATTATTAAACATTCATATTTTAATATGGCCTACAGAACGAAAAAGAGTACTACTCCATTAATAAGCTATTCCATTTTAATAAGACTAAGAAAGTAATGTCTGTAAAATGTCTCATGTTCTAAATGAACACATTACAAAATGACATTTATGGGAGATGGCGTTGTTTAATGATATTTTTAATATATGAGACGCTAACGAGGAACTAAATTATATTTATCTGTCTAATGTTATGACAGTTCAATGTATAAAGCTGCTTAACGTGACAAAATTTAATTTCCGTCTATTTTACTAGCTAATATCACTTCTATTTTCTGTTCATGAATATTTTAACAAATAGGGAACGTAAATTTTACGGTTATACAATGTATTAATGAATATAAGTCTGTATAAATAATGGCTATGAAAAGTAATCATAGACCACTTCATACACTAAGTAGACAACATTTCTCTATTCATAAATCAACAGTTTGTACTACTTACTTTGCATTCGCTTACTGAAGCAAGATTCCGTTCACCATTCTAATGTAAGATCGATTACGCAGTCTCGATCAATAATTTTGTTCGCAAATCTTCATGCTCGTTGTCCTGATCGCCGAACAGGCTGGCTGTATGTCACCTGATTTGACGTACAGTAGCCGAGATAGGATTACCGCGTGATTTATTTGTAACGAAGGTGTCGCGAATACTGGCACTACGAAATTAATTGTGGCACAGTTTATAAATTCAGTTAACAAGCCTTTAAATGATTTACGTGCCGCCGCTACTGACTTTTGGTCACGGAAAATCCTTTTGTGATAAATGATTAATTTTCTTGTCCTGTGTTCAACGACTCAATAGAATTTATAATTTTATTGAGGTTAATATTAACGGTGTCGCTTTTTAATGTTGACGTCTTGATTACATCCTTATCTTTTGTGGATTCATTTCCTACGTCCATGGGCGTATATAAGGGGGGGATTTGAGGAGCCGGACCCCCCTCCCCGCCCCTCCCTTAGCTTATAACAAAAATAATCCGGACCACAAAACATCTACACATTATAATGCCCCTGTACACTTCTAACATACCGCAACTTTAGAACGAAAACGACACAATTCAAAAAATAGAAAATTGAGTTGTCATTTTTAAATGACTAAAAACTAGTCCCTTATTTATAAAAATATAATAAAAAAGGGATTAATATAACAGCTTTGTCCTTTTCCTGCTTGAATATGGCTGTGTTTGAACTATTGTTGCATTGAGTACTTCGTTTTAAGTAATTTTATGACGATAACCCATTTTTCTATCTTTTTGAATTGTGTCGTTTTCATCCTAAAGGTGCTTGCTATACATCCAAACATTTTCACAAACTTTCGCATTAATAATAAGATGAAAAAGACCCAACAATCCAGCGCAAAAATATTACTGAATATAGTTCAAATTCAAATTCAAATTCAAATTGTTTATTTATGATATCGGGTAGGTATATACATTGGTCTTACATAATGTTGTTGCAGTTCGCCGAAATCTGCTACAAGAGCATATAAATATTTATAAAATAGATCCTTAGATCTAGAATAAAATTAAGTGACAAAATTAACAACTCATAAAATTATTAATACAATATTTTAAACAAATAATATAAACTCTATTCTAAATAAACTAAACTAAAACAACTGTAACCTCGTATTAAATCAGTCTTAGTACTTGATGTGAAATTATATAATATCAGTAGCTATATTTGTATCTTGTAAATAGTCTTGTATATTATAATAACATTTTTCTGTAAGTAGGTTGTGTAGTCTTTTTTTGAATGATGGAATGTTAAGATTTCTTATGTTTTCAGGTAACTTATTAAATATTTTGATGGCCATGCAATAAATACTTTTATATTTTAATGCTGTTCTTGAGACTTCAATACTTAAAAGGTTGTCCCCCCTTAATTTACGGATACGGTTTTGGGAGTTAATGATAAATAAGTGGGGGTTAGTTCTTACAAATATAGCGATTTCATATATATACAAGGATGATAACGTTGAAAGTTTAAGTGATTTAAAGTAGGGGGCACAACTATCCTTAGGTTTAATGCCGCATATAGCGCGAATACTTCTTTTTTGGGCTACAAAAACTGATTGATGTTCACTAGAGTTACCCCAGAATATTATACCGAATCGCAGATTGGAGACAACATAGCCATGATATGCAATCAAAACCGCCTTTTTGTTAACTATTTTTGATAGTTGACAGAGTGCATAAGAGTACCTATGCAATTTCTTACACAACATTCCTGTGTGACTTTTCCATGTCAATCTACTATCTATGTGCATTCCTAGAAACTTAGTATGATTGGTGTCACTTATTGTATTATTGTTATGTCTGACCTTGATATTAAGAGTATTGTTGGCTTTTTGAGAGAAATGCATAACTTTAGTTTTTTCTAAATTAACTTTTAGTTCATTACTTTTAAGCCATTGAATAGTTTGTTCTAGAGCGGTATTTATTTCTGTTTCATATGTGTTAACGTTACTACATTTTATTGTGATTGTGCTATCATCTGCAAAGAGGCTAATAGGATAAGTGACATTTAATGGTAAATCGTTAATATATATCAAAAATAATAGAGGCCCGAGGATGCTTCCTTGTGGCACACCACATAGTACTTTTCGTGTACAGGAGGCATATGATGTTTCCAATTTCGTATTAGTACAAATATTTGTTACTTCAGTATGCTGAGTTCTATTGCATAAATATGATGACATAAGTTGTAATGCGTTGCCTCGTATGCCATAAGTTTCCAGTTTATGGAGAAGAATTTGATGGTTAACTAAATCGAAAGCTTTCGTCATGTCCATGAATATCGAGCATACATGTGTTCTTTTGTCTACGCTGTCAACTATAATTTTTAAAAAATCAAATATGGCCATATTGATGTTTTTATTTTTCCTGAATCCTTTTTGCTCTTCACTTAAAATACTAAATTTCTCAAAAAAACTATAAAATGAATTGTAAATAACCTTTTCAAAAATTTTTGAAAATACCGGTATAAGAGCAATCGGCCTATAGTTTTTTAATATTTGTTTATCTTCTTTTTTGTGCAAAGGTTTAATTATTGTATGTTTTAATTTATCTGGAAAGACGCCGTGAGATATACAAAGGTTAATGATGTAACTAATGTGTGGAGCTATTATTAGAGAAACATTTTTAATTATTTTTGTTGTTACACTGTCCGCACCAGTACTAATTTTGTTTTTTAAATTATTGATAATTTTAATTATATCGTGTGGAACTACAGGTGATATGAATATTGAAGAGTTATTTCTTTTGATTTTGTTACTATTATTATATGTTTTCATATTGTTCTGAGAGTAAGTTTCATCGATGAAGAAATCATTAAAAGCTGTAGCAATTTTGATAGGATTTGTAATGATCTCCTTTTCATTAATGATCTTTGATATAAATTGTTTAGGTGTATTATATTTGTTCCTATTTATAATTTCCCATGTTGTTTTAGATTTGTTTTTTGAAGATAATATTGCATGATTGTTTTGAACCAACTGAGTAAGCTTAATTATTTTTTTGAGTCTATGTGTATAGTTCATAAGAAGATGTTTATTATTTTCACTTTTATTACGCCTGTACTCCCATAATATATCTCTTTTTCGCTTAGCACATTTTTTTATTCCTGAAGTTAACCATTTTGGACTTTTTATTAAACTAACTGTTTTTGTTACATACGGAAAGCAGAGATCGTAAAATAATAGGAAATGGTCAATAAATTCATTGTAAGCGTTATTAGGGTCTTCAGGTTTGTACATGTCAGAAAAGGAGAGGCTAGAGATGCATGTTTTAAATTTATTTATGTTTTCCTCACTGTAGTCACGTCTCTGAATTCGCCAATAGTTATGTTTAAAAGTTTGTTTGACTGGATATGTTAATAGTTGTGCAGTGTGATCAGGATGTCAACTCTAATAATCGACAACGATATATCGGAAACGATGCGATACTGCTCCGAAAGTATCGCAAATACCCTACTCTAACAATTGTTCGGATCCTTTATCGTTTATCGTATACTACCAATATCTAAACGATCAACGAATGAACGAATCATTATTTGCCAATGTCGTCTCTAAAGCTACTCTAAATGGTAACCGTCAGTGACGAACATTTGATTTTGACATCGACTCAAACTTAATTTTTGCGATAATCGCAACGAGACCTCTTAGGACGTCGTCAGCATTATCGTTACGTGTTATATGTGTGATTTTGAGCAAATTCTCTCGAAATTTAGTGTACAATAAAACAATCTCAGATCATATACCCTGCAGCAACAATAATTATCACAATTGATGTTATTTGCTTTGGAACAATCATAAGATTTTCTTTAAAGTTCTCAGGGAAGAAAATGTAGCCTTCCATCAAAGAAGAAAGCAGCAAATAAGTTCATATCAGCAATTTTATTGTTTCAAATGTTAGTTACGTTTGCTGAGGATGTGTATTAATTAAAATAATTAAATTTTCTATAAGGTATAATACTTTGTAGTAAAGCAAGAATAAAAAAAGAAAAAAATAAAACAAGAATATAATTAACTGTTTATATTTTTTGTATTATTAGCTAAATAAGTAAAAATAAAAGTTAAATAAATAACATTTATTGTTCCCTCTAAGGGATTAAAAAAGCTGTATTAGATTTATTACAATTCACTTATTGTTTTAGGACAACCAGTAGTAATTACATTAAAACTTATCTATCTATATTATGGTACAAAAAATTTACAATAATATGTTAAATGCTTAACCTATAAATGCCACAGTATGCATTGAAATGTAGAAAAAATATATCACATATATTGACAATTTTAAACTATAATACAAAATTTATATAAATTAAGAACACAAGTACTAATATACATAATTATAAATTTAACAGACCCAAAACCAACTTTTATTAATTTAGTATTATAGATTTCCAGATTCTCAATAATATCACATAATTCTATGCAAACTGTTTATTTCACTTTACACGTGGAATAATTGTTCTTGGACAGTGCTTCTTTGAACTTGAGTTGGCCGCAGTCCCATTAAGCTCCGGGTAGGACCTAAACAATATAATTCAGTATTGTAATTAAAATATGTATATATGAGAGACAATATAATATGTAAAATTATCTTCAATTTATGTGACAACACTCTCATGTGTTTCATTGTTGTAACGCCAGGCCAGGCATCTTTAAGGGTTTAGAATACCCAGTTGTCGTCTATGTGATTCAAACCACCATTATATTCTATATGGTCTTTGCGGACAGCTAATTATATTGCAAGATATTTCTTGTCAGTCTACATTCGAATTTAATTTAATTTGCACAACATGGAAATAAAAGTAATGTATCAATAAAACATTAATTACCTTTAGCCTCAACTTTATTCTGCCATCCAAACAGTTCAAAAGCTAACCAACTTCCTCCCACAACCACTGTGCTTGAGCATTTCCGTCAATTATCCAAAGTATTCCTTTCGCTATGTCTTTATGCTCGTGAAGGAAATTCAATGAGACATATAATTGGTTGGTACTGCATGATTGAGACACATACTAAAAACATAAAATATGTATGAGAAAAAAATCCCATCATGCTATAATAAATTGTAGGAAACTTTGCAATTTCCTAATGTTAAATATATGAAATGTACCGTAACTGTTCTTTTTCTCCTTCTTTGGTTACTGGCGACATGCATGATTATGAAGCTATTCCGCCAATATCACGTTGTTGTTGTTGTTGCAGATTGCAAAGTTTGTTGAATGTTTTTACATTGGAGACTTTGGTTGGTGGGAGAAGACAAACGAAGGCGATTGACTCTTGTTGTATGAGATGTTATATTGATTTACTAATCCTCTTTTTTCAACTGGCGTAATGAGTTGATGTTTTAACAATGTTAGTAGTCTACAAAAACACAAGAATAATTATTTTTACATGTATATGATAGTCACATAAAACAACACAATCAAACAAATTGATACTTATGATACCGTAAATTGTTGTATTTCGATTTTTGAATAAAGATATTGTTTACAAGTTTGATGATTTGATATTTATTAACTCTTGTCAACTTCACAGCGTATTTGCCAGTGACTCCATAAAGAATATTTTTTATTTTTGTAAGTTTTGCACAATATCATTCACTCCGATTAACGAAATAAAAGACATAAACTTAGTCTATAGTTACGATAAACCATAAAGAATCCGTACATTTGTTAGAGTAGGCTGTTTGCGATACTTTCGGAGCAGTGTAGTATCGTTTTTGACACAGATAACTATATATTACAGTGTTGCCAGATGTTTGACGGTTGAAGTCACCGAAAATTCATTGTGAAGTAGCCCAAAAGTCGCCTCTTTGTATATGGAGAGGTGAAGGAGCAAAAAAAAAAACCTCCCCAATTTCTAATTCATAATGGTCCATCGTGGCGAAAATTCGAAGTAGCCTAAAGTCGCCCACTTGTGTGGGGACGCGGAGAGCAAAAAAAAAAAAGGTCCCCATTTTTCAATGATTGTGTGTAAGGGGGTACCCTCAAAGCTATATAAATATCCTCAAATTCGCTAAAAACAATGCATAAAACACGAACTTTCCGAAGTAGCCTAAATTGGCGACTAATCACGATTCGCGTAGCCTAAACGGCGACCAGTCGCCATTCGCAATTTTTGGTCGCCCCAACACTCTTTAAGATAGCCAAAATGGCGAAAAGTCGCCTAATCTGGCAGCACTGGACTGACTATAACAAGTTTGTCTTTTTTTATTTTTTTTGAATATTACGGCTCTGGATACTAGTCCATTGAGCCCGTCTTTCATAAATTTTTATCCTTAGTCCTAACTACTATGTCGAAGTAAAGCAGTGGCTACCTTACCAAGACAGTATCGAAGAGTTTTGGAAGCAACAAAAATAAATACTTGATTATCACAGTTATTTCAATTCACTTCATTTGAGCCTTTTAATAGACCTATATTGGATAATATACCACCATAATTATGCAATATAACACTAAGTATTACCAAAATAATGAATTAAAACAAGAGCACCTCATGACACTTCCAAGTTCCCGCCAAAACTCCCAAGTTTGTCATAACTGAATATTAGTCAGAGACAGATAGGACAATGGGGTTGGGCAAAAAGTTTGGCACTATCTCCGTACGGCGCTAGTGTCGCAGATGTAGGCACCTATAGGTGTTTGTACCAACTACTATTATTTTTGTTAATTCTTATTTAGGGAGTTTGGTCCAAAATGAAACAATGATTAATAATTATTTATTTGTATTCCTCAACTTATGTGATTTAAAAAAAAAAGAAAGAAAGAAAGAAAGAAAAGTAATTTATTAGTCACGGACAGACATGCATAGGACAAACAAGCCCAAAAAAAATAAATAAAAAGAATAACATCCCAAAAAACTTGAGAAGTGTCAAGGGACACCCGGATGATTTACATTTATTATATGCCATTATTGGAGGACCGCTCATTTTTAATACATATATTTCTTCAATATCCCCCCTTAATATTTTGTTAATTATATTACATCAATTGTATATGTGTAATCTTAAAATTAGTTTAAAAAAAATCACAGACATTTGTCTTATGTATTGCGCAACCCAGCCAGTCCAAATTAAATGTTAATATTTCTTTTTTTAATTGTTTGCCAAACTCGTTTTGCTATCAACCGCTCTTTGGATAAACCGCTGAGCTTTATGTTAGTGGTTATTAGAAAAGAAAGCCACAAGAGTCTCAAATTGTCGTCCTTCGGCAGACAAAAAAGATGATGAGTGCGATTAGTGGAAAGGCAGTTTCCAACACAGCATTTTTTTTAGTAATTCATGTCGTAAACGATAGGCCGTTGGTACGTGATTAATTACGGAACGATTTGGTATGATTTGTAACTCAACTCAAGCTAGATAGCGAGGAATACACAAATAAACACCGGCACTTTCGCTGAAAAAGCCACGCAGTAACTGACAGTCTAACAGCACAGATAACTTTAAATTAGTCAGAAAAACGTTATCCAAGATGGCGGTCCGAACGATACTAGCGCCATGTGGAAGTCGTGGAACTACAGTGTCATAGGCCTGGTTTTTGATATATAGTTGTCGATTACGCGAGTTGCCCTTAGGCTTAGGCTACCTCGGAAAGTTTGTATTATAAACATTGTTTTCGTCGAATTAGAGGATATTTTAAACTTTGAGAGTACAAAACATGTACTCAGATCACCTTACACACGATAATTGTAAAATTGGGGAGCTTTTTTTTTAGCTCTTCGCATCCCCACGCAATTGGACGACTTTAGGCTACTGCCAATTTTTGGCAAGTGGGGCCAGCATTCATCTGGAATTAAGGACTTTTTTTTTGCTCCTTTGCCTCTCCATATGCAATGCGGCGACTTTAGGCTACTTCACGATGAATTTTCGGCGACTTCAACCATCATACATCTGGCAGCACTGGAGTTATGACAAACTTGGGAGTTTTGGCGGGAACTTGGAAGTGTCATGAGATGCTCTTGTTTTAATTCATTATTTTGGTAATACTTAGTGTTATATTGCATAATTATGGTGGTATATTATCCAATATAGTTCTATTAAAGGGTTCAAATGAAGTGAGTTGAAATAACTGTGATAATCAAGTGTTTATTTTTGTCGCTTCCAAAACTCTTCGAGAATGTCTTGGTAAGGTAGCCACTGCTTTACTTCGACATAGTAGTTAGGACTAAGGATAAAAATTTATGAAAGACGGGCTCAATGGACTAGTATCCAGAGCCGTAATATTTAAATAAATAACAAAAAAAAACAAACTTGTTATAGTCACAGATAGGCGGAGTTTTGGCGGGAACGTGGAAGCGTCATGAGGTGCTCTAGTTTCAATTCATTATTTTGGTGATATTTGGTGTTATATTGCATAATTGTAGTGGTATATTATCCAATATAGTTCTATTAAAGTGCTCAAATGAAGTGAATTGAAATAACTGTGCCAATCAAGTGCTTTCTCGTTGCCGCCAAAACTTCATGATAAAGTCTTGGTTAGTCACTGCTTTACTACGACATAGTACGTAGGAAAAAAAAAAGCTAACGAAAAATATCACTTAAGACGAGACTGTATGGGCGTGAACCCTTTGCCTTCCCTACAATGGAAAATTATTAAAAAAAACACACACACACAGAGAGGCATACCACATACTCATAGTTGGGTAGGACACGGCACAAAAAAAAGAGTTTGTAAGACTAGCCTCTTTTCCTTAGCCAGTACAATGTCCCACTTCAAATGAGGCGAGGCGTAATGAAGCTCGGTGATACATTTGAAGTAACGAGTACAAATATGACATATTTTCATTGAAAAATAACGTACTATTGTAATTTGTAGCATGGCTTTCGCCCCCTCTCTGTCCCCGTCTTATAGTTTTTCTGAGATAGATAGTGCGTACCACGAATTCGCGACTACTGCGACATGAAATTTGAAGTAGTACAATAAAAAATGTTGAGCCGCTCTTACATTTTGGCGTCATGTACGGGACAAATGTACTGCCTCTTGTATGTCCTACCCAACACTAAATTAGTTGGCAGACAGCGCCAAAGAGAATATAAAAACTATGTTGGAGACAGCGCGTATATTTCCATGTTTCTTGAAATTATAATATATTTAAACGACGGGTAATAGTAAGTATTTTTGAGTCGATGTCAAAATCAAATGTTCGTCACTGACAGTTGCCATTTAGAGTAGGCTTACAGACGACATTGGCAAATATGTTTCGTTCGTTCGTTGATCGTTTAGATAGTAAAAACGATGTAACTGAGAGTAGGCTTCGACACGACAAAAGTCGCGATATATCGAATATCGTTTTTGGGAGTAGACACCCAGATAAACCAAAATCTAAAATATCACATGTACTGTTTTTAGTTTTACTGTGAGCAAAATTATCTATGCATATATCTATGCATGATAGTGACGGGGGGGTTTACGTGACGTATGCATCCGCCCCAGGCGGTACTTTTTTTTTATGGCATTGAATGACGAGACGAGTATGCCGTTCGCCTGATGGTAAGCGAAACGACCGCCCATAAACAGTAGCAAAACCATATAGTACCTTGCACAAATTAATGTGTGGCATTCCACTGCGCTCGCCATCCTGAGACATAAGATTTTTAGTGTCATTATGTCCCGTATTTACACTGGCTACAATGTCCTTCAGACTGACACAACAGTGCATGCACACTGCTGTTTGGCGATGGAAATAGACATTGCGGTGGTACCCAACCAAATGGACTCTTACATATGAGATCTACCACCACTAAAACTGCACTGCACTGCACTGTACACCACTACATTTTGGAATCCTCGGACCCCTCGACATGTGAAAGGTATAACTACGCCCGTGCCTACGTCATAAAACTCAATGTAGCTTAGAACAATACTAGACACCGTTCACTGAATATTTCTAAGATTCTTCAACTAATTATAAATGAGGTATATCTTGAAAACCAAGTCTCAACTTAATGCGGTTCCCGTTTGTAGGATATTGGAGTAAGATAATTATTATACCAAGGTAATTTAGCCATTAATCGAAGCTGTTATTTAGCTTGTACGGGTAATAAAAAGCTGTTGTAAACCCGGATCACACGAACTGTTGCGCAAATATTTGACATGTATAGTGTTTTCGTGGCAGGAATAGATGATGCCTCTTGTAGTTCGTTCGTGTGCCCTCAGTTTTGTTTACATCATTGTTTATAACTCACGATTTTGGGGGAAACAGCGTGTTAAATAAAGGAACAATTTAAAGATTGGTGTACATTGTTGCGCTTAAATGTTTGTGTCAGAGAGGGTTATAGATGGAAGTACTTGAAAATGTATGTTAATCATAACTTGTGAACTGCTGATACTTTGTATGATTTGTATAAGATAAAGCCATGTTAGAGCTAGGTTTTATCTGTGTCGTATAGCATACTCAACCAGGGTATTACAGGTTAAAACATACTTGAAACTTTGACAGCTCCAAAACTACCTTCCTAGATTTCCCTTCATCGAATTTCGAGGGTACTTGAAGTCTGCCAGCCCGCACTAGACCAACGAGGTGGACTAGACTTCACCCCTCTCAGTAGTAGGAGGCCCGTGTCCATCAGTAGGCACATAATACAGGGCCGGTCTTATTATATGTATCATTATTTCCCTTCTTAATCTTACAGGTGTGAAAAGCTAACAAGATCTTTCTGACATATTAGATGATAATATTCCCATACTGTACGTTCAGCCCAGCGATGAAAAATCGTTGATCAGCGTCTAATAAAACCATGGCATTCTCTACTAACTGTATAAAGAACTGAAAATAACAAAGAAACTGATACTGATAGAATAGACAAAGACACAAAAAATATGCGTTCGGATCCTGTCACTTATTTTTTCTTTGCCGTTTTTGTCTGTAACTGTAATAGGAACCGTTTAAGACTTAGAAACAAGATTTTTTACAGATAGTAAGTAATACGGCATTGCAGTTTCGTTATTATTAGAAGAAAATTCTCCAGGGTAATATTACGCCAAATAAAACATGTTTGGCAAAAAGCAGGACTTGTGATCCAACAATACGACATAAACATTACATAACTTATTACTCCTGTGATCTGATTCTATAACACAATTTTTACCAAACCAAAATATCGCAGAAAATCTTCCATAATTAACTACTTAATATTAAGAATTTTATTTCTATCTATAATTTCCATCACTGTGAAACCCTCTTTTTCTTCTTCTATGAGTTTACTCCTGAACAAAGAACCAAAATCAATACATTAGGTATTTCTATTTTGATTTCCTCGAGCGCTAGTTTCATGTAGGTCTTCTGTTATTTAATCAACGTCAGTATCCTTATTATCGCCGTTTTTAACTTGGTTTACTGGAACCTTGCGATCATCAGGTCTTACTTTGTCATTTAATTCCTTTGTCTACACAGTCCTAATTGCAAGTTGTCGTACCGCGTGTGCATCACTCCCTCGTGAAGTCGTGATCTTGTGTTGCAATTCTGCGTGATTTATATAAATTACTCATCTATATGCCTTATATAAAGCATTTAAATTATGGCAGTAGTCGATCGCGATCATTTTCTGTACAGATAAGTTCATATGTGTCATTGTTTTTTACTGCCTCAGTGGCGTAATTGTATTACGGTACGACTGCAATGCTGAGGTCTCGGGTTCGATCCCCGGGTCGAGCACAATAGTGTTAGATTTTTCTATTCAGTATCATCCCGGAGTCTGAAATTTGTTTTCGAAATGACGATAGGCTCGCCACCTATCACATCATGGCACGGAATACGCACGGTGAAAAGTGGGTGCACTAGTTGCGCCTTTGCCTACCCCTTCGGAGATAAAAGGCGTGAGTGTGTATGCATGTGTTTTTGACAAAAAAATTTAGTAGCAAATAAAGTAAAATTTCGAAATATTTCAATAAATACACATTGTTCAGGTGAATATTTAACTCACGTAACGACAAAAGGATAACTATAAAAAATTAAATACTGTATTCAACATCTTCTATCTTTAGCGTCTTTTAAACAATTCTCAGAAGAATAGGAACTCATTAACTTACTTCAACAAATAAAGTTCGTAGCTGCTCTTCTTCAACCAAAATGACTTAAATGAAATTGTAACTGATTGTACAGTCAGGAGCATACGTACCTGAGCAAAGTCAAAATTTCAAATCGCCGATATACGGGCTAAGTTAAACTGATTTTTTTTTTTTAGTTTGAAGTAAAGTAAATCTCTTTTATTCTATTTTTGTGAAGAGAAAAAATTAGAACACAATTTCAATTTGTTAATAATTATTGTTGCAACACGTCTGTGCGCGCTCTCAACGCGTCGGGCCCATGGAAGGCCAGCGCCGTGTCTCGCTCGCGGCTTGTGCTGAATGGGTCCCGTTTCGCACTCACACCATGACGTTCGTGACGATACACTAGTACTGCGTTTCTTTGTTTTTCTTTAGTTGTAAATGTTTTTTTTTATGTACTGGGTGTTTGCCTAGATTTAATTTTTAATGTTACTTTTTTATTTAATTTGTTTGTTTGTAATTTGTTTGTGTCATGGTGTTGTGCGAATAAATGTTTTGTATTTGTATTTGTAAAAGTGTGTAGGCAATTTAAAATTTCGATTTTGTTCATCTACTTATGCAGCTGACTGTACATCTCGTAACGGATGCAGAATGATCAGAGAATGAGTGCGCAATTAGCGCGTGTGCCGCTAAGTGTTTCGACACGACGTCACGAGACAACGCAATTTGTAACCCAGGACGTATAAATCAATGCAGGACGAATAAATCAGTGTGATTCAACACAGGATCTATAAAATTTGTCCCGCTGTACGAAACTGGTTCAAATGTGAAGGCATTTTGAAGGTAAATTAATTAGGTACGAATAGATCAGGATGTTAAATCCGTGGTAGGTAGAGTGGGTTCACTGTAATATACGTAATGTTCATCGGCCTGAAATTATTTTAGGATATAAATTGTTTATTTATTTTTATTTATTTATTCCGCATACTTATTACTAGTTACAAGTTACATCCGATGTGAACGATAGCCTGGTTGGGAATAGAACGGTCTGCCGAGACAATGTCCGGAGGTTCAAAACCCAAGGCACACACCTCTGACTTTTCAAAGTTACGTGTGTATTGTTTATCAATTATCGTTCGCTTTAGCGGTGAAGGAAAACATTGTGAGGAAACCTGCATACCTAAGAAGTTCTTTGTAAAAATTTCGAAGGAATGTGAAGTCTACCAACCCGCACTAGGCCAGCGTGGTGGACTTAAGGCCTTAAACCCTCTCAGTAGTAAAGGAGGCCCGTGCCCAGCAGTGGGACAGTATTTCATACAGGGCTGGTATTATTAACTAAGATACAAGCGGCCTGTGTGAACTCTGTCAGTGAGCACGAAAATATATCAACCCGGCTGGACACCGCATTGAGCACACGCAGCGCGCGCGTCTGCGGTGCGTCCTGCAGTAAGTTGGTGCGAGGTCGAGGCACCGAGAGCAATGGCAGTCGCCGCCGTCAGCCCACACACCCATCAAATACACACAACCCAACTACTTTTAAATTGGTTGACACAATTTCCATCCTTATAGTAAAATCGAAACATTTCCTATTTTTCCATCTTGCTTACCCCGTCACGGAGGTCGTCAGACATATCAAAACCATTTAACGATACATAATACGGGCATTCATCAAGCTCGAATGCGAAATCCATATCCCTTAAAACGTGAAAAACCTCATCACCCGAAGCTATTCACGAATAACTCAACTATTGTTAACTTTACTATATCATAATACACTTTTAAAACAAGCATCTCGACCATTCTTCGTACCAAAAACATTTCACAAACAGCAAAATAAAGTTTGTTCTGTTGCAAGTATAATTACAATCGTATCGTGATCATTCCAAGAACAAGTCGTTACAATTTTAGACATGGAATCGAAACTCGGGTCATCGGACATGTGAGCATTGCTCTCGTGTTGCGCAAAAAGCGACGCACCGATTTCACTCTGATGAGTTTAATAACTCTAGTTTATCAAGTTTTGTCACGACACGGTGATAGAAAAGGTGCAAGATCGCACCCAATTCACAGATGTTACTAAACTTCAATTCATTGTATAACATTCAAACGATAATACGCTTTATTCACACATTTCTAAATCGGAGTCGTAATATCATCAAACTTGTTTGATTAATTAATGAATTAATCACAAATACTAACGGCTGTTAGTTTTAAAAGTAGTATGGAATGATTATAAGCAGGAATGCCTCTGGCGATTTTATTTTTCAAGCTATTAATTTTTGCAGCATGTATTCTGTTTTGTAGTTAGTGCTCAATACATAAAAAAACAATTGACTTGCTTCAGATAAATTAAGTGGCAAAAAATGATACACACCGTGGAAATTCACCCTTAACTTCATCGTAGTATTAATTTTTACAATGTGCAGTCTTATATGGCCAGTAACATCCAATAAATATTTAAATTTAGAATTCAGAGTAGGCAGAAAAATTTTACTAATTTAAATTTAGAATTCAGATAGCAAAAAACATTTTTGATAAATAGACAATTTGTCATAAAAAGACACGTGTAGAGCGTCCATCATCAGTCCACTGCTCCACATTCCTTTCAACACAGGCAGTCGTGAGGTGTAAATGGGTACAATTTATTACACCCGCTATCAAGCCGTCCGTAGTGGATCTGTGAGTAGTGATGCAGATACCAACTCATATCAGTAGTGTGGGGCGAAGACAATGATTTGTTGTATATGAAGTTGGTACGTGTATTAAAGGTTGTAAATCATCTCATCGTATTTATAACTTTAATTTTCACCCCTAATAGTTTAATACCACACCAGCCCCGTATTATGTACTGCCCATTGCTGAGCACGAACCTCCAAACACCGGCCTTATTCCACTACGCTGGCTTAGTGCGGATTGGCAGACTTCACATACCGCATAAGAGTTTAATAAAAATGCAAAATATAAAACTTTAGTGATGTCTTATTTTAATACCAATGTTGAAATATTTACTGTTCGTTTTATCAGAGGGTGGAATAATTAAAAGTTATCAATATATTCACTTTTTTGCTGACTGCAACTATTTCTTTTTTTTTGTTTTTATGGCATCCAATGACGAGACGAGCATGCCGTTCGCCTGATGGTAAGCGATGCGACCATCCATAAACAGTAGAAACACCATCCAGCACCTTGATTCACAAAGTACTATGTGGCTTTTCACTGCGCTCGTCATCCTGAGACATAAGTTGTTAACTCTCATTATGTTCTGTAGTTACACTGGCAGTCACTGGCTACAACGCCCTTCAAACCGAAACACAACAGTGCATGTACACTGCTGCTTGGCGGTAGAAATAGACATGGCGGTGGTACCCACCCAGACGGACTCTTACGTATGAGAGAATAAGAATTCTTTTTAGTATTTTCTACAACTAGTAACATTTTAAAAGTCCACTGATAAGCTACTTGCACTACTACCCACAATTCAACTGTACGAATAATCCCAAGGCGGCATTCTTGCACGTACGTATGATGTAACTGATATTCGACGTAAAGTGTTACCGCTAAAATCCCGCGTCATTAGAGCGGCCCGGATTTAGCGTTTTATTAATGACTGGTAGTATTACTTCAATTGTGATCGTTGCTAAAACCTGTAGGCGATTCAAGATTCCATAAAATACTCTCAAAGTAAGGAAGTCATGCAAAATAGTAAAAAATAAATACATTTTGGTTAATTCCAAGTCTGAGTCTGACTGCTATAGCTGATCCCATAAAAACAGTCTTAGAATAAGGACGAGTCACACAAATTATTAAAATATAACGAATCTTTTTGGTATATTTTATTAAAAAAAAACTAACTGACTTACAAATTTCTAAATAAGAACACGTTCGTAATTCGAAAACGATACATTTAACGTTTACGCGGAACGCGAATTTCTCTACATCAATAAAGTTTCAGTTTAGTCACAGACAATCTGCCGCCGTCGCGTCGCAATTTTTTTCAAATGACTCTACAGATTTATTGCGCTCCAGTAAATTAGATATGAGACGGTTTACCTAACGCTACATTGAATTGCTTTCTCTATTAACCCGTGAGTGATTATGGGCGGAAACGACCCAGTGGGTTAAGGATGTCAAAGTTAATTACGTTGGATTATCATATCTATTAATATATATTGACTGCCTCGGTGGCGTAGTTGTATTACGGTACGACTGCAATGCTGAGGTCTCGGGTTCGATTCCCGGGTCGGGCATAGTGGTATTGAGTTTTTCTACTCAGTGTCCGCGCGGATTCTGGAATTTGTGCCTGATATAGCGAAAGGCTTGCCCTCTATCACAACATGGGACGGAATACGCACGGCGATAAATAGGTGCACTAGTTGCGCCTCTGCCTACCCCTTCGGGCATAAAAGGCTTGATTGTACTATTTTTTGTATACACATATATAATAAGACCATCAAATATAGTAATACACACCCACTCACTCACGCCTATTATCCCCGAAGGGGTAGGCAAAGGCGCAACTAGTGCACCCACTTTTCGCCGTTATTCCGTCCCATGATGTGATAGGGGGCGAGCCTATCGCCACGTCGGGCACAAATTCCAGACTCCGAGCTGATATTGAATAGAAAAACTCAATTTCACTGCCCGACCAGGCGATCGAACCCGAGACTTCAGCACTGCAGTCGTACCATAAAACAACTACGTCACCGAGGCAGCAAAAAAAATGGAGTTAGAAAAAAATTATATCTTTAATATAAAGGATATGTCCGATTTTGTACGGGTGCTGGGCTTCAAAATTTATCTAGACTCAAACTCTATGGATAATAAAGGAGTAAAAACTGGGATCTTTGATCCATTAAAGAATAATATAATTGAATTTATTTAGTATGTATTAGGCACAGTAATATAATACATATGCCAACCTACTAAGTTTAAGTTACAAATGAGAATAGCTGACTAAATCTCAAAAACATCAACAAAAGCGACTCCCGTCCAAACCGTCAGTATTCGGAGCGCGTCGGCTACCGGGTTAACCGGAGCTGGGTTGACCGGTTCGATAGTTGAAACGATGATGACATTAAGGTTGTCATTGCGATAGTACAGGATTGATTATTTTGAAGCACCTGCGTATTGTGTAACTGTAATTAATGCATGACAGTCGCTGGTTGTTCACGTTTCGAAATCTAGAGACAAATCAATATCGCCTGTCAAGCTGTTATGTTAACAATGATATTAATTGTCTCAGCCCACACATACCCGAAATCAGTTTGCCACAATTGAATTATCAGTATGATTTATTTGCTCATTTATTTTTAAATTTAGAATTATGAAATTAAAATGATTAATTCGAAATTCAAACAGTTTAATTGGGATTTTTAAACGATAAATTCAAATATTATGGCATTAAAATATTAATAAAATTCCACGCACGCTAAAAAGGGTTTTACAGTTTAACAGCCATCAGTATAGTTGTACTTTACAACAAAAATAAATCTATAACATAACCGTGGCATGAAAACACACACAAGGCCCATTCATCTTAATCATACGTTAAATCTACCCTCAAATACAGCATTCTATCGTAAATACGTCTTCGTCCGACCGGAGTTTATTGTTCTTGTTTCTAATATCTACGAGCGGGTCCTGTGCGGTCAGCTTGTCTGTCTGTTTACTGCGGTAACACTGGGTTTGTACTAATGTCCCATTGAAAGCGAAGCTCTATGCATTATATAATTTACTGGGCGGTAAATATCGTGTCATTTTGATTAATTCGCTACTGTCAAACTTCATACAAATTGGTTGATAATGAGTAGATATAGAGGAATTGATAGAGCAAACAAATAAATACCTATGATGTATTAACTACTTAGAAAATATTTTTGTACATCCATTCTCTAATGTCCAGACTCCAGACCATACTAAAATGAATTTCAACGCCCAATATCGTGCATAAATAATATTAGAGCGTCGTTTTGGCGGCCCGAAGAAATAAAAAAGTTAATACTCAAAACATGGCCGCTGAAAAATAAACACACCTTTTATCATATCGTGAATTTAATAAATCTAGTAGCGCGATATGTGACAGCGCCCTTACCGTCGCGATATAGACATTCTATCGCTCGAATCAAACATGTTGTACCTCTGACCTCAATTAGATACGGCGATAGTCTACCGCTCCAATGCGAAATTTATTAGCATGTTTAATTGATTATTGCATTTATTTATATGTCATTAAATCATTCTAACATATTTGTGAGATCTCAGATTTTATTTTCAATTCCTGTAGTTTGTGTTTTGTCATATGTAGTTGAAAGAAGTTTATTGAACTTAGTAATATTTATTTGATCATCATCATGACTGCCTCGGTGGTATTTGTGTTGCGTACGCGTTACGAGTACGATTTGCGCGCTGAGGTCTTGGGTTCAAATCCCAAGTCGAGCCAAAAACAATGTGACTGGGTTTTTCCATCTTGAAAATTACTCAGTCGCAGCTCGGAGTCAGGAAGTTGGCGGTGTGATACCCCCGTGCCTCAGAGAGCACGTAAAGCCGTTGGTCCTGCGCCTGATCTCTCTCCGGTCATGTCGGATTGCCATCTCACCGGACTATGAGAGTGAAGAAATACCGAGTGCACCTGTGTATTGCGCACACACTTGTGCACTATAATATCTTCTGCGTACCTGGCTGATCTCCGTTGAGATTGGCCGCCGTCCCCGAAACTGGCTAGGAGGATTTAATAGTAGTAGTATAGGAGGATGTAATAGATATAATTTATGTGTCACCAATAGTTGCCAAATAAACCATAAAAACCATCTGCACCCCTTTTTCCAAAATGGCGCCAACGAGACAAGGATTTCGACCCTACAACCTTGGATTTAAATTTACTCTAACCCCCTTGACATGTAAAAAATCAGTCCTGTAACAAATGCAACCCCATATGTAACTTATAAAGGACTAAAAACATTTTAAATAATAAGCATAAAATTTTATTCTAAAATACGCTTTAAAAAATATAAATAAACATCGATGTATTATAACATAAATTTAAAGTCAATACTAAGTAATTTCACCTTCAAATTAGTGAGAATGGCAATAAAGCCATAATTGTATAATTGCGATCCTATTTTAGTGCCAATTAATTTTAGATTTATAACATGTCTAATGTATTATCTATTGTTAGTTTAAGATGCCTTCTTAATCTAAATATAGGGAAATTAGATTATCCAATAGAAATAAAGTAAAATATTTTTGATATGTCGTGCTATGGAAGTCCAAATTATTACAAAATATGCATTTCATAACGAAAATAAACTTGTAATTATATACTAACCGATCACATCTTGAGCATTTTAATCATTCTAGCTAACCCACTGATAAACTTTGAACCTTTTTAACTGCACAAGAATAATCCCACCAAAACTGCTTCGATTCAGATTCTGCAGTTTTCCTCCTATATCCTTTGTTGGTTGACAAACATCGTGCATCGAGGTTAACTGATAGTACTGGTACGCTGTGATGGCCGGTCTGACGTTTGTCCGCTTATCAAGTTTCGTATTAATTCATACTAACCTTGAAGGAGCTAATTGCTGTAAATTGTTGTCAATAGTGTCGTAGTAATTTTACTACGACACTATTGACAACAATTTTATTGAAATGTATCATTTTATGACACAACTCGGCATTTGTTTTTTGAAATCCAATTTTTTTTAGTTAAATCTAATACTATCGTCACTTATAGGCTTGCGGCTAGTATATTTTTTTCGATAATGAATTGAGATTTCACCTCACTATTGTGATCTGTCAAAACGGCCATCATAAAGTGCCAGTACAATAGTATCCAAAAAGGTGTGTTCTAAACACAATACCTTTGTCTAACTAAGGACACAATTACCCATTCTAAATACAATTAATAAAATGAATATGCACGGTGTACTTAAAATCTGCCAGCGGGACGTGGTGTGTGTCCTCCGATTGGTTGATAACCGTACCTGGCTAATAGGAGACCACCAGTATGTACCACGACCTGAGACCGGGGAATACTCAATATATTTTGCAGGAAGTTATGAGTTTTTAAGGAATTTTGTATTTAGGGAAACAAAAGTAACTAAAGCTCAAGTAAGATTCATTAGTAAAGAAAATATACGTGCTAAATGCGATAAAATTGAAAAAAGAGTGCATAATCAAAATAACATAATGACGTCAAGCTAGTCAAGTATCAGGATTTTTTAAATATTTATTCGACTTTAGAAACGTAATATAATTAAGATATAACGAATAAAACCGTAAAATATGACCCTTAAAGTCATGTGTACATTATATAAAATAGTAATTTATTCGTACAAAAATATAGCATAATATCCCCTATTATCCTCTAAGATATCACAATCGTAATTTACAAACGGTAGTAGAGTTTTACGAGCTCGAACCACTGTATAAGGGGATTAGTTTTATGTCATGCACGGAATACAAGTCTAATCTTTTACAGCGGTTCTCAAAGTGAGGCACACCCCTTTGTACCTCAATAGAGTATATGCATGATAGAGAGTTATGGGTACTGCCAAGAAATAATATAAATGATGTACAAAACGTTGGAGAACTTAATAATATGAACCTTTAATATAAACGGTACAAAAATTTAATTCATGCTAACTTAGAACTTATTTATAGCAATTGCAAAATTCTGATATAATTTGCGATGAGAACTAAATTTTTCTCTTGTGTTACCTTTTATTATTTTTCATTTAAACCTATTTTAATCTAGAATAAATTAAAAGATTTTATTTTCATTACTTTTCGTTTAATGAAGTGGCGATCCCCAGGATATTTATTAAGGAATCGCTCAAACTTTGAGAACCTGTAACTTTTAATCTAATCAGGTAGCTTTCTAGTGGCCAGGTCAGCGACTATATCGGCTATGCTAAAAGGGTTTTACAATTACCACGTTACGAAAACTTACACTTTACGATCTAAATGGCTTTTGTTTACGTACATGGTATAAGGCTGCTCTAAATGGTTACATTTAATTAGGGACGTGTTTTGGTGTTTAAAGCTGGAAGACTGGTTGGTGTAATATTTGATTTTTTGTATATAAAATTAAATATCCATTGTTTTATAAAAAAAATATATATTTAATTTAATTTAATTACATATTTACACATATTATTATAGTGTATATATATATATATATATATATATATATATATATATATATATATATATATATATATATATATATATATATATATATATATTTATATATATATATATATATATATATATATATTATATAATATTATTTATTTTCATCTTATTTTAGTTATTATTTATACCTACACCTATTACATTTATTTTTTATTTTATTTTTATATAATATGTTGCGATCATTGAGTTTGGATAGTTGCGGAAGTAGTGAATGTTTCACTTCTTTGTCCTCGGTATCTTCCTGCTCCAGCGATGACAGTTTTGTCAGTATACCTTCGCTCAGTGATACTCTTGCGGGTCAGTTTTCTGATGTGCCTAAAAATTTTAACGTCATTCATTTAAATGCTCAAAGTATTCCGGCTCATTTTCCAGATATGCTGACGTCCTTCGATCATCATAATATCCACGCTATCCTCGTTTCTGAATCCTGGCTCAAACCATGCCTTCCGTCTACTTCTTATTCTTTACCTGGCTTTCGTCTTATCCGTAATGATCGCACTGGCAAAGGGGGTGGTGGAGTAGCAATTTATCTCCGTGCTCACATACCTTTTACTATTATCAGCATATCACCACAACCACCACCTTCAAATGCTGGCGAACATCTGTTTATTGAGGTTCTTCTTTCACACTCTAAAGTACTTCTTGGAGTCTTTTATAGCCCTTCCTTTCAAATTGATTACTTTTCATCTCTAGAAAAAAAATTAGAAGACCTCGTGCCTTGTTATGATCACACTATTATTATGGGTGACTTTAACACGTGTCTTTTAAAAAAGGATCACCGTACCTTCTCCTTAGAAAGAGTTGTTAATTCTTGCAACTTGCAATTTTTACCCCTTAACTCCACACACCACTTTCCTCATTCCACCCCTTCTCTCCTTGATATTATGCTTGTTTCTTCTCTCCCACATGTAGCCAGGCATGGTCAATGCCCAGCGGATATGTTTTCATATCATGACCTTCTTTTCCTTTCTTATAAAATCCGGACCCCTAAACATAAACCTAAAATTATATTGCAACGTAATTTTGGTGGCATGAGTCAGGAAGCCTTTCTTAAGGATGCCCAAAATATTGATTGGTCTCAAATTTCAGAATGCGAGTCTACTGATGATAAAATTAATACCTTCAATACTCTTATCACCCAATTATACGACATCCACGCTCCTTTCCGGGCAATCAAACTTAAACATCTCCCCGCGCCATGGATCACAGATGAAATCAGATACTTGATGCGAAAAAAAGCTGCCGCAAAAACTAGGTACAAGTGTCGCCCCAATGATGACTCTAAGGCCAAATACTTACGACTGCGGAATCGCTGCAATAGGACGTGTAGAGATGCCTATCGTCGCCACATTCACGAATCCGTTCAAGAGGAAGATTCAGCTAAAGTCTGGAAATTTCTCAGGTCACTAGGAATTGGCAAATCTCGACAAGACTCTGTTCCTATCAATATTGATATTAATTTACTTAATCAACATTTCTCTTCTAGTTCTTATATTGATATCTCAATTAAGAACCAAACAATTAATTATCTCAATTCCGCGCCAAATCCTAGTCATACTCCTTTTTTCTTTAATCGATTCACCGCTCGTGATGTTAAAAAGAGCATACTTTCTATTACATCAAAGGCAGTCGGTGTTGATGGCATTGGTCGAAATATGTTAGTGCCCTTACTCGATATTCTCTTGCCTACAATCTGTGATATCCTTAATCATTCAATCCAAAATGGAGTTTTTCCTTCCTGCTGGAAAGACGCTCAAATTATTCCTCTCCCAAAAAAAGCTAATCCCCATAATTTCTCCGAATATCGCCCCATATCTATTCTCCCTTTCCTTTCCAAAGTCCTTGAGCGTCTCGTCCATTCCCAATTAAGTTCCTACCTTAGTAAATTTTCTCTTCTAAATCCCTTCCAATCTGGTTTTCGTTCGGGCCACAGCACAGCGACTGCTCTCGTTAATATCACCGATGATATACGTCATGGTATGGAGAGGGGGCAGCTCACTGTGCTAGCTTTACTTGACTTCAGCAATGCCTTCAACACCGTTGATTTTGATATTCTCCTTGCTTTACTCCGCTCTATTAACATATCTCCGACGGTAATCGATTGGTTTCACAGTTATCTGTTCGGTCGACGGCAACGGGTTCGCCTTGAGGATAATTTTTCCTCTTGGTGTAACACAATAGCCGGCGTACCGCAAGGCGGCGTCTTGTCTCCTTTACTTTTCTCTTTATTTATAAATTCTGTCTCCCAACATATTTTCTCTTCCTACCACCTATATGCAGACGATCTCCAAATCTACAGTCAAGCCCCAGTCAGCGAGTTAAAAGGCGCTATTGTGGCTATGAACTCGGACCTTGCCCGTATAACCGATTGGAGTGTTCGCTATGGTCTGATGGTCAATCCCCTTAAAACTCAAGCCATCATCATAGGTAGTCCTCGGCAAATTAATAAAATAGATTGGTCTCTCCTTCCTAATTTAGTTTTTAATGGGGTTAAGGTTCCTTTTGGTGAGACCGTGAATAATCTTGGGGTAACACTTGATCGCTGTTTATCCTGGGGCCCTCAGCTCGCAGCTATAAATAAGAAGTTATTTGCGTCAGCTGCTTCCTTACGAAAAATCCGTAACTTCTTACCTACCGCCACTAAAATTGCGTTAGCACATTCCCTTTTGCTTCCCATACTTGATTATGCCGACGTCTGCTATCCTGATCTCACCCAAACCCAACTTGATAAGCTTGAGTGACTTCAAAACTTCTGTATTCGGTTCGTATTTGGCTTACGTAAATATGACCACGTTTCTGAATTTCGTTCCAAGCTCAAGTGGCTCCCTATCCGCCTTCGCCGGAATGCTCACATTCTCACCTTACTATACAATATTCTTTTCAATCCATCTTATCCACGCTATCTTTCCGAACGCTTTACTTTTCTTCATAGCTCTCACTCTCAAACACTAAGGTCATCAGACAACCTGGCACTCAAGACTCCCCTGCACGGTAGTAGCTTCGTTGATAGTTCTTTTACTGTCCAAGCTGTTCGTCTCTGGAACGCACTACCGGTGCCTATACGACGGGCTCCATCGCTTAGCAGCTTTAAGAGACAAGTGTTCACGTTCTATCTAAACGCAACATAAATTATTATTAATATTTTAAATCATTTTATGTACATATTTTTGTATTTGTATATTTATGTTTATTTATATCAATATAATATGTATGTATTTATGTATTTTATAATTATGTATTATTACGTAAGTTTATTGGTAAATGTACACCCACACTCCAACTTGTCCGTTTGAAGTAATTTCATCCTATGGTTGTCTGGAAGAGATCGCTCTTAGCGATAAGACCGCCCATTGTTACACTAGCTATATTTAGCTAATAAGTATATTGTTTGTTCTTTTTTTTTATTTCTTTGTATGTCAGTGGTGTAAAATAAAGTGTTATCTATCTATCTATCTATCTATCTATCTATTGATTTGCGAATCGACTGGAACTGTAATTAAATATAAGTAAAATAAAATTTCATTACCTACGTAAAAGTAAACATATAAATACTATAACAACATTCAATTTGTATTTATCTCTATAATATTTATTTTCAATTAAATATTCGATATAAACTTGATCACAACGCGTCGATTTATATTCATAAATTGTCCATAATCAATATAGAAGGAAATCCATAGATAATATTAATTGAATGTGAAATCTCAATTAACGACCACTGGGAGAGCAAAGTTGTTAAGCTGAACAACATGGTTTCAATATCTGGATAGGGTTTAAGGCACATGGTCAATAAACGAATGATTTTTCGATAAGGCTGAATTAATAGCCTGTATAAAAAAATGCAATAGTCTGCAAAGTAGTAGTATAAAGCTGAAGAGTTTGTTTGTTTGTTTGAACGCGCTAATCTCAGGAACTACTGAACCGATTTTGAAAATTCTTTCACTAATAGGAAGCTACATAACTCCTGAGTGCTTGGGCTACTTTTTATCCCGGGAAAATATGTTTGTCCCAGAAAAACTATTTCACGCGGGCGGAGCCACGAGCAGTATTAAATAATAAAAATACAAGTATAATAAGTTCAAGTACGTTAACGTTGAACTTTGAGGGATATAATTATGGTTATAATGATATTACTTGTTACTAAAAAAGTAAAATTGTCGACATCGATCTTGTAAAATAACAACCGTATTGAGTCACAGTGCGAAAACATAGCATCGTTAAAATATCGATAAAATCTCTGCAAAATCTATCGTGTGTCCTAGCCCTTTTAATATCGATAATTATATCTACGTTCATTGGTGGCATGTACGACTCGCTGTATCCACTTTCATTATAGTGCAATTTGCGTATCCTAAGTACACAGTTAATTGGACTGCGTATAAAAATGAAGGATTAATTTGCGAAATTACGTAACATAATTTTTCATTTAATTAATTGTGCTGCTTGATATTACGTAATAGTGGTAATTAAATGTGGATTAATACATTACTATTTGTAGCTGAGTTGTGGTGTCTAAAATACTGAAATAACTGTAGGGAAATAAATTAATGCAGTATTCAATCTTAATTTATCTATTTATCTGATCACAATTAAACATCTCCATCTTTCTTTATCTTGCCAATCATCCAAACGAAGACCCTGAGCACTTTAAAATACGTATTATTTTATTTCAACTCACCAAACGTAGGTATAAATTCATCATAAACAAAGATCCTATATATGCTTTTACTCTTTAAATAGTCTGATCCATATGTTTTTTTTTTACAACTCATACATTAAAGCTGCAAAAATAAGTATAATTTAAAAATGTCCCTGCATACATATTCCACTCGAGCGTAATGAACATACAAACGAGTCTAGTTGTACGACCTCATCCAATGCCTTAGAATACGTTAACTCATCTCTACAGTTTCAAGTGTCAAATAGAAATAAAACGGATTAAGTTTGACATATGCGCAAGCGCATCTGGTTCTGCAGTTTGAAGTAAGAATTAAGACTTGAGACCGACTGATACCTTTATTGTTCTTTAATTAAATTAGCTATATGTTTTAAGTCAGTGTTTTTTTTTTATTTTATTAATTTGTTTGTATGTAAAAATGTATGATGATAGTGGTCATATAATTTCTGGTAAACATTTCATGGAGGACTTAATTTTTTGCACAGCGGACTAATATAAATGTAAGAGTTTATAAAAATGTGTGAATATTTTTAATGAATCTCATATATACTGCCCTATGAATTTGCATGAAAATTTACTCACATGAAGACCACGTCTTGGATACAGGCTACTTTATCCCCGACAACATGGAAGCAGTGGAACATTTCATACTAGAAAGAAACATTAACAGGCAAAGCTCCATCCCAAGAAAACTATATACCTAAATTCCATGTCACTGATCCTTAAAACGGTTCAAAACTCCTAAGGTCTGCGTTACCGCGTGGTTTTTTATCTCCACGATGCATCGCGAGATAAACCGCCCGATCTCTAGAATAATTTGCCTACTGTACGCGATGAAAATAATTTGAATTTTTTCTCCCCATTTTCAAGAAACGTATGATGTTGTCTCAAGATTTTTATCTCGTGTTATCTACTACTGTTACAGTTTTTGTTCGCTCGTAAAAGTTTTAAAATGTCCTAGAATATCTAGATATTAGACAGGTTATATTAATTTGTATTGTGAGTTGTGAAGCATTTTAAAAGTTCACTATATACGAGAAAAGAGTACAATACTCCTTTGTTCTGGTTTTATCCCTGGAACGAAAATTTTTCCCAAAAAAATCGAGGACCCGGCGGCGTTCAACAGGTGTCCAACGGCACATTTGCCTTTTTTCACACCTAAATATGAAACTCTTCAATCTTGTAACAATGAACGTTATTGTAAATCATTCACTCTTGATTTTCGATATATCTATAATAAAAATTAATTGCGGAAACGGACCCATCAGAATAGAGTTTGACAAAAATGCTCACATATTAATTTTGAATGGTTAATTTCTGCATCAATCTACCAATTTGAATGTTCTTTTTTTAAATGAAGTACTTTTTCAACTAAACAAGGAGGATTGATACTTATCACTTTAAAAAGCCGCATGACAGTTGCTGAATACTGGCCGTCAGGCAGGATAGTTCGCAGTCTCAAAAATGGATTTCCCACGTCAAACCGCAAGCTCGCATGAAAGTCGACGCGTGGATTGTTTCACCACATGTCGCCATCACCTGTCAGCCTGACAGCTTGGACATTCCGCCCGGGAGCTATTTTTTACGAAATTTGCAAATTCTTGTTCATGTCCCGTGTTTAAATCTCCGTATGGTTGAGGAATTTCGAAATTGATCGCATTATTGTATATGCTGTCATTTTTAAAATGTTGGCAGATCATATAATTCTATAGGGAAGTAAGGCAAGTTTCTATTTGAAGAAAATTTGAATTGCTCATGACTTCTTATCAAGGTAGGTTTAATAATATCTAAACTAATAAAGATGAGAGAAAAAATCTTTTAGAATTTAGATATAAAATAAACACAAAAGTAATCATCAAACTGTCTCCCAAAACTTAATACATCAACAAAGTCAGTATACACAAAACAGCGTATCAATTCCATTTCACCAATTTGTACTAGTCTCAATAAAAAACAGGGTTCCGTCATGCGATAATCCTCGTAATGAGAGTAATTAAAACTTAGGCACGCACTTAATTGGAAAATAATCACAGGAATTAGCGATGCCAATATCATAATCTCATAATTTACGACGTGCTCACAATTAATTGTGGTTATATAAGCAGGACCATCGGATTCATATTGAGTAATGAGATGGACTTTTGGTTCAGAAAATTATGTCTAGATGTATACAAGCTTAATAGCTTGTTGGATAAATGTTCGTATTGTACAAAATTAAATATTTATTTTGACTTTATATTTAAATTATTTTTAATAAAAAAAATTTAACTGCTTTCACTTTTTTATTATCATAATACGAAGCCGAATGTTTTACACACACTTTTATACATCAAATATTTGTATAAGCGAATGTTACTGATGCTTTAAATAGCTAAAAACTTACAGCCAAATATATCGTTAAATTTATTTCAAATCATTTAATTTATTCCTTAAATAACTAACCGAAGCACTAATAAAGATACAAGTTTAGCTGAACATTTGCATACTGTCAGAAGTAAAACTCAATTTGCAAGACATAGTAACCAGTCACGCTATGCGCCGACCACCCAGCCGGAGATGTCAATACTTACTGGACCACCGTTACCGGCACTTCGGGAGAATAGAAAGACCATTATAACTTAATCTGCCAGTTTAAAAAAAGGACGAATCTACTTTTGAATGTCCTTTGCTTTGTATGTGAATGCTTTTTAATTTGGCGTTTTTTTTATGTTTTACGTCGTTGTCCTGCTGAGTAATATGCCCTCCAAAGTATTAACATTTAAAACTTTCCTTTTGGTAGCGTTATTTTCTATTCCTCCATTTCTACGGAAATATTACCATGACTGGCTATTTCGATGTTTGATTTAACATTTCTTTTAATAAGTGCAACAAGAAAAAGTTTTTAAGTATAATATAAAGATGTCCGTTTTTAGTGTGGGTGCTGGGCTTCAAAATCTAACTAGGTTCAAACTTTTGGGATATTAAAGAGGCAAAACATGGATCTTGGATAAATTAAAAAAATTTAGACCCCTCCGTTTATAACTAACTTTTTAAAAACGTTCATATTAAGTGCAGTTTTTAAGCAAAATAAAATGACATAAATGTCAAAATTGAAGGTCTTTAAAATTAAATTACTTATTGCAAAAGGCGAGTTTTAGGAGTTCTATCCAAATATACATATACTAGATTTTGCCAGCGGCTCCGCCCGCGTTAAAAAGCTTTCCATGATAAAAGTCCCGCTTTTTATTTTCCCGGAACAAAATGTAGCTTATGTATTAATTCAGGATATGATCCACCTGTGTGCCAAATTTCATCGAAATCCGTTTAGTAGTTTTTGCGTGAAAGTGTAACAAACATCCATACAAACTTTCGCGTTTATAATATTAGTAGAATTAACTGCCTTGGTTAGAATTTTTGGCCCGATTTTGACATATCCTTTAAATAATTTGAACACAGACAGAAATATTTGAATTTAAATAATTCTGTCAAGGCCCGCGACGGACACCGGTGTCAATGTATAAAAGGTTTTTCCATACATCTATATACATAAGCGGGGCTTGACGGGTTAAATCCAACTCTTAATGCCCCATTCAAACTCCGTCCCCACTACCCCGAAGTATTCCCTCGCCACTAATGGTCTAGAATTATTAGACGGGTATACATTTAATTTAGCTCAATTGGGACTCCGCATTTAAATTGAGACGTTCAGATCGCGAGATACGCCGCCGGAGCCAGCCACAGATGCTATCGCGCTGCAACAGACGCAGGGAACTGCACGGTTGAAAAATGCATGTGACTGGCCGGTTTAGTTATAGAAAGGAGAGATTGGAGTAGTAACATGAATTTTGTTGTAGGGTGTTAAGGATGAAATTACATAAACAACTGAATGACGGGAAGTCGCAGCCTGAATTTGGAATAGAAAAATACATTTTGTGTCTACAGTTATAAGACTTTAAATTAAATTGTGTTATTTGGCGGGGCAGTTACTCGGCTGATAAGCTATATCGCCATATTTTTCAATCATAAAGTACACCGCACTACGCTCTTTGTATTACATAATGGCCAGTAATTTCACTGGCTACAATGTTTTTCATCACACAATAGTGCTTAGTTACTGATGATTGATTGTTCATCCTCATCGTCAGCAGTACCATATAATAGCATGTGTCTATTAACCAACTAAGTGAGTGCAGTCTGTTGTTCTTTTTCTCCAGTGCTTTGCTTATATAGCTTGCATGAAAATATTAAAAAAAAATGTTTAATAGTTGCTTGTCTTAGTTTTAAATATTGCCGTTGTGATTATTATTTTAATGTTTATAACAATATCATTGGATTTGATAAATATCTCCTCAGATAGGGTCTGCATAATGTATATTAATTTATACACAACGCAGCATCCCGCATGATTGCGGGCGGCATAAAATAATTTTCTGAATCGATCGCTTCAGAGCGCCGCTCACGTAGAGTCCTTGCAAATCGAGATTCAATTCAATCGCAGTGAATTCATGAAATATACTCCAATAATATGACATGTCCGTAATATTTTATAACGTTTTGAAACGCTCAACCTGTCACGGGCAAATTGTGTCACGTTTATAATCCAATCTCACGACAAAATCTCGAGAGTTATGTGCGTACGTTAACGCCGCGGCTGCGGTGAGGTAGGCTGAGAAAGTGCGTTGCATCATTATTAGGGTCTGCTGTGCGGAATCGGTACGGTTTTCGTAATAGTGTTTATGCTAAATTGAAATTGAAATAATTTTCTCAGTTTTGTCGCCTGTAATACTGCTAAGCGTAAAAGTTATGTCAAGGAGCGCTAGTTTCGAGAAAATTGTAAATATAGTTTTCTTTTTACTCTTTGTGATTAGAGGTAAAACTGAGATCTAAAAATGTTTATTAAGATTTTTTACATGTTTAAAAATACCGTTACTTGGCTGTATTGTTCAATCTGATGCCATAAAAATCAAGTTTACGATATTTTTTGAGATACGGCTTTTGAGCTCAGCACGACAGTCTGCAGTGTAAATTGTTATAATTATTAACTCAGGACTAATTTAAATCTAATGTTATTATGCTTCCAAAGATCAACTATGATTCTCCGATCAAATCAAGTTAGACTTCATATTAATATATAGATAGAGCTTATATATATAGATGTATGGGAAAACCCTATATGGACACCGGTGTCCGACGCGGGGCTTGACGAGTCAAATAAATATTTATGTCTTCTTTTATTTACTTGTACTTATCTTAACTATATCAAAACTCACAGTCAAATCTTCCAATATAAACACATCAAAAGTGATGGATGGATAATTATCTATTAATAATTTGATCTGATAAACAAATTGTGGCGAAACTCAATTAACTCACCGGAATATGGAACATTTACCAGTTTGCAATGCCATAATTGCGAAACGCAATTTTCATAAGTAACATTTGATGTAAAATTTTAGTTAGTTTACGTATGATTCAATTTATTTCGAGGACGTAAAAATGCGTTTCAAGTTTTAGCACAAGCCCTTGTGACATTATCGAAAATGTATATTATTTTAAACAATAATTAAGTCCTTAAAAAGTTTATCAAATAAGATTTTAAATCATTAAAAGCTGCCTTATTTTTTTTTTCAAATTTATTTTATTTACTTCATGACAAATTAATTCTCTCTAAGTTGTTATTTATTTCAAATCCATATTTTGCAATCTGTACCCTATTCAAACAGCAATGTTTAGATTCATAAGATATGCCATCTTAGAAATGCCTAAGTGCGTTCATGTCGGATGACCTGCAAAAATGACTCGCAATATCCACTCCGTTAACTTCAATAGACCTCGCCCTACGATATCTGAACCCGTCTCACAATATTTATTCAAATTGATTTACGCATTTTCAAACTTAGATATATCAGAAATGGTCTTTATGGAGTCTGATGTCATCGAACTTTACCCATTAATATACAGCCAAAGGAAATGATGATTCCGTAAGGACCTTTAAATACGAGGACTAGGAATTGCGAAAATGATAACAAAATCAAAGCACTAACATGTTGCTTTTTATAATCATAAATAAAATTATTATACGTAAATAAAATGTGTTTTTCTCGTTCTTTGTTTGTATTCATTAAAGAATCCTTTACATTAAATCATCGTCTAAACTTACTTTAAATTCACCAAATGGCCGTAACTCAAACTACTTAACACGAATTAATCAAAACCAACCTATACGGGTCCATTTCACGCGAACGTCCAATCGGGCTAAATTGCCGAGCGGAAACTGCGAGTCGCGCGTGCGCGGTAATGGACGCCAATCTACGGGCAGATGGTCGCAGAAATGGCCGGCCATTTCTGCGACCACTGCCGGTCGCGGCGACCGTAATCGCGCCCGTAATCGCCGCTCTAGTTTGCGACCTTTCAATCTAGGAATGTCAACTGGACGCCCGCGGTCTCTTGAAAGTACTGTTGTGCCCGTTTATTATATATCTTGGTTGTTAAAGCGGTGTTTGTATTGAGTAACCTGTAATTCTGTACTGTTGGTACGGTTTTGTTTTTATTTGTAGGATAACTGCTGTATGACGGTGATTATGAATAATGGTATATCAATTATAATAAAGGCTGTGTCGAAAGGTCTACGCAACTGTATTTCTGATACAGGTACGTATGTAGGAAGTAAACTTGATATGTATCTAATGTCATCGAATAAAAGATGGCACATCACTATTAATCGATGTCTTATAAATTATCATTCTATCGTAACATAAATTTTTAATCGATAATTATTTATATTTTCTAAACAAATTGCTACAATCGCCTGTCTGCTTTTGTTTCTCGCCGTCGAGCCACACCTTATCAATGAGACTGCAGCTCTTGATTTATTTTTATTGTTCTCTTAATGGAGGTTTAGTGGACAAAAGTGAAATTTTATACGCTTGCCGTACTGATTTATAGTATCCTAGACATTAGACAATGCTGAATAATATAATAGGTATTTTATAATATTTGAAGCTGTAGCAATTTATTGATAACGCTTCGTGGACACATCAACTTGTTACCAAGAAACACTATACTAAAAACTAAAAGTTGGTTGAGCAATTTTAGCAATGTGAGTTTGCACGACACCTTAAAAACTATCAGTGATTGACATCGTATACCTAATTTGGAATGGTAAAAAATAGTTTGATAATATAATTATCACTTTGTTGAGTGATTCGTGACATGAGAAACGAATCAATCACTGTCAGATCACAATTAACATCCCATACATACATATACATATACACTCACGCCTTTTATCCCCGAAGGGGTAGGCAGAGGCGCAACTATTGCACCCACTTTTCGCCGTTATTCCGTCCCCTGATGTGATAGGGGGCGAGCCTATCGCCATATCGGGCACAAATTCCAGACTCCGAGCTGATACTGAATAGAAAAACTCAATATCACTTTGCCCGATCCGGGAATCGAACCCGAGACCTCAGCATTGCAGTCGTACCATAATACAACTACGCCACCGAGGCAGTACATCCCATGTTGTAACAATATATTCTTTGCGATGAGTAGATATATTAACTATTACTAGACTTTTGCTCGCGGATCCGCCCACGTGAATAAGTTTTTCCGGGATAAAAATATTTTCCCGGGACAAAAGTAGCCTATAGCACTCAGGAGTAATGTAGCTTCCTATTAGTGAGAGAATTTTCGAAATCCATCCAGTAGTCTGAGCTTATCCATTACAAATAAACAAACAATCAATTCTTTATAATATTAGTATAGATAACTTAAACACGGACATTGACACCACAATTTCGTTGAATAAAGGTAACGTTGGAAATGTGAACTGAATTAACTGTTCACCGTACAAATTATAAATTATTCGCTCCAGTATACAGGAACATTAGAATAAGGTTTAACATCCTTTATACTAGATATCAAAAGTTTTATAACCACTTTAAATTAATTATCTATCAAACGAACATTTAATTCAATTGAAATGACTAGAGAAGTGTTAAGCGGATACATAAACTTGCATTGAATACTGCCAACACTAAAGAGAACATACCTAAAATGACGTTCCATTTCACGCATATTTATCAACAGTCTTTACTATACTTAAATTAAGAACTTATGGCCAAGGCATTTGGCTTATTTAATTTGATTATTAAGTTATTATTCTTTCCTAAAATTTATACCCAATAAATTGCTTTAAAACATATAATATTACATACACGTTTTTGTTACTCATTAGCAAGTCTTTTACAAATCGGCGTAAAATTCATAACTTTTTCCAAGCCCATCCATCATTCTAGGCGGTGAAAACCGAGTTTCACCGCGTTACCGTAAAAGTTATATAAAACTTGTTTAATACGAATAAAGCATCGTTTCTCTTATCTTACGAGTCTTAAATACGTCTTGTTTAATCAGATTACTATTACAACGTTAAGTTATGTGATTTTCATGTCTTGCCCATGTGATGATGATTGATGATTTTAGTTTCTCTTTAGAAGGCGTCAACGTCTTCATTGGTGTCTGATCAACTAGAGTACAAACAGAAAAAATATTGAAGCTTAAAAACAGCATACGTTAAATTTTCATGGTGCTATTTGTCCGTAACATCAATAAGACGTTCAAAAGTTATTGGCTTTATAGTCATCTTCACTAATATTATAAAGAAGAAAGATTTGATTGTTTGTTTGCATTGAATAGGCTCCAAAACTACAGGACCGATTTGAAAAATTCTTTCACCAATATAAACCTACACTATCAGCAAGTATCATAGACTACTTTTTATCCCGGGGGAAATATAGAGCGGGATTTTTATCCCGGACAAACTCATTCAAGGGCGAAGCCGCGAGCAGAACTCTTTTTATCAATAAATTGGCAGTTATTGCTCCTAATATTACTTGAACGATAATAATTAAACGTAAAAGCTTATAGTTTATGAATGAAACTAATATCAAAAGCTAAGGAGCAGCAAACATAGACTTAATGTTAATCAGAAACAAGACTCTACGGGCCGCTATCATTTGTCCGGCATAGTGACATCTGTCGGTGAAGGAACGAGTTTATCGCCATCCAACTTCATTATTCAAACTACCACTGGAACTCGAACTTGCTTCAATGATAACGGCCGCTGATAAATGCACACCTTTCACTGGTGACCAAATGTTTCGAGTATTGAGGTGTTTAATAATAATTTTAATGATGACGTCACAATAGTCACGCCAATAATTGAAAAAATGAAAATGAAAAATGTTTATTTCGTTACACAATAGGCAAAAAACATTAGGGTAAGGTTGGGGCCTCCTAGTAGGCATAAAAAATGCCTGTATCAGGAGATCCCGCTCTCTCATAACAAAAATTTAGTAATACATTGTGTTACCAAAATAAACTAAGACTTAATATAAAGTAATTACATAAACAGGTCGTGTATGTGTGTGTGTGTGTGTGTGTGTGTGTGTGTGTGTGTGTGTGTGTGTGTGTGTGTGTGTACGTGTGTGTACATTTGCGTGTGTATGTGAGTGTATGTGCGTTCGTGTAGCTATGATATATAATGATATTATGCTTGTGAATTTATTTTATTTTAGTATTTAATTCATTAGTTATAACATGACTAAATAAATATTAAATTCTAGATAAAGACAATTAGAACCCTAAAATGTCTATAAGTAGTCTTATACTATAATACCCTATACTTTCTCTCTTATCACTTATACACATTGATGCATTAAAAATCCCTTATACCCTACATGTTTCTCATAAAAAACAAGTGCATTTCATACTGCATATTTGGAAACTAGTGCTACGGCTTCATCATATGTAATTGTTTTTAACCACTCTGTCAAATATTTTTTACAGTCAGAGAATTGAAATTATTTAGTGTTAGTAGAGATGCAACTACTACGCCTATAGATCTTTTTTCCACTATACCACCACTGCAAATCCTGTAAACTAGGATCGGCAGTATTATGTCCCTGACCGGTGAAGCTCGGCGAGTGTCTAGGAACACTTGTCACTCTTAAGCTTCTCTACAGGTCTTCAAACTAATTTTAATCGCATTGTGTATAAAACAAATAGGAATGTACATCAGTATACCGGTAGACAGCCTTAGTAAAACTATTGTAAATATTGCGAGTATCTGGACATATAGACGTAAAATGTCTAGCCTTACTTACGCCATTTTTACAAGTACAGTCAGAAAAGTGTATGCTCGACCACCTTAAGGTTCTAACTCGCTTGCGCGTCGTCTGTCAGCAACATGCAACTTATGACTAAAGTAAACCATAACAATCATCTGCTATTTAATTTTATTAACATTATTTATTATTATTTGTTTATTTATTTATTATTATTATTTTTCATTGTGTTTTTTTTTGCCCATCATCGAAATGATCGCACCTGCTTGGTAAAATATGAAAAATGGGAGTTGAATGTTGAGAAAGTGTACAAGCACCAACTTGGGTGATTGTTCTTATTCCACTACACTATTCAACATCGTACCTTTCCAATAGTTATAACTTGGTTCAGCACGTCAATCTAATTAACTAATTATTGCTTATTAAAATAGCAATTTGAGTTTTAGATCTTATTTTATGACAGTGTGATCGCTTTATCAATATCGTTATATTTAATTTATGTTCGCGAAATAGGCACTTAAATTCAATAAACATGTTTAGTATAATTTATTGGAATGAATTAAATCGCTCCTAGATTTAAAAATATAGTTATAAGTTCAAACGTTTTTTTTTTTATTCGTGCGACATTTAGTATCAATTAACAACCAAAGAATATTGCATTCGTTATTGCACCTTTTTCGCCTGTGTATAAAATTCTGAGCAGGAAGTTAAACAAACTGAAAAAAAATACAATATGGCGAACAATATTAGCAGCAAATACTCATAAACATTCTTGACTTGCCTAATTTTTTGAGTATAAAGAACCGTACTGGACATTTATTCATAAAAACACATCTAGTATTAATTGTATAAATATTTAATTTAATATATGCAGATTATAATAGAATGTAAATTATAATGCAAGATTAAAACATTTTAAGATGCACTCTTTCTTAGATAGAAGTAAAATCTTTTGACTATACACAAAATAGTCCATGACGGTTTAAGTACCCCTGAGTCCCTAGTCTAATAAACGTTCCCTTTCCTCGAAGAACGCCCAGAAACCCTTTAACAATGCTATTCAAGCCAGTTAATAGCAGAACCAATTTAGGGCAACATGCCCAACTAGAATAACTCAAACTTATAATGACCTATTGACAACTTCCAAAGGCGATATTGAAATTTTCACATACTTACCACAAAAACCTTCAAAAAACATGTATTTGGCTCAGTTTATAAATTAAATTATTTTGTGTTGCGTTATAAAATTAAATATTTGTGAACATTAGTGTTGATTGACATTACTGTACGAATGTTAGTAATGTTAACTTTAAATGAATGTATACTTTTATCGTGCAATCTATTTATACTTTTTCCAATTCATGCTCTGAAACTTTTAAATGTTACATACACCAGTAAAGGCATTAATTCATATTGTTTTTTTTTTTTTTTTTTTTTTTTTTTTTTTTTTTTTTTTTTTTTTTTTTTTTTTGTCCCTGACTAAACTCTTGTTAGCCTGACGAGGGTCGGCTTATACAAGAACACCGGTCTTGTGGGTGAGCGCAGAAGGCGCTCGCAACCCTTAAATTTAAGCGACCACGCTGAGGGCGACCCACTAATGGGTCACGACCTCGGCTCAGGGCGGCCACTGAGAGGATAAGACATCAACGTTTGGGGAATATGGTTTTTAACCTAATCCTATTTTACGTGTTGATTGTAGTCTTCGGCACGCGGGCCGGAACTGCTACGAGAGGGCAGGGTTATGGGGAACGCGACGAGGTCCTCGACGGCGAGGACGGTACAGCGGTCTTGTGGAGTGTATGAGCTTTAAATGCTCGTTCTTTTCGCGTAAAGCTAGAGTGATTTCGTCCTCTGGATCGGTCAGGACTGATCGCGGTCGTCTCCATTTGGCGCGGTCAAATGGAGTATATATAGACGCTTTACGGATAAGCGTGTTCGGGTGGTTTACCGCCCTGTCGAAATAGCGTCTGCTGGCGCACTGCATAAAGTGCCTGATGGTCGGCATATTGGTGTCCACGTGGAGGTTGCGATTGCGAACGTACCACGGGGCACCAAGTGCATGTCGTAAGAATCGATTTTGAAGCACCTGCATTCGCTGAAGGCGACCGGGCGGTAAATGAGCGAATACGGGCGACGCGTATGTCATTATCGGACGGATGCATGTTTTAAATTATCGGACGGATGCATGTTTTAAAATTCATATTGTGAATATTCCCATATATTTAAATATCGTTATATTGTGTTGTGATGTGTCGTTGGTGTAACATAATAATAATAAATAAATCCGAGCTTTTAGTAGCTAATTATCACTAATACAATAATACCGGAACAAATTAATTATTAACAGGGTCTCATCCCTACAAATAGGGATGTACATCAGTATTCCGGTCGAAAACCTTAGTACAAATATTAATGCACTATATTTATACATGTATCAATGCGTAGGATATTCGACAAATCAAGGTAGGAGATACTTTGCATGCCTCGTCCACAACACATTCCAATCAAGGCGGCAAGTTGCAATCAGCCTAATTATTCCAGATTATTGCCAGTCATAGGTAAGGCTTTGAATTTCACACACCCTGATTCTAAGATTGCATGTTACAATTTCAACTTCCATTACCAATATAGATTTGTCTGGGTTTGAATTTTGAAAAGATCGAACTATGATTTGAGTGGCATAATGCGATACGTCTTAATTGATGTATTCGCAGTCGGGTAAAAAATAATCTCATCAAAAACATAAATATGAAATATGGAAGCCAAGTCTAATAATAAGAATATGGGTGCTTGTCGACTTCACCGATAAAATAATTGAAATCTAAATGGTTGCCAAGCCGATAACTTAGTATAAATTTAAGCTCAAGATTTGACTTGGCTAGTCTTCACATACATTTTTTCTTATACATATTTGGCTAATAAACTTATCTTCTTTATGTTACTGTTTTATATTGTAAAGTCAACATATCCTACTCTTCGAAAAATGATATTTTCTGATAAAACTAGCCAAGACAAATCTTGAGCTGAAATTTATACTAAGTTATCGGCTTGGCAACCATTTAGATTTAAATTCTTTTATCGGTGAAGTCGACAAGCACCCATATTCTTATTATTAGACTTGGCTTCCATATTTCATATTTATGTTTTTGATGAGATATCATTACTTTTTGTAAAGATATTGTTTATTAAAATGTTTGTTAAGTAATTAAAACAATTACGTAAGAAGTTACCTTTGATCAATATTAATGAAGTTAGTTATTTTAGAAAGAAAATAAATGTATTAAAAGCCGTAAACCGCTTAATCGTTCTGCTATGTGCACGCGATGAAGTCCTCTTGGTATAAAGCCTCTATGTTAATAATTACCTAAAATCTATGATTCTATACTTTAAGTATAATAGAACGTCCAATGTCATCTCATCTGTCAAAATAATAAACGTCGTAAGATGTAAATAAACATTGTAGAAATCAGAAATTTTTAATTTGAGCTCGAAACAGTAGTAAATTTATAATATAAAAGACTGAAGAGCGGGCACGAGTTGCTGATGCCTATAACGTATCTATAGGAACCTACCGCCGTATCCCACAACAGCTCTGTCTGAAGTTGGAAAATTTATAGAAAAATTCAAGAAAAAGTAGTGCCCTAATACGGAGGGAATGTAATTAATGAATCAAGGTAAATAGTATTTAAATTAAAATAAAGCATCAATGGACGTGTACACTCCTAAACGTTCATTATTCTAAAGATAATTTATAGATAGTATGCAGATTTTCCGATTGCTTGGAAAATGCTTCAAGTCTTAAAAATGTACTGTTTTCAGATTTTTTCCTTTGTATACATACAATTACCTACCTGGACACCAAATTTCAACTTTCTAGGTCATCTGGAAGTGGGTTAGGTTTTTGATCTATATGTCAGTCAGTGATAAAAATGCCGATTTTTAGATGTTAGTATCTCAATGACCGTTTGAGTTATATTTATGAAATTTTGGATTCTAGTTCACTTAGGGGGCTTTAATACATAAACCAAATCTCATGTGTTTACGCTAAATAGATTTTGAGTTATAGAGGCGTCAAAAGTCGCTCCAAATGGTTCGGGTGAAACTACACTAGGCAGCTTTGACTTTTTTTTTTGCTTGGCTTGACACGCTGCCGCGTGTCTCGACTAAATTATCTTTGTATAAATATGACTTAAAGCCCATTTAATCGCTTGCTGATAAACACTATTCGTCACATAAATGTCTAAGTCCACAAAACCCACACTCTAATCTAATAGCAATAATTGAGTGAATATATATGAATCTTTATCTGCGAATATCGAAGCTGCGAATTTCCAAACAAACTCGTTATCAATCGTTTCAAAAATCCTAAACTCACTAGCACCACAATTGCCAAAAAGGTTGTAAGTCACAAAATAATAGATAACAGAATAGAAAATCCATAGATACGTCTTTATTCATTTAGTGAACCAGTGATTACTATGTGCTATTAAACGAACACCCGAGGAAATTATATTGAATGTGTACTGGACACGCTAGAAATTGATTTAGAAAGTGTAAAACATGAAGTAATTCGCTGACATGCAGTTGCTATCATGTCATCCAATAAAGATATGATGTACCGACGTTGAGGCTTTGATTGATTAGATATCGAATATTTCCTTCCATACTGGCTTCAGTTGCCTTTAAACCAACCTTAATGGGAGATTAGTAGTCTATTGTTTTGTTCATCTCTGATTTAATTTCATGTTTTTAACGTATTGTATAGGATTCAATTAGGATCTTCAGGCTTTGAGTAAAACGCACCTGCATATAATAACATTCCACTGGATAGCAGAAAAGGCTCTGGCAGCTCATCAACTCACCATACACGAGAATAGACTCTCCCCTTCATATCCCCTACTGCAACCCCTATATCCATCCATCACCAAGATGTTTGTTCTAGTCTAAACTTCCCTTACTATAAGAAGTTGCAGCCGCATTTGCCTAGTAGTACGACATTTATAAAAAAAATCTACGTGTAAACAATGATAATTCTAAGGTATACTTACGTTTAAAACCTGAATCAAATGTAAATTAGTATTGGCGCACTGGTAGCGCACGCGATGGCCATAATTCATATTAATTAAACTATAATAAATTGTTGATATTTGTTTTGAAACGGTTTCAACATAGTCTAGTATTTCATTGTCGAATAGAAACTTCTTCTCGGTCTTAAATTTAGTTTAGAATTAGTAACGTTTGGAAGTTTATGTTACTTTCAAACGAACGCAAATAGTATCAATAAATTAAATTTAATTCCATATTTTATTCAATAAAAATAGAAATTCGTGCAAGTCTTACGTCACTGATGTTTGAATTCTTGTAGATTTAAACCAAACTATTTTTATGCCCAATCAAATCGTATTTTCTATTTATTTACACTGTCTACAACTCTATTAAAAAGCATAAAGACAAATAAAAAACAAAACCAACAGATGATTATCTTCTCTTTAATCATATCTGTCATGCACACTGAATTTTAGCTCTAGTCGTGGCAATACAAAAAGACTGAGCATGCAAGACGGCATTATGCAATAATTAAAGTATGGAGCATACAAGTAAGGAGGACCATCTCAGTGTATTAAAAAGTGTCCGTTGAGAAGAAGCAAATTAATTAAAATTTAATTAATTTTAAACAGAGGGCCACAAATTACTAGAATAGGATACTAAATTGAAAAAGCTACTAAATTAAAATTGCTTCTATATTTTTTCTTTTTGTATTAACAACAATAAAGTGATTAAAATAACAAAGCTGTATCGACAAAATTTTATAAAAAACATATCACTATGCACGTTATTTCAAGAGATTCATAGGTTATTATTTACTAAATTAGAGTTGACTACGTAAATAGTTGAAATATTAAATTTCTTGACCCAGCACACTTCACTCTGTTTAAAACTGCTAAGTTCATGTCGTTTCCACTTTCTACACTAGCGCTATTTCGGTGAGTGTTTGAACTGTAATTTGCAGTTTACAAGTGGACACTTTTTCGACTAATTCCCCATACAAGACAGTTCTTCTTACTTCTACCCTCCATAAAATAAAACGAAGCGATGCAGTTCAGAGTTGTCCATGCCACCCATGCGGCGAAATGACAGCAATGGGCAGCCATAAAGTAATAGTTGTCGCTGTACTGGTCGCCGGACGACGTCCTCAAATTACGGTCATTTGGCAATAAAACGGTTCCACGGTTTCATAGATTTGCCGTGGCGCGGATACTGTTGTTCTTGGTTCCCTTTTATGTTGAAATATCCGTTATAACTGCAGTTATTTAAATATTTAATAATTATTCTGTGAATAAATAATATGTGGCATAAAGCAACGATCAAGTCGAAAGATTAAAATTACAATATTTTTCAGACCGTCTGGGTAAAATAAAGAACTTTGAAGTTATCTCCGAACAATTAACAATTATGTTGAACATGATATCATTTTTAATAATCTTAACAAAAAGGTCGCATTATTCCATTAAACTAGATTATGTACATTACGGAGTACGTTTTACAAGACTTGACTAGTCGACTGCCAAACAACTTAATTTACATAGATAAAAAAACGCGCCAAAGAAACTTCACGCTATCTGAACTGTGGGAAAATACAAAATTGCTAATATGCGCTTCGACTCGGTTGAATATTCTATTTATTAGACTTACACGTGTCTGAAAGTAAATAAATCCTCCTATCCAATTTCCTAGTCACGGCGGCCAATCTCAATGGAGATCAGCCAGGTACGCAGGAGATATTATAGTGCACAAGTGTGTGCGCAATACACAGGTGTACTCGCTATTCCTTCACTCTCAGTCCGGTGAGACGGCAATCCGAAATGGCCGGCGAGAGATTAGGCGCAGGACCAGCGGCTTTACATGCTTTCCGAGGCACGGGGGTATCACACCGCCAACTTCCTGACTCCGAACTACGACTGAGTAATTTTAAGATAGAAAAACCCACTCACAATGTTTTTGGCCCGGCCCGGGCTCCGAACCCAGGACCTCAGCTCGCAAATCGTACTCGTAGTGCGTATGCAATACAACTACGCCACCGAGGCAGTCAAAGTAGTCTGAAAGTAGAGGGTGTGGGACCTAATTATATAACGATCTTATTCAATAGCAAAAATGGATATTCTTTTTATGAAAAATAAACAGACATTATAATCAGTTATCACAAATTTGTGTGCGCAATGTTTCTGAAAATTATATGGATAAAATTAAAAGAATGAAAATATTTAAATTTTAAAAATAAAAAACTCACGTCACATTGTTCATGTTCATATAAATAGAAGAGCTAATAATGGTCTAATTAAACTTTTCTAATTAACATATTCAATACTGTACCACCAATTAAACCACGAGCCCTACAAACCAATTTATCTCCAACTCGGAACTGTGTATTGGGCCACCGTTAAGCAAGATCTAGAATGCACAGCCGGCCGGTCACCGATATTAACTTATCCTGTAAATTTTGTTGGTTAGGACTACAAGATTGTGTACTTTCTAGACATGTTTTTACTCATTCAAGTCTTAGGACAAAATGCATTGCAAGGAGCTACTCTCCCGCCCTGTGGATTGGGGGCGTTTGGAGAATTCCACCACGGTATCCCCTGCCTGTCGTAAAAGGCGACTAATAGGGGCCTCCGGGGGTCACGGGTGGGCGGGACGTGCCGCCCACCCATTAGTCTAGCCAACTTCTGTGGCCCCCGTGATGGACATGTCCGAGGCAGCGTGTCTCACGCTGCCTCGGACAGCAAAAGGCGGACACGGTACGATGTTTCGGGGGCTTCTGAGCCCCCGCAACAGGAAAAAGGACCGCAAAAACGCGGTACGCGCAGGGGCGGTTGCGGACGACAACTTAGACGTGAGTCGGAGGAAGCCCGCAGCCGTCCCTAATGAGCCGAAGATGGCCATAAAAAAAAAAAAAAAAAAAGGAGCTACTCTACTACTGACAAACCTAAAGGTAAGTCCAATTAGGTGTTGAGCAATTAATGTATGCCAACCGACTGCAAAACGAATTTTCACTATGTTTATTGAGTTTTTCACCATGATTACAATCGTATTTTTTCTTAAATTACCTTTATGTATATTTTTCATCTATTATACATCTGATGGCATACTTCCAATTGAACCGTCATTTTCTAGCTTCACTAGGATACAAAAATAACTAAGGCAAGAGTCGACCGTTAGACCAAAGGTCCAGAAACTGCGAACAACGTCCGCATATCCGTATAGAAAGTAAATAAATCGTTAACTGGCCAGTACTATTACTGTAATAAAGACTGGATCGTTTTAGTTTATTGTTTGGTTGTTCAAAATAAAGTGTATTTGTATCTTAATTTATCTTCACCCAGTTGTGTAGGCACTCATGCAATTTATCGTTTGCAGAAGTCAAAGAAATAGTAAATATTATTTTGTTATTGTTAGTCACTTATGACTCATTTCTTAATCCTTTAATATTAAATGAGATGATACTAAAATTAAAATTACAATTGACTTGTACATTGTCCAAGTTAGAGTAGTTTTCATCTTCATTTGCTGCGTGTTTGCGTCTCTATAATTTCAAAATCATAATATTTTAATTTCCCACTACGAGAATTAAATTAAGGATGCACACACCCGTTTCACGATCAATCGATACCAGTGGATCAATAGTAATATAAGTATCTATTTATAACATATAAATTACAATCCCATTCAACTCATTAAGCTATCGAAAGGCTCACCCTGCTACATAAGGAATGGAAATAAATTAGACGAATTATGAATACTTATTCACTCTGCCTACCCCTCTGGGGATAGAGACATATACATAAATATTATTGAAAAAAAACTTGCTTTATTGATTAGTGATTTGCGATAATTGCCTTGTGCCAATGTAAAGGCGAATACAGGGAGTTTATTTATAGGACAAAACAGAAATAAAGTTCAAGGTAAGAGGCGAGAGGTGTGGTAGAAATAATGTTGAACTTTAATGTTTATCCTTTAGTTTTATCGCAAACGGCAGCCAGTGATATCAGAAAAATAAATAATTAAATTAATCTAACCCCGTATAATTATAATAAACCTACTTGAAACTTTCAAAAATGGACTTACTTGTATGTACATTACCGTATAAACTGTGCGTACATTATTGCTATTTCTCAAATATAAAAACTATAATAATTCGCATATCACAATACTTTATTATATCTCTTGAATATATTATTTCTTTATTAAGATATTTTGCATGTTATTGTACTTTGTAGAATATGGAAATTATATTTAAGTCGTAAAATATCCATTAACTTAAGTTCTAAAATTCACTGGTCAAAATTTTAATACATATTCTTGTAGGCACTAATATAATTTATTTTTACATTTGCAATTTGTTACAACAAATAGCTCATTATGCACGCTCTGATAGGAGACCTTATCTTGTCATCAAGAATATTTAAAATTATAAAATTAGCAATCCGAATACCATTCAAAAAGTTTAGATGTAATAAAAACTTTTTAATAAAAAAAAAGAAAGCAGAAAATAATAGACAGATTTTATTTCATCTAAATTTAACTAATTTACCTTTATATTCGCTTAGTGTATGCGTATTTTTGGAGTCGGTGCCTAATGTAAATTAAAAACTGTTTTCGTATATTTGCTCTTGTATTTGCTTAGATTATACTCCATCCAACCATTGATTTAACTTTTGACAGTTCGGTTTTTAATCAATTGGAGATGTGCTAATGCGTTACCGATTTGATTTCTTGTGACAATCAATTTAATTTATGAAGACGTTTTGATCGATTAAACACATTGAAATGTTATTTTTGCTCATCATTTTGTATTGTTTTATAAACATGCCTAAGCATTTAAATGTATATTGTCTGTGAATACATTTATTCAGCAAATATATATTCTAAATCCAATATATATTTTGTCAATATTGAACTTCATAGTTCATTTTATTGGTTATCACATACTTACGCATATATAAAAAAAAAATATTTAATCTACACTGTCACATTTTATTTTTCAATGAAAAAGTTTTGAATTATCTTTCTTACATAATCAGCGGGATTAACGAATATCGATCGATAATTAATATCTGAGCTGAAGAGATAATCATAATCGCTTCATCATGGAAAAGAAAAAATGGCGTCCATAAAGTAGTAAATTATTTTGGTTTCGATTCCTTGTCATCAGTTATTATAAAATTTCATAGGCGTGCATATGTCAAAAGTTAAATAAATGGTTGGACTGAGCATAGTTGGCAATTTAAATTAGGCATTGACTCCAAATATACGTATATACTAAACGAATATAAAATTAAATTAGTTTTAAGGTTGATTAAAAACTGTTTATTATTTTTTCTTTTCAATTTTTTCGGCAGTTTAATTTATTTTTTAAAACGTTTTATTTTATAATTTTTGTGACCATAAACTATATGAACTACATGACTGCCTCGGTGGCGTAGTTGTAAAACGCTACGACTGCAATGCTGAGGTCTCGGGTTCAATCCCCGAATCGGGTAAAATGATATTGGATTTTTCTTCTCAGTATCATCCCGGAGTCTGGAATTTGTGCCTGAAATGGTGAGAGGCTCGCCTCCTATCACATCATGGGACGGAATAACGGCGAAAAATGGATGCACTAGTTGCGCCTCTGCCTACCCGGGGATAAAAGGCGTGAGTGTATGTGTGTGTGTGTGTGTGTAATAATAAATAAATAATAATACCAGCCCTGTATTATACTGCCCACTGCTGAGCACGGGCCTCCTCTACTGAGGGGGTTTAGGCCTTAGTCCACCACGCTGGCCTAGTGCGGGTTGGTAGACTTCACATACCTTCGAACTTCTTATAAGGAACTTCTTAGGTATGCAGGTTTCCTCACGATGTTTTCCTTCACCGTTAAAGCGAACGATAATTGATAAACAATACACACGTAACTTCGAAAAGTAAGAGGTGTGTGCCTTGGGTTTCGAACCTCCGGACATTGTCTCGATAGACCGTTCCATTCCCAACTAGGCTATCGTCCACTTGTGTGTGTATTATTCTTTATTTAAATATTTGTCATAAAAACCTTTTTAAACGAAATGTCCGCTTTTTGGGTGCTGGGCCTCAAAATCTAACCAGGCTTGAAACTTTAGGGATAAAGGGGGACAATATGGAATTTGGATCCATAAAAAAAATTTTTTTCGACCCCTCCATTCATAAAGTTAACTTTTTTTAAATGTTCAGATCAAGTAAAGTTTTTAAGCAAAATAAAATTATACAAATCTCAAAATCGGAGGTCTCCAAAATTAAACGATTTATTGTAAAAGGCTAGTTTTTAGGAGTTCTATCTAAATATATATAAGCTGTCTTGGTTAGAATTTGAGGCCCGTTTTTGGACATATCCTTTGAAAATCGAACCAAAAATCGATAAAAATGCTGCCTTATTTACCAATAAATTCTTGTTTATCTGTTATTGTACTTGAATAACTGCGACGCAACACGCATTTTTAAATCTCGAAATTATTTTATTCCATTCTGTTTATACTTATACCAAATTAATTTCAGCTCTGTCTTAACAAGTGACATTTAATATACCTTTATAATTATACGTTTTTCTTTCTCTTCTTTCTACACAACGTATGCTTACATTTTCTAACTTTGTTCGAAGGTACAAAAATGTCTAGTCATAAAACGCTATCTGGGTACCGTTACAGCACGTTATAGTTAGTATTAGTGGGAGCAATGTTTATTGAGTGTAATGTCGGGCGCATGGTGCCGCCGGCGATGCGGCGCGTGCGCCTCCGGACTCGGGCCGCACCGACCTTTTGATTATCCGATTCATAATGTTGTTTTTTAGGGTTAATTATGAAAAATAATGTTGTAAACGCTTGTAGCACTTTCATGTCAGAATGTTAATCAAAACAATTTTTTAGTTTGTTAAGTAATTGGAACAATAATTTGAGGTTTTAACATTTTAGCCAGGCTACTGTCGTAGCTGGTATACAAAAAACTCTAAAGAACATCTATAAGAGCATTGAACTTTTTCCTACATAATAACATTTATTAGACACATCTAAAATCTAGTGAATATGTTTTGAGTGGGTATGTCAAGCACCGTTGACAATTGACATTCGAGTACTTTTTATTATTCCTTTTATAACCTATAGCAAAGTTATAGCAACATCATCCGAGAGTACCAGTAACTGCTTAAGCCTCGTATTCAATAGCGAATTGTTACTAACCTATGGCGCGCAACTTATGTTACAACATTACTACATCACTATATCAATAGAGGTTGTACAGTAATCTACGCAGAAACGAACTATAACAAGCGTCAGTTTTAAAATTGGAATCTAAGCCGCCGCGTCCGTACTGGCAGCTTTCCTTCCTCCCGACAGTAGGGATGTGATGTATAGCGGATGCGTCGCTTCCGATCGATCTTAATATTCCGATATTCCGGTTGTTGCGTGCTCTTCATTAGCCACATGATGTTACTGGTGATCGAAATGTCTGGAGTTAAGAAAGTTATTTTAGTGATTGGAGAATTTGTGTGATAAAGCGTTGATATTTTAAATTATATTTTTAGGAAGAAAGAAGATGTCCACTTTTTGTATGGGTGCTGGGCCTCAAAATCTAACCAGGCTCAAACTTTAGGGATATTAAAGAGGCAATATATGGAACAATGGACTATGGACCGCCTCGGTGGCGTAGTTGTATTAAGGTACGACTCCAATGCTGAGGTCTCGGGTTCGATTCCCGGGTCGGGCAAAGTGATATTGAGTTTTTCTATTCAGTATCAGCTCGGAGTCTGAGATTTTGTGCCCGATATGGCGATAGGCTCGCCCCCTATCACATCATGGGACGGAATAATGGCGAAAAGTGGGTGCACTAGTTGCGCCTCTGCCTACCCCTTCGGGGATAACAGGCGTGAGTGTATGTATGTGTATATGGAACAAAATATTTTTTGACCCCTCCATTTATACCTATTTTTTTTAAAACGTTCATATTAAGTGTCGCTTTTAATCAAAATAAAATTACATAAATCTCGAAATCGGAGGTCTTTAAAATTAAACTATTTATTGTAATAGGCTAGCTTTAGGAGTTCTATCCAAATATATGTAAACTGTTTAGACCCGTTTTTGGACACGTCCTTTTCGAATAAAACTATTGAAATAACCAGAATCACACGCAAAAACACAGCGTAAAACCTTTAAATAAATATCTATTTAATCAAATCCACTTCATAAATAGCTGAATCGAAATGTCCATTTCACAAACCATAAACAAGGATGACCACAATGCGATCATATTTAAGGATACAATATAATACGTCTAAAGCAATAAATACGATTACCATCCCGCGCGTAACAAAAACTCGCAACAATAAAATATAAAGGGTGATCTAGTTTGTCTGGTACATGTGGGCGCGTCCGTGGGCCGAACGTCGGCTCATGTAGGAGTAGCCGAACGCGGCCGAAAATAGCCGAAAGGTCGTTCGGGCTAAATGTCAAACGCAGAGATATGCGAGGTCGCTGTCTACGCCTTCGGGCAACTAATTGTAAATCAATACGTTTTAGATAAACGATCGGTGTTCCTAGTTTCGTCACTGTGTTATTTTTATGAATTTATTTTCCTCTTGGCTAAACAATAGAAACTTTTTATAGTACACTCTGATACCACAGAGGTTACTGTGAGGAGGAGGAGGAGAGGTTACTGTTACTGGTGGGAGGTCTCTCATAAGTAAGAGTCCGTCTGCGTGGGTACCACTGCAATGTCTATTTCTACCACTAAGCAGCAGTGTGCATGCACTATTGTGTTTCGGTTTGAAGGATATTGTAGCCAGTGTAACTACTGGACATAATGAGACTTAACATCTTATGTCTCAGGATGACGAGTGCAGTAGAATGCCACACAGTACTTCGTAACTCAAGTTGCTGGATGGTGTTGCGACAGTTGTATGGGTGGTCGTATTGCTTGCCATCGGGCGAACGGCATGCTCGTCTCGTCATTTGATGTAATAAAATAAAAAAAGGTTCTAAAATGCCCCACAAACGCCTAAAGGCCATCAGATAAAGTTTGAATAAAGAACAAACATCTCATGATGGACACTAATCTCAGTAATTAAAAACGCCTTGAACCAAATGGGTTGCCGGCCGTTGATCAACACCAATTAAATTTATTTGCAAAACATACCACGCAATAGTGTTGTATTTTTTTTTTCTGAAATTAGGGTCAACGTATTTCGCGGTTGTCACCGACGCGTAATGGCGCGTGCGTGCGCGTGCTCCGAAACCACAATTATTTTGTTATGATTGTGCAAAGCTAACAATGCATGTGGAAATACATACTTGGAGATATTGACACTTTTTTTGGCAGTACTTCTGTCACAAATTATAGTTTATTTTTGAGTTTTTTATGTGTTACTAGCTTTTGCCCGCGGCTCCGCCCGCGTTATAGAGTTTTCCGGGACAAAAGTCCCGCTTTATATCTTCCCGGCATAATGTGTTAATCCATGACATGATCAACCCGTGTGCCGAATTTCATCGAAATCCGTTCAGTAGATTTTGCGTGAAAGAGTAACAAACATACATTCTTACAAACTTTCGCGATTATAATATTAGTAGGCGATAGTTGTGTAACCACGTAGACATTGATTCAATGAATGATGAATTCATTTTCAATTGAGCAAAGATAAAATTAAAGCTGTTTAGAAGGACAGCGTTCATACATAGAGCAGCAACAGTTAAGACAAAAGGTGACTGCCGAGACGAAGTGACATGAAAAAATTACGCGGGCGGACACACGAGCGAAAGCCAGTTTCTCTACATATCTAATTTTCGTTATAACTCGCGTTTTTCTTTATTGTATGTGAAGTAACAAGACACTTGGAATTCTTGTAATAAGCTAAAAAACGTCATTAAGAAGAATAAAGTGCATAGGCTAGGAACAAGACGCACTGCGGTCACTTTCACTTCCGCCATTTTGACATTGTTATTGTAAACAAATTTCTCCGCGTCCGTTTGTGTGCATTTGATAATTTATCAGTAATTTATTTCGCGAAATGTCAGCCGATAATAATAACTTATGGTTGACTATTAGCATAACAAACGTTTTTATTGCCATTGCCAAATGTCACGATCGTATTCAAGTATATTTATGTATGTTAATGTTTGTTAAAGTATTTGTTACGTTATTCTCCTACTGACATTAGTCATTATGGAGTAGAACAAAATAAATTAGTTTTTCATAGTATTTATTAGGGATAACATTTTAATACTTTATTTTGCAACGCTGATTTTATGAGTCTTAAGTTTAATGTATCAGTTTTTTTTTTTATAATGTTATATCTTCGTTAGTAATATTACTTCCAAATCACAAACAAATGACATACATGACCAAAAATAAATCAACAAATAACGAGTTACAACACTTACAACCCAAACTTGCCCTATTTTTCTAACAAAAGTAAGATACACAATCTTAATCAAACAAGTATTCACGACATTATGTAGAGCGATTGTGATGGTGAAAAATATCGAACGGTCGACACTACAATACAAATTCTCCAAATAATTCAAACATTCAATGCTCCAAATTACAAAAAGCAATCAAAGAGGCTTGTGCGATCCTCGCTCTAATGATAATGACCCGCGGCCGTCCTTAGGGTTGTCAAAACTTCAATAAAGAACTTTAGTGTATTTGGTTAGTTTATAAACCATTTTACTTAAAGTATATTTTCATAATTAAATAAAATAATTATTTGCATTACTTGATTAAAACTTAACATAAAAGTCAGATTTGCTGATATTTTAGATTATTTTTAAATTGTTCGATTTCATAAATGATTTGACTTCATTAATATTTTGTCTGAAAATTATAACAACTCCGTTATCCATTTAATTTCCCTACATTTAATACATATATTTCGATCTTCATATTATCGCCTCTACTAAATAAATATATTGCAAAATTAACAAAATACTTTCGACAGCCCTACGGTAACATCTAAAAAGAATCCGATAGAGCAGATATGAAAGGGGACTATTCACAGAGCGGCAGCCGGGTCTCATCTACAGATAATCTATTTGGTATAACCTCACGACCTCCCGGCCGGCGGTCGGCGGTCGGCGTAACAATATAATTAAAGACATCAAGCCGATTCGATCGGACCGCTCGCCCTATCCAACTCCGTCGAATCCGTTTACCGGATGTCGAACGGTCTATAAAAGGAAATGTACATGATTGTTCTGCCCCCAATGTGTAATCGATGTCATTATTTTCTTCTGGTGTATTTGTTTTATGTGAAAGAAAATCGATTTCGTCGTGAATCGATGTTGGGTAACACGTGATTAGAATCGATTCCTTTTGTTTTATTGTTTTGATTGTGAATCGCGCTTATCTTAAATGTCGCATTACTGATCTGTCTTGTACATTTATCTACCACTTTCAGGAACTATCATTTAGCGAGCCATTTCCTCGTGCACCAGAGATATAATCTGACTCCGTTATTGTTATTTTGCTTGCTCGTAAATGACAATAAACTTCAAAATAACTTTTTATTGCGCATTGGCATTGAACATAATTAAATAGCTAACATATTTTATTACCGACCTCTTATTTTTTACAGTTTGCTGTTTAGTAATATGCCTATTTCATATCCCAAAAAAGTTATCTATCGTTATGTTTTTATTTTCATTGCTATGTTGACCAGCAAGAACAACAAAACCTTTTTAAACAATTAAAAGACTCTGGCCAGTTACAAAAATTTAAACTGAGAACGTTATTTTGAAAATGGAATAATTATCAGGGTCCACAAATCTAGCCGGGCAGCGGGTACACTTCATTTAGTGGTGAGACACCACAAAGCAGCCACGTCGCGATAGCATCTGGATCGGTCGCGCAGTGGGTGTACCGGCCAGATTTATCGTCTGTTTAAAACCGTAAAAGGTGATTTGTAATATCTCCCCACTAAGTCCGCGAGTAAAAACGATGCACATTACTTACATGCGTAAATAATGTGCGTTTTAATGTGCGATCTTTAGATAAACAACGCTATTGAAAGATTATAGTCGCGTATTTACGTAGGTGTTCTTGTTTGCTGAATTATTCGGCGGTGATTTAGACGTTAACTAGGCAGTAGACATGGTTTTATGATGAACAGAGTGGCGTTGATAGAGCAATAGGCTTACGTAGATAGAACAAGAAGCAACACTAAAGTGTAAAATAAATAATTTAAAAAATATAACACATATTTTACTGTGTGCTTTTCAGTGTGGTACGGATGACAAGCCTTAAATACTTTGAGATAAAGGACCAACATTTGTGGGCCGAGTCCATCAGTATCAATCAATCTCACATGCACTTAGCGCATTCTTGTGGGCCACTAAATGCGTCCAGATCTAATCTGATTGATAGACCAAAGTAATCTACTAATGACCTTTAACTTTATCTGAAGAACTTTCGTTGGAAAGATGTATCTTAATAGAATTATATAAACGCGACCTCTCGAAATGGCGTTAAAATCTAAAGTACTGTACATAGAGCGTTTATGTGTGTGTGGGGCCGTCAAAATGTTTTCTATTATATTCATCTGCATCTGAATATTATCCCTGAATATTTAATTCTCGATTAGTTATCCCACTTAATTCTCGATTTGGCAAAAGGCAATTAGTGCATCATCATAATATGAGAAGAAAAGCTGTCGCCATATCAGGTAAAAATTGTAATCCAAGGCATGATTTTAACAAAAAATATTCACATTTTTTTTCTGTCAGACCTTAAAATCTAAGCCGTAACATTGACACTGCCCCTATACGCGAAACAAAAAACAAACCATTACGATAAGAAAAACTAATGTGCATATTTGTTTTATCTCAAAGTCAAATCTTTCAATAAACCATCACCCGTCAACCTGAAAACGTTAATAATGGTTGCAACTAGCAACCAGTCGCATAAATCACGTTGCACAATAGTTATGCGATAACCGACACTAATACGCGGTGGGACAAGAGTACCGACGCTTCATGCATATTCAGCAATATACAGACAGACGCACGAGCTGTGCCGCGATATATAGGGTGACCATGGGAGCTAAGGAATATTTGAGGGTTAGTTTTCTGCACATTAGTATTTGTGACCTCAAACTCCTTTCAAATTCAATCATGACCATGTCATGTTTATAAGACTGAAAGTTTCGTTCGAAGTAATGAAATCCATAACATTCATTTTCATAATTTTCGTTAACACTTCACCGAGGTAGAAGATGATAAAGTACACTACATACATATGAAATGAAATCCTCCTAGCCAGTTTCGGCCACGGCGGCCAATCTCAACGGAGATCAGCCTGGTACGCAGGAGATATTATAGTGCACAAGTGTGTGCGCAATACACAGGTGCACTCGCTATTCCTTCACTCTCATAGTCCGGTGAGACGGCAATCCGACATGACCGGAGAGAGATCAGGCGCAGGACCAACGGCTTTACGTGCTTTCCGAGGCACGGGGGTATCACACCGCCAACTTCCTGACTCCGAGCTGCGACTGAGTAAATTTTAAGATGAAAATACCCAGTCACAATTTTTTTTTTTTGGCTCGACCCGGGATTCGAACCCAGGACCTCAGCGCGCAAATCGTACTCGTAATGCGTACGCAATACCACTACGCCACCGAGGCAGTCACATACATATACATATACACTCACGCCTGTTATCCCCGAAGGGGTAGGCAGAGACGCAACTAGTGCGCCCACTTTTCGCCGTCATTCCGTCCCATGATGTGGTAGGGGGCGAGCCTATCGCCATATCGGGCACAAATTCCAAACTCCGGGCTGATACTGAATAGAAAAACTCAGTATTATGATATAATTATGATAAAGTAGGTACATATTAAGGTTTACTCAAGATATCAGATTACCGACGATACCAAGATATTAGGAATAGATCTAAGCGTACATTACGCAGCTAACGTGAAACTTTCCAATTTAACAGCAGCTTTTAGCAAGGCCGACTGTTTCAAAATTTATAGCCGTTATTTCAAGATTTACGCTAAACTCAGTGATTTTGTAGATGCTAGTAAAGCATAAATCTAACTTGGTTACTGGAGACTGTAGAAGACGGACGTATTGCCGGATCTCTCTATTTTTATTATATAGACTAGCGAAGATGCAAATGGTTCACCTTATAGTAGTCTCTACTGTCTATAGTATAAAGTATAAATTACATCAGAACTATGCATGCCCTTCCATCTGTACTATAATTCTACAAAAACATATGAAAATATAGCTCAATACAAGAAATAGTGAAAATCTTTGAGAACTTTTGCATAAACCACATTAGGCATTAAATGTTTTTTAATCCGCAGTAGCCAAGAATTTATATTATTACAGCCTTTGACCGCGGCTTGATAAAAGTCCCGATTTATATTTTCCCGGGATAAAAAGAAGCTTTTGTCCTTTCTGAGGCTCTAAACTATCTGTGCACCAAATTTCATTTAAACCGGCTTAGTAGTTTTGGCGTGAAAGTGCGACAGACAGACAGCGTTACTTTCGTATTTATAATATTAGTAAAGATGACTGATATACTCATAAAAAAGTTTCAAGCCTTTCTACGAGTTCGTTTCGCGCTTCATTTGTTTTTATTTCATTATTGTAACATTAATAATCTCGCAAAGGGCTTAGAAAGGTCCCCGAGCGAGTTTAATCTAAAAACACTTTCTCTTTATAGAAATTGTCCAACAATTGTCTCAGAACCTCCCCAATTGCGGTCACCCTGACCGCTCTCCGTATATGGCTTATGAATTCTGCCACCGAACTAGTTGTACGATGAAAGCGGCCGTGTTCGACTAATAACTATACCAGTAGCTCTATACAAGCATTAATTCGCTTACGTTTTACATATGTTCAAATGAAGATTGTTATCTGGCTGTTTGGGCTGAGATTTATGGCGTTATAAATAAGGGCGAAGGATTTTTGGCAGTATATTTAAGGCTTAATCAAGCTACTCCGCTTGATAGATTCTATTTCACTAATGTCTCAAGTTGATGTATACCGTGAGGTTCCGCACGAGTTAGGAATTTAAAATTTGCGGCCTCGCTCTAAAGTTCGAGTTGTGACAAATATAAAAAGTACCTATACGGAGCGTGCATGAACTACAGGGGGCAGCACAAAATCGACACAAGAGCCACATGTGGATAAAAAAAGTAACGATAACTAGGACAGTAATTTGTTTACGTATTCTTTTAATATGACAAAGATGTGTGTTCCGGCCGAATGTTATTGATACTCAGCGTGTCTAGAATATGCTTTTTTTTAGATGGGAGCTAGTTATTTAAACTTAATTAAGAGATTATGTTCCCTTAATTACAGGTTTTTTTGTATTGAATATTATCTTTAAAACATCTTTATTTTTATAAATTACCTAATGAGACATTTCTAAATGCTTTTGGGACTCATATCTATGTAGGTATGTTTTATATTGCTTTTATTATTTTTGTCGATTTTCACATAACCCTGGAATGTAAGCACTTAGGTACTATTCTTGGGTACATAATACAATTTCACACCATTCGGTTTGTTTATTTTTATGTTTTGGAGTATCTAGATACTCAAAAATACATTATCAACTAATTAAATATTATTTTTCATCTTTTTAATGAATATTTTCCGTCAATGCCAAATATCGATGTGCTGAAACATAGTCTCAGATTGCGCTACCAGATCGCAGTGCTTACGACGTGCACGTTCGCTATAGCAGTAGAAATGTATCATTTTTACATGTTCAAGCTCTACGCCAAAATTCATTAAAATTGGTTCAGACAGCGTTCGCTTGTATTTTTTAAATCGTTATAACCACCCGAAATTCCCGCTCAATCTTGAGCCAATACGTCACTCATTACAAAGGAATCGCAACAGTTCTTGCACCATATACCAGCCTATCCATTTACATTCTACGGTCCATTCCGGAAGAGTACGCATTTATTTATTGCTGAGCGGTTAATGCGAATATCGGGTCGGCTACACCGAACTGTTTCCCGAACATGTTTACAGAACCAACATGTGAAATAAGCTTTAGAATTAGAGAGGCATTTTGCGGGAATGTTTAACATGATCTTAGATGTTGGGTTGTGATAATGTGTAAAATATCTTTTTAACAAAGTAATGCTCTTAGTCTGTTACATAGAAAATGCCTAAACTTATTTATTATATTATTTACTAATGTTTTTGAGAAGAATTTCTAAGGTATTTGCAAGCTAAGCCGCATTTGGCCAGCGTGGCCTAAACCTTCTCAGTAGTAGAGGTGGCCCGTGCCCAGCAGTGGGACAGTATATAAAACAGGGCTGATATTATTACTTTGTCTAAATTTCAAGAGAGAAATAATTAGAAATTATAAAAAGGAGTTTTATTACATCTAATTATAAGCTTTTGGTTGTATAGAGTGGGAGATTATTAAGATTTTTTACATTTAAGGCAAATTCTACTTATAAATATAACGCACACACACTCACGCCCTTTATCCCCGGAGGGGTAGGCCAAGGCGCAACTAGTGCACCCAATTTCCGCCGAGCGTATTCAGTCTCGTGATGTGATACGGGGCGAGCCTATCGCCATATCGGGCACAAATTCCAGACTCCGGTACCTGATGCTGATTAGAAAAATCCAATATCACTGCCCGACCCGGGGATCAAACCCGAGACCTCAGCATTGCAGTCGTACCGTAATACAACTACGCTATCGAGGCAGTCCAGTAAATACAAATTGAACCTTATTAATAATAAACGTCGACACGAAACATAAACAAAGATACCATTGTCTTCAATACACATTAAGTTAACGTTATTTAACCTTATTTGCATCATTACATCATTTAGTTTCTTGCAGGTGTTAAACGGTATCATATTATTCGGTTTTAACATAAAATCAGGACTGCATGCCCTAAGAGACAAGCAGAAGTTCAATTAGTGCAAATGGTGGGATTATGTTTAACGCTTGCCGCACACGTTCGGTTTCCTTATTAGGTTTCCTGATCAGGAATTCAGATTCGGAATTCCGAGTGACTAGCGCAAACGTCCGGTTTTTTGTACCAACACGTTCGGATTCCTAATCAGGTGTCCTGATCAGGAATTCAGATTCAGGAACGTGTGCGCGTTGTTGAACATTTTCTATGTAAGCGGAGCATTCAGGTTTCCGAATCTGAATTCCTGATCAGGAAACCTAATTAGGCAACCGAACGTGTGCGGCAAACGTAAACCATAATTTTATGCTGTTAAGTGCTAGATCTATGGACATATATATCACAAATGTCAATTGACAACTCCGATGTTACTTTAAATCTATACTCAATATGTTAAGAGGAAATGTTTGTTTGTAGGTTTGTAGGGGCTAATTTCCGGAGATGCTGAATCAATTTTGAAAATTCTTTCACTAATAGGAAGCTACATTACTTTTTATTACGGGAAAATGTAAAGCGGGACTTTCATCCCGGAAAAAATCACGTGGGCGGAGCCGCGGGCTGATCAAAAATATTAAATAAATTTCACTTACCTGCTGTGGGTTTTAACCCAAACACTCTGGCTTCACCTTTCTTCCAGACTAATTAAGCCATTGTTATTACAAAGAATTAATTAGGTCTACATAAAATGACACAAGGACCCTTTACATTGGTTATACTCTATTAAATATAGGTTACGCGACCTCAAAGTTCACAACTCTTGACGGCGTTACAAACGAAAAAAAAGCTATTGTATTTGACATAAGGTGTCTTTTATATCATAAATGACCTTATTTCTTGAGCCTTGTTTTTATGCTAATGACGAGACGAGCAAGCCGCAGTAGTAACACCACACTGTCCAGTACTTCATCCATTCGATTTTTAGTATTATAATGCCTAGCATAATGTTATATGGTGCCCAAGATATGCCAAACTTCATGTAACAAAGTATTTTGATCTTTGCGCATCTTCTTGATTGAGCCAATTTTCAGTTGCTGTATTACACGACTAATAAGCTTTAAGAAGAAATCTTAATACTTTAAAAGTCAGCATTGCACAGATAATTCCTTTGCTACTATCGATATTTCGCACGACCCTATTTACAATGCAGTTACTTTTTTTTTTTTTTTTTTTGTTGACGCGGAGAAAGTGACTTATTACTACCGCCCAGTGTTCAAGGGGAACGACTGAGCGGTTATGTTGGGTTCACTGTGCCTTACGACCCGACGTTGAGCCGCCCGGAGAGATGGAAAACGTCGGGCGACTGCCGGGCCGAGTCCCTAACCTATGTACACCGCACGGCATACCAACCAAAACTCCGCGGTGGCCATCTTCGGCGCATTAGGGACGGCTGCGGGCTTCCTCCGACTCACGTCTAAGTTGTCGTCCGCAACCGCCCCTGCGCGTACCGCTGTTGCGGTCCGTCTCCTGTTGTTGGGGGGGCTCAGAAGCCCCCGTACACCGAAGGACGCCCTTGGCGTCAAAGGCAGCGTGAGACACGCTGCCGTCCATCACAATGCAGTAACTGCCGTTGATATACTTTTCAACAGAGGCAATTAAAGACGGTTTCATGCATAACTTTATTGTTATCCAAATTTTGGAAGACGATATAGATATACTGTTTTCGTGATAAAATATATCCGAAATGATTAAATAATTTATGAAATAATCCGAAATGGCAATATATTGAGCGTACAGTCAGTAGCATAAATATCTGTAAAAAATCAAAATTTCAAATCGCCTATATACACGTTAAGTTAAACTGATTTTTTTTTTTTCGTATGAAGTAAAGCAAATCTCTTTTATTTTATTTTTGTGAAGAGAAAAAAACATTAGTAAGATCACAAAAGTATGTAGGCAATTTGAAATTTTGAATTCGTTCATATACTTATGCTGGTGACTTACATTATTAATTGGCACATGCAATTTATGACTGTTCACTTACTCTCAAGTGACTTATTTACTCGCTTGCCCTTGTATTATCAAAAAAAAAAAATGTTTTGACACAAAATAAATATTACTTTTCATTTAATGTTCCCGTAGCGGTGTATTTCAACCATATACATTTAGCGAATACGAGATATCATTAACGTTAAAGCATCGGTAATAATCGTTCGTCTTGCAACTAGCGGTTGGCGCTTTGCAACTGGCAACTACCTAGCAATTAGGATCCAGGAAAATCGCCGTGGGCTATGAGACCCTCTGTCCTAATGTAGACGATCGTCAATCTGTAATTTCTTGAGTTGACATTATGGTGTATAAAAATAAATAGATATATTATAGTTGCCGATATATTACAACTTGTAATACTTTTCAGTATTCTGTGCTATAACAATTAAATAGTATAAACTATAATATCCTATATACGTTTCTTATATCTTTGGGGTTCAATTTATTAATTAAAGTTAAGAAGTTACAAACATCTAAACTTTGAATTAATAAGGATTTAAAATCGTTCATCGACAATAGCTGCCGAAATTTCCAGAGATAACTTATCCCCCCATTTTAAGTTACCATTTACAATGGGAGGTCAAGCCTTCATTTGGTCGCCTGAATCCGTCCCCGAGCCGGCGAGTGGCGAGTGTCCGTGAGCACAGGCGCACTTTCTTCGAGCACCGCGAGAGGGCGAGACGAGGCACGCGACCGCTACTCGTGCCCGGCTAGTTACGGACACCTAATGTTATCGATGTTTCATACCGGTTTTTATCGATGTAGATTATTATGATAGTTCATTTAATGAATTTAATTACTATTCGTTTAAATATAAATAGGTGCACGTTACTTCAAAGATTAAATGCGTGACTATTTTAAATGAAATAAACACACACTAGTTCACATTATAATAAAAGAACTGAAACAGAACGCGGCATTTATTCACACAAATTATCACATAAATAAAACGAAGAAACTTCCATTTCGAATTTAGAACAAACGAACAGATTTGTAGATTTGAATTTAGAATCACCAACGGCCATCGAGCATCGACATATCGATGCAAACTAGGCACATTCTCGTTACAAGTGGCACGAGCCGATAGTATCAGGCAGGTCGATGATACAAGCAGATTGTTTCACCGCACCGCAGCGCCCTCTGTATACCGAGCTATTTACTCCATTGTTAATGCTACCATTAATCGCAATATCGAATCACGTTTGGAAAGTATTATGTTGGTTTTTGATTTATGTAATTGGTATTGTCGGAAGTAATGATACGAAAATAATGTCCTGCAATCAGTCGGAATGTTCAAGTGTTGGGTAGTTTTAAATTAAGCTCTAGTTTAATTTTATATTAGTATTTTTTTAAACTCTAGTTTAAAGTTTATAACTGTTTATAAATATAGATATTTATCCAACAGTCTTGCATATTTTCAAGCGCTTGTGTATCTTTTAAATGTTACAACCTTAAACGCCTTGAAACAGTTATAAAATTTGTAAATATTAATTATAGATTTGTCCTAAATTACTTAAATTTCATATTATGTTGACTGATATTATTACAAACGTTTAGTGTTGACGTATAAGATAATTTTTCACGAAATTAAATTCTATATTTCACTTTGAAAGAAGAAACGACAGAAAACAAAGATTTTACTCCAATTTTACCTAAAGCTTTAAGAGGATTCCAAAATTGGTTTCATTTTTATTAAATTTTACTTCTCTTGTTTCTTTCATTAATCACTTGAGCCATTCATAAAGATTATATTTATTTACTCTCTATACGCTATGGAAAGTTAACCCAAACGTCGTATCGTAGAAATCACATTAAACAATTAACAATAAGGCGTTCACTGCCATAAATAATTTATTAATGTGACAAAAACAAAATAAAAAATATAATTAAGGGAAGCTATTAAGCTCACATTAAATATTATTTCAGCAATCCACAAGCTGTTTCTAGTTATAAACACATTAATTTTAACAACAATTATAAACATTAAACAATTACAAATTCCTAAGATGCTCGAGTAAGATAGGCAGAATAAATACATGCACATTATCGTAAAATGAGCTAAGTATTTGCACAAATCTACGAGTTAACTGTTGTATACACATTGGTATTTCAGTTAAGCAACACAGCAATAGTATACAAGCTTTAGACACATTTTAATAGTTGAGGACATTGGACATTGGAAAAGACGTGGAGCCTGGATTTCAAAACACCTTTTTGTGTTCCATTAGATATTTCTATACTATACTAGCTTTTGCCCGCGGCTTCACCCGCATAAAAGAGTTAGTAACCTGAATAAACCTGCTATACATTTTCCGGGAATAAAAAGCAGCTTAAAACTTTTTCAGGGTCTAGAACCATACCAAATTTCATCGAAATCCGTTTTTTACTTTTTGAGTTTATCGCATACAAACTTTGCCACCCCTTTTTACCTCTTTAGGGGTTGAATTTCGCAAAATCTTGTCTCAGTGAGCATTTACGTCCTAAAAAGAACCCCCGTGCAAAATTTTTGACTCCTAGAACTGGTAGTTTCTGAGATATCGTGATGTGAGTGATTGAGTGAGTGACCTTTCGCTTCTGTATAGTTAGGTATAATCTATATCTAGTTTAGTGCGAATATAGTGTGTGCGTAAGTGTATCTTTGACTAAAAGTGTATTATTGCTGCTGCGAAGAATTCTCTTAGAGCACTAGTAGTGGCGTTAGGGCGTAATAAAACAGTATGGGACTTTCCCTAATCTGAAGCTATAGATCAGGGAAAGCCGCATACAGTTTTATTTTTATGAGACTTAGAACATGATTTTCTATATTGAGAATACCTTCACCTTACACACTATTTATAAGTTTATTAACATTTTTACCCTTCAAGCCCCGCTTATATATATAGATGTATGGGAAAACCCTATGTATATGGACACCGGTGTCCGTCGCGGGGCTTGACGAGTCAATATTAAAATAAATTGCTTACATCTCCGCTTTCATATTTTATTTGAAAAGAATACATCTATACTAATATTATAAAGCTGAAGAGTTTGTTTGTTTGAACGCGCTAATCTCAGGAACTACTGAACCAATTTTGAAATTTCTTTCACTAATAGAAAGCTACATAACTCCTGAATGCTATAGGCTACTTTTTATCCCGGGAAAATATTTTTGTCCCGGAAAAACTTTTTCACGCGGGCGGAGCCGCGAGCACTACTAGTTTTTCATAAGATTAGTAAAAGAATCCAACGGCTTCCGTCTGATTGACTTTACTAAGTAAAACATCGATCCCGTTTAGCAGACTTTTCATCACATTCCTACAACTTTTTACTACATGCAACGTTGCAAACATCTACATAATAGCAATTGTCAACCATCACAAGTTGACCTCTCGCGTGTCACACAACGCCAACCCGTCAAACAATAGACAGAGTTCACGACAGTTGGCGACTTAGATTGGGCGGTTTCTATGAAATGCTTTCGGGTGATATCGTCAGAGCTCGGCAGTCCCCGCCCCCTGTATCCATCCCGCTCTCTCACAAAGGCCCGGCTTCAGTTTGTCTCGTGCGGCGGAGGCGCGTGCACGCCACTCCCACTATGTCAGTCAGTTTTCCAATTATTACGTAGGAGCTTTTTGCGCCCGCGCACCGATTGATAAAGCTTTCTACTTGAATGGGTGAGGTAATATATAGACTGACGATGCTGTACATTAATGATAGGAATAAGATTAATATGTATCTTGTATAGGTGTTTTTCTTTTAGTATTTTAGGATTCGTCATTCGTTTATAACAAAGTAACTTTAAATCATGCTTCAATATTTCATGGTCTGAAGTGATGATATACATAATAAGTATACCTTAAAAGATGCAAAAATAAAAACTCTGCTTTAAAAACGACTTTATACTCTACATATTTTAAAAAGCCGAGTTGCTAGTACACTAATGTATACACAACACAATAGTTTTTCCTTATTTTATGACTAAACTCCTCGCATTCACTTAAAAATGTACCAATTAAAAAAGAGAACACACAAACTATAATTACATTATACAATAATCCCATAGAAAAAGCAATTACCATAAATACAAAAAAAAATACAATAAAACTAGACAAACAACAAAACTGGTCAGAACTTTTTCTGGGTTGTAATGATGTGAATTATATGGTCAGCATTTTTTATGAGATAATTAGAACAGCCACTTGTCGCTTTGTGCCATTTGTTAGCACAAGCCGATCTCGAAGACGTCCTATTTGGTTCACCCGAAATCTAACACGTTTGATAAATGAAAAGGAAAGACTCAGGCGTAGATACAAGAAATACAGTAACCCCCTAGATGAAATATCACTTAAAATTGTAAGTAAAAGGTGTGATAAACTAGCTACTGTCTGTTACAACTTATATATTAAAAATATAGAACATGCTATTACACTAAATTCAAAATGTTTTTGGTCATACATAAAAGGAAAACAGACTGGTTACAGTAGATACCCTGCCGTTCTTTCAGATGGTAGTTCACTAGCGTCAGATGGTACTGGCATATGTAACTTATTTGCTACACATTTTGCAGCGGTTTATTGTGACGACAGTGGGTATTCCAGTATTGATGATAAGAACACACCCTGTGGGGGAAGTTTTAGTCTCTTCACCCTTAGCCCAGATACTATTGCTAAAAAACTTAAAAGCCTAAACGTGAATAAGGGTACGGGACCTGACGGTGTCGCACCAATCTTTATCGTCAAATGTTCCTCGTATTTAGTTGAACCTCTATACAAAATCTTTAACACATCATTGCAAACTGGTGTTTTTCCGGATAAGTGGAAACTAGCTAAAGTGGTACCAATTTATAAGAGTGGTGATAATACGCTAGTCACAAGTTACCGACCCATATCCATCCTTTCTGTTTTTGGTAAAATATTTGAGTCGCTAGTGTGTCCTTTGATTCAATCCCACTGTAGACATCTGATAACTCCACACCAGCATGGATTTGTTCCTGCCCGTTCAACCTCTACTAACCTAGTAAACTTTACCGAATTTCTAGCCGAAGCCATGGACAAACATAAACAAGTAGATGTCATTTACACGGATTTTAGTAAGGCGTTCGACCGTGTATCTCATATAATTCTCACTCGAAAACTTTCATATTACGGTTTCACTGGTTGTTTTCTGGCTTGGTTGAACTCATATCTGTCTGAGCGTTCTTTCTATGTAGTTGCCAATGGCTATAGCTCGGGTAAACATGAAATCTTGTCAGGCGTCCCTCAGGGCTCTCATCTAGGGCCCATCTTATTTAATATTTTTATAAATGATGTTCCTGACTGTTTTCAAAATTCTCTTCCGTTCCTCTACGCGGATGATTTAAAGATTGTAAAAATTATCAACTCAGATATTGATATATCACTATTACAGGATGATCTTAACAATCTATCCAACTGGTGCTCCGATAACAAAATGTCTCTAAATCTAAGCAAGTGCTTCTATCAACGATTTACCAAAAAACTTAAAGTAATAACCTCCGAGTACAATATTTCTTCTCATCCTCTTGAGGAAGTTATTCAAAATAAAGACCTCGGCGTCATTTTTGATAGTAAACTTTCATTCCTACCACATATGGACAACGTTGTCAAAAAGGCATCGAAAATGCTTGGTTTTGTTATCAGAAATGGCAAAGTATTTCGCAATACACGAACGAAAAATATACTTTACTACAGTCTCGTGCGCAGTATAATTGAATATGCTAGTGTTGTATGGCGCCCACACTACTCCACTCACTGTTTACGGCTAGAAAGAATTCAAAAGCGATTTTTGTGGCATCTTGCTCGCTCTACGAATCCTGACAAAAAACCCTTTTCGTACGAACATGGACTAAAACATTTTAAAATAGTTTCTCTTGCTAAAAGGCGAGAACTTTTGGATTTACAATTTCTCTACAAACTGCTGCGAAATCAAATTGATTGTTCACCGCTGTTGGAGAAAATAAGTTTTAGAGTCCCGTTTAAATATCCTAGATATAAAATAAAACCACTTGTTCCACCTTTTCGTAATACAGTCACAGGTGCTAATTCTCCGTTGTGTCGCATGAGTAAATTGATGAATAATTATTGTAATGTGGTAGATGTCAATTACCAAACTTTCGCCAACTTTCGAAAGAGCATATTGGAGGATGTTGGGGGTGCAAGCATTGTTTCTGGGGGTACATAGAATTAAGTAGTCCTTATCTTGTTTTGTTTTCTACTTTTTTTCAATCTCTTTGTTTAAATGGGCTCCACGCCTTTTTTTCATAATTTTACGTTAATTTTAATTACAAGCATATCGTTTGTAACCGTCACTTAGTTTAAAGTTATAACTTTTATATAATGCACGCTGTGTTTACCTATAAGTGGTTTGTCACATTTAGATTAACACTATAACTATATTTAATATAACACTATGTAATAATGTGAAAACTGTTGGTGGACCTAATTAAAATAAATAAAAAAAAAAATAAAAATAAAATAGACAAAGGTCGCAGAAACTCCACACAATTAACGATCAAGCGCTTAAAACAACAAAACCATTAAATCTTGAACTCCATTAGTTGGTAAAAGTCAGCAGAGATAAAAATACGATAAGGATAGGGTTCAAGTGACCTTTGGCTTTTAACACTTTGTCGATTTAGTGTATCTACTATATCGAAATGGCGGTGTTAAAGATGACAAAAGAGAAGTACATAATTCGTTTAAACCTTGAAATCCTCCTAGCCAGTTTCGGCCACGGCGGCCAATCTCAACGGAGATCAGCCAGGTACGCAGGAGATATTATAGTGCACAAGTGTGTGCGCAATACACAGGTGCACTCGCTATTCCTTCACTCTCATAGTCCGGTGAGACGGCAATCCGACATGACCGGAGAGAGATCAGGCGCAGGACCAACGGCTTTACGTGCTTTCCGAGGCACGGGGGTATCACACCGCCAACTTCCTGACTCCGAGCTGCGACTGAGTAAATTTTAAGATGGAAAAACCCAGTCACAATTTTTTTGGCTCGACCCGGGATTCGAACCCAGGACCTCAGCGCGCAAATCGTACTCGTAATGCGTACGCAATACCACTACGCCACCGAGGCACCTTACACCTTAAACCTTACACAAGAGCTGAACCTTATGGTATCTATGTCTACATAAAAGCGTGGGCCAGATGCTGTCAATATGATGTCGAAAAACTCTACGTAACTATGAAACTAATAGTTATTCCAATGGCTGAAATAAATGAGATTGATGGCGATGTAAAGTGCTTTGAAAAAACTATATTTAAAAAAATATTTCATTTTGTCAATTTTTTTATAGTGAAGTGGTTCTCAGTAAGTTGACAGTTAATTCGTTGAAAATTTTAAAAAAATATATTAATACTTAAAACAAAAACTTTGTACTTAAGCACATTCGCACACGGAGGTGTAAGATTTAGCGTAATTGAAGTTCATATAGAAGAGTGCCCAGACTGCCTCGATGGCGTAGTTGTATTACGGTATGACTGCAATGATGATGTGTTGGGTTCGATCCCCGGGTCGGGCAAAAAGATATTGGGTTTTTCTACTCAGTATCAGCCCGGAGTCTGGAATTTGTACCCGATATGGTGATAGGCTCGCCCCCTATCACATCATGGGACGGAATGCGCACGGCGAAAAATGGAGGCACTAGTTGCATCTCTGCCTACCCCTCCGGAGATAACGGGCGTGAGTGTGAGTGTGTGTGTGCATGTGTGTAGAAGAGTGCAGAAAAATATAATTTATGATTTGCGGTCAAATTTTGATCACTGTACGACCACCACTAATACTAGTTGTTTAAAGAATAAAACAATCTAACAAAGTATCTGTAAGATGCCATAATAAGCGAGGAAAGTGAACAAGCGTTTACAATCTAAACAAAAAACAAAATTATTTCACCAGACTGAGATATGTCGGAAAAATAAAGTAAGAAAGACAACAAAAAGCCACAATTGTATACGAATGACGCTCCGAGACAAACTTATGATGACCGTATCAAAAGATTTATATTTGACGAACAGACAGGACTTGCGGTTTTTGTGTTTTATATAAAAACTGAGAATGTAACTTCATTGACTAGAGACATGGTTACATCTCTAATAAGATTTATATCTTACGAATGGTAAACAATAGAATAATATATTTTTATAGTATTTGTTAAATATTTTTACTTATAACTCGAAATGGAAATGATAATTAAAAATTGTGAAAAATAAATTACAAGGTTTAAAGTCTGCTGGAAGAGATAGAGATATCGAGATATTCCTGCTATGCATCCACACATTCATTCCTCTATTTAAAATTTAAAATAATAGATATTCTCATTTTCAATCAATTTTAATACTGTTCCCGTAGAAACGTATTTTAAACTAGCTTTCGCTCGCAGCTCCGCCCGCGTGAAAAAGTTTTTTCGGGATAAAAGTCCCGCTTTATATTTTCCTTTCTAGAGTATAGTATATAAAATACCAAATTTTATCGAAATGCCTTCAGTAGCTTCGGAGATGTGCATTAACAAACAAACAAAAAAATAGACACAGGAAGGAATTATGAAAATCGCTGATTTGTTTTCTATTACTCTTCTTTAGTCGCCCCCTTTCTTTTTTATCACATTTCTTTAAAAAGAAAGAGATATTTTATTGCTGGGACAAACAGATTACAAATTTAAACATACAAAAAAAATATAGCGTAATATTGTACCAACAATAGGAACCCTCATTCAGCTTCTTACTACAGTACGGTCTAACCACTACTGCAGCGCTGATTTCAATGTACAGACACACCGGTTCTACGGCTTTATTATATGTATAGATTTAATTATAATTTGCATGTAATTTAAGCTCTGGGTACGATGGACGACCCCGAGTCAAGCAATTAACATGGGAGCGCTCAACTAAAAACAGTTATTAGGGATTTGAAATTAGCTCGATAAACTGTAGGTTTTGGGGATACAGAGGCACACTTATTAACTAATAACTAGGCGTAGAAAGTTTAGATCAAAAGAAAGACACTTAAATATTTTTAGCATCATACTGCCAAGCTATTTTCTTCATATTCATAAGCGTCAATATTTTACTGCTAATTTCCACCACACAGTACAAAACATCATATACGCAATATCTATGGTTTACCCTGATTAAATCATACCTCTCATTCGTTAAAAACGCTACTTAAAAAAAAAAAAAAAGGCATTGTGAAACGATGGTACCAGATTATAATTACCGGACGAGCTCCACACAGCCAGCAGCCCATGCGAGTACACTTCATACTTAATACCAATCTTTATAGTGTAATGCGGGTTTGAATAGTGATGCTACCACGATTATCGATCTCGATAACCAGTAAACATAACTTACGGACGGCTTATATTTTTTCATAACGTTCCATAATTAAATATAGGTTTAGATACACGCGAAAGTCCCAACACTATCAAATATGATGAACGAGCCGCCATAATTCGCCGGCGCGGCTATTTATCGAAGTTGCGCATCACTAGCCGGGAGCAAAGGTTCCAGAGCCGGCCGAGGCATCAATTTGCGCAGTAGCCGCCTCGGGCGCCGCGGTGCCCCTGTCATTAGCCCCCGTACCCCCTCACTCCAAAGGAACATACTTTAACCTTTTTTGCTCCCAGCAACCTGTTCTGGCTGCTGGGTGCAATTTAAAGCGGGGTTCATGGCCACGGGCGGTACGCAGTGCCTATCTGTTGACTGTAAATAAAATGTGGACAGGTTGAGTTGTGACGTTTTTCATAGTTTGCATAATAAGCGTTGGCGATCGAGATTAAATGTTTTATGTATAAGTTTTGTTATATAAGTTATTTATAATGTATTAACATCGTGGGAATCAGGAAATCGGTTTCGTGTCTATCGCCAGTTGTAACTTTAGTGTAGTGAAACGTGTAGTGCAACGAGTAGAAGTCTACTTTCAGGCTAACATCTTGAAAGTAGAGTTCTCCGTCGAAACATATTTCGACGGTCCCATAGAACAAAGTCGTATATGCAAAATGTTAGCTTTTCAGTAGAGCGCTTTGAAAGTCGTAAGTTTGTATTTTTGTGCGAATTAGTGCTATTTTCACACATTAGGTTCAAAGTTGTTACTGAATCCTAATAGATAATGTGTCCTTCATGTGTAACTTGTGATTTTCACAATAAATTAGACTTTCAAAGCGCTCTACTGAAAAGCTAACATTTTGCATATACGACTTTGTTCTATGGGACCGTCGATTTAATCACAGTTGCAGATGGAAATAACAAAGTATTTGAAAAACTATTTTGTTGCTAACAACAAAATCGTTTATTTGCCTTAAAAATCATGCAGTAATATATCGCACCTTTAAGATGAAAACGACACAATTCAAAAAGATAGAAAATTGAGCCATCGTCATAAAATTACTTAAAACGAAGGTCCAAATACAATGGGTGCGTTCCACTAAGCGTTCACAACGCCCAAAATACTCTTTTGGCCGTTCCACATGGCGACTACGATCGTTGTGGTCGCGGCGAAAACGTCATTAATGACGTCATAACTCACGCTCACGAGAAGCCCACAACGACCCATCTCTGGAGGTGGGTCGAAGTGAGCGTTGAGAAAAATAGCAAAGTTGTCAGAACTAAAAAGTCGAAGTTTTCTATTTTCACGATTATAATTTTCTAAAATTGTATTCTATTCTTCATCTGAACTGGATGAACTAGTACTTTCGACAGTATTATTGCATGCACGCATCATCAAATAACCTAGTGTTGTCGCTAAAGACATTTTGAATCTATTTGAATGTACAATAATTGAATACTTAATTGAAATTACATATAAAAATTGAATTATATATTTATTTTTCGACATAAACCAACTTCACTTATAATTATTAAAATTTACACTTAAAACTCATTAAAACTTAATAATGGTAGTTAACCTATGTTATCAACTTCCGGTCCAAGCTTCAGCAGCACATCTTTTTAAATATTATTTTATAATTTATTAATTTAATAAACTTAATTAAGTTAATTATTAGAATAATTTTAAGAGCAATATGCAAATAATAAGTACGCCGTCCGGTTGTTACCTTCCGGCGGACATAATTAATGTAAATCACCTTTTATACAATTAATTATAATTCTTGGTTATTACTTATCAAAATACTTGTTTAATGCACTATTATTTAATGTCATATAATTTGATACATATTGGAAATATTTAGAGTAACTTGATTTAATAGGCTGTTGTTCTTTTTGAATTCATTCGAATGTATAAAAGCCCGTTGTAGCACTATGCAGGGCAGTTGAATTGTAACCTCTGTTGGAATATAAACTGTGAACAGATAATATAGTGATCCTAACTAAGTGTCGTTTTGCTGCCAGTAACCACCCCGAATATACATCGTCTACATCTCAGAAGTGGGATCATGTCAGGCCCATTTATTGATGGTATCGGCGTAAAGAAAAGGAGGTATGTGGAAATTTTGTCTTCTAACGATAACGAAAACCAAGATTTTTTTTCTTCATCTGAGAGCGAGGATTCTACTTTCAAACCCTACAAACGGAAAAAGCGACGGGTAACTCAAATAGACGCCGAAGTTATCCCGACTTTTCGGCCGGATGAGAAAACTAGTAACGTGAAAGGGTGGTTACATAAAATCGACCAGTTAGGTGATGTATATAACTGGGACAATACGGATCGTCAGTTCATTATGCAAATTCGCCTTCGGGGTTCCGCAAGGGAATGGTACGACGATTTAGAAAATTATAATCTCACGTGGAGTGAGTGGAAAAATGCCTTAGAAAACGCATTCCCGCGTTCTACAGACTATGTTGATCTTCTAGAAATTATGTTGGCAAGAAAAAAAAACTGATAGTGAAACGATGACGAAATACTTCCATGATAAAATATCTTTACTGAAGAAATGTAATATTATAGGCGAAGCGGCGATTTCATGTGTGATCAGGGGTTTACCGATTGAAATAAGAGCTAACGCAAAAGCTTTTCAATGCGATACACCACAGCAGCTTTATTATGGGTATTTATCTTCCCTCGAAAATTATAAGCAATTGGAAGCTTCTAGCAGTTCTAAACGACCGAATACGACGTGGAAGAGAGGCGGCGAAGTCGCAACAAGCTCGCGGGATAATGAAATTTTACCCAAGAAATGCTACGCTTGTAGAAGACAAGGACACGAAGCCAAGGACTGCAGAGTTCCACGATGTGAAATTTGTCATCGCCCGGGCCACACCGCTTCCACCTGTTGGTATGCTACCAGTTCATCTCGACAGCAGCAGAAGGTCGGTAACATCTTTTTTACAACATACAATATTTATATGGATTTGTATAAAAAAGTGGTCAAAGTTAAGGGGCATAGGCTTATAGCATACATAGATACAGGTAGTAATTTGAACATTCTCAGTGTGAAACGAGCTAGTGATTTAATGTTAAAAATTGTGCCTTCAATGGTCAAAATGAAAGGCTTTGGGGGTGCATATTCTAATTCATTGGGAACCTCATGGATAGATATCAATGTTGATAACATTAAAATAAGTGGTTCTGTTGAGTTAACCAATTATGATTTGGCTGACATAGATTTAATAATAGGTCAAAGTATGATTAATCAAAGAAATTTAAAATTGGTTATTACCAAAAACTCTGTAAATTTTGTAAAAGACGTAGAGCCCAATAGCTATCTATATGACTTACAGTTAGATATGATGGACTTTGTTACGAAATTTCCAATCTATTTGAAAAACTACACTGTAATCCCGCAACGAAGTACGGCATTAGTGGAAGTTTTTGTTGACATAGCTAGTTATAGTGACTGTACATTTCTAACTAACTTTGTGTATTATGAGCTTGGAAGTATGGCTTATATTATTGTAGGCGGTCTTATAAGGTCAAGGGATTGCTATTTAAAAGTAATTAACGTGGGAAATGATATTATTGAATGGAAACCAAAGAAGCTTATAGCACGCGCCGAACTTGTTAGTGACTTAGAATGTAATAATAATAATAGCAAAGTGATGACAATTATTCAACCTTTCCATAATAAGTTACAATTATCCGATTTAAACGTAGGAAACTTAAATGACGATGAACACAGAAAATTACTAGAGCTATTAAATAAATTTGGATACTTGTTTGCAAAAGATTCGAAAGATTTAGGTTGTACAGACATGTTGGAAATGCGTATACACACTACAACTGAACAACCAGTATACTGCAAGCCTTATCGGCTTTCTCATAAAGAAAATGAAATTGTTACTGAGAAAGTTCAAGACCTTATTGACGCTCGCATTATTAGAGACTCTACTTCCGATTATGCCAGCCCGGTAGTTCTCGTAAAGAAAAAAGGGGGAGATTATAGATTATGCATAGACTACAGGGCATTAAATTCTCGTACAATAAAAGATAGATATCCCCTGCCCCATATAGAGGACCAGGTTACTCGTTTATCAGGAAAATCATTTTTTACAACATTAGATCTCGCACAAGGGTATTATCAAGTTAAAATATCTGATGATTCTATTCACAAGACCGCGTTTGTTACGCCCTCTGGTCATTATGAATTTTTAAAGATGCCTTTTGGTCTGGCCAATGCACCTGCGGTATTCTCGCGATTAATTAAAATGGTTTTAGGTGAGCTAGGTGATGATGTAGCAACATATCTTGATGATGTTATGTTGCCTACAGTATCTGTTGATGATGGGCTCAGGTTATTAGAAAAAGTCTTGCAATTATTGTCCAAGGCTAACTTAAAACTAAATTTAAGTAAGTGTTCGTTCTTAAAACAAAACGCCAACTATTTAGGTCATGAAATAACTGCGGGTACAATACGACCAGGGCAGGCCAAAATTAGTTGCGTAGTTAATTATAAGAAACCGCGAAATGTACATGAGATTCGTCAATTTATCGGTCTAACATCTTACTTTAGGAAATTTATTCGTGGATTTGCAGAGATAGCTAGACCACTCACAAAACTCACTAAAAAGGATGTTGAGTGGAATTGGGGTCCAGATCAAGAAAATTCTTTTCAAACCCTAAAGGAAAGCCTTGCAGAAAGACCGGTTTTAGGAATATACGATAGAAATGCCCGCACTGAAATTCATACCGATGCAAGTAAATTAGGATTAGGTGGTATTCTCTTGCAATACCAAACTGATGATATGCTGAAACCAATTGCGTATTTCAGTAGAGTTACTTCCAAAGAAGAACAATTTTATCATAGCTATGAGTTAGAGACCTTAGCTGTTGTAGAATCTCTAAAAAGATTTAGAATATATGTAATAGGAATCCCCATAACTGTAGTGACCGACTGTGCGGCTTTGCGAACTACTTTAACTAAAAAAGACTTGATTCCCCGCATAGCCCGGTGGTGGCTATCAATACAGGACTATGACTTGCAGATTGAGTACCGATCTGGGGATAGAATGAAACATGTAGACGCATTGAGTAGAAACCCGATAGGTAGTATTTTAATGGTAAAAGAGTCTGATTGGCTATTAACTTTGCAAATACAGGACGAAAATATTCAGTCAATTTTGAATCAATTGCAAAATGGTACGGATAATAGAGATATAGTTAATAATTATACAATAAAGGATGATCTTCTCTATAGAAAAACGCTTAATGGTGATCGTTTCGTTATACCTAAATTAGCAAAATGGAGCTTGCTACAGAAATTTCATGATCAGATAGGCCATCCAGGTTTTGATAGAACCGAAAAAACCATTAAAGCCCAATTTTGGTTCAAGGGTATGACTAGATTTATTCGAAAATACATAAAATCATGTCTCCGCTGTGCTTATGGAAAGGGGGAATACGGTAAATTGCAGGGAGGAATAACTAGAGAAAGCGTTAACGTTACTAGGAAACTTAACGGGTTATATACTGGACCATATAAAGTAAGCAAAGCTGACCAATCATTAGATCGTTACACGATAAGCAGCATAAAGGGTATGAAGGGATACAGAAAGTTTACGGCAATAGTACGCGGCGATGCCCTACGACCTTATAATTCAGCTATTTCTGATGAAAGTAGTGGAAGTGATCATGAAGTCGACAGAGATGACCTAATAGACCTGTTAGAGAGTTAAATAAAAATGTTGTGTATATCTTATTATTAATTTCATACTGGTATTCGAAATAAATCCTTTTTACGAGTACCTATTATTTACCACATAAGCTTATGACAAGGAACCACTATAAATTTATTTACCTATTTCAATTCCAGATTCATTAAAACTTTGTGATCATACATACATAAAAGCTGTGTGGTCATATATAAATGAAAGCTGTGTGATCATATATAAATAAAAGCTGTGTGATCATATATAAATAAAAGCTGTGTGATCATATATAAATAAAAGCTGTGTGATCATATATAAATAAAAGCTGTGTGATCATATATAAATAAAAGCTGTGTGATATTATGTAAATTAAAGCTGTGTGATCATATTATAATTATATTATGTATAATATATACTATATAAAGTGTTATTGTCATTTACGTCAACAAGTATACTGCTTCTATTATTTTAACTTTACAGATGCCGACAGTCAACGAAAAACCAGGATCAAGTGGGGTGACTGATCGCCGTGGGACACGGCAAACGCAGGATGGCCGAGTGTTATCAACTTCCGGTCCAAGCTTCAGCAGCACATCTTTTTAAATATTATTTTATAATTTATTAATTTAATAAACTTAATTAAGTTAATTATTAGAATAATTTTAAGAGCAATATGCAAATAATAAGTACGCCGTCCGGTTGTTACCTTCCGGCGGACATAATTAATGTAAATCACCTTTTATACAATTAATTATAATTCTTGGTTATTACTTATCAAAATACTTGTTTAATGCACTATTATTTAATGTCATATAATTTGATACATATTGGAAATATTTAGAGTAACTTGATTTAATAGGCTGTTGTTCTTTTTGAATTCATTCGAATGTATAAAAGCCCGTTGTAGCACTATGCAGGGCAGTTGAATTGTAACCTCTGTTGGAATATAAACTGTGAACAGATAATATAGTGATCCTAACTAAGTGTCGTTTTGCTGCCAGTAACCACCCCGAATATACATCGTCTACACCTATTAAAGCTTTTGCTTTATTTTTTCTAGCTCGCCATTTGTATTATTTCCTCAACGCCCAAAACGCTCCACAATCCATTCCACTTGGGTTTACGATAACAACGCTCAGGACTAAGTGGAACGGGAAAACTCGTGGTCGTGAGCGTGATCGTCGTGAGTGCTTAGTGTAACGTAGCCAATAATACTTCAAACACAGCCATATTCAAGCAGGAAAAGGACAAAACCGTTATATCGGTGCTTTTTTTATTATATTTTTATAAATTAGGGACTAGTTTTTAGTCATTTAAAAATGACAACTCAATTTTCTATTTTTTGAATTGTGTCGTTTTCGCTCTAAGGGTGCATATATGCAGTAATGACACAAAGACGTTTCAGTTTTAATATGCATTTGAAACATCAATTAAGTTAAGTAATTTTTAACAAACAATAAATGGTTACTTCGGTGAAATGTAACAACTTGAACTCCGCATTCCACAACATCGATATAATCAGAACCCTTTATTAACGTTAAAGCATTTCAAATAGAGGGCTAATCACAAACCTGTCTCCCATCTTTCTTCCACATTAAATCTAAACAAAAAGGTCAAACGAACCAAACTGGTCCGCGATCGTTCTCCAAACCTGTAATTTGACCCCCAATTAAACAATTTTCTCGAATATCATTCCACTTCATTTGGTCGGGACTCGGGTCACTCGTGACCCCGAGGCACAGGCATTAGAGTCCCGAACGGACTGGCGGTCTAACCCCCATTAAACATAAGTATGCCCCCGATCCAAATCGCCGAAGGTTGGCCGGGTCGTTGCGACCCTGCACTCCACTTTATTCGATATCTTTAAGGCGGCCAGTATTCTAATCTCGTTCCAAAGCGAGCGCTTTTTCATTTGCATAAAAGTAAATTTGCTGCCGAGGCCGGGATAACGCTAATGGCGAACTCAGAGGAAACAAAATGAGTCGCGCAAATTGACCTGTCGTAGAGCGGAGCGCGTCTCCGCCACCGCCGCCAGCGCCGCCACCGCCAGCCGCCGACCTGTCGCCGCAAAATAATTCCGTTCCCATGATCTAGCCAGTAGCTATCTCGCTTTAATTATTCATAGGCTTTTTTATACCCTATCGCTTTTTACCGCTCGACGGCCGCGCGCCGTCCGCTCCGAAGCCTTATAAAATTAAAAAATAAAATAATCGAACGTCGGCGCAATTTAAAAAAGAAATACGTCGGATGACACGGATCGAACTCCGGGCAAATGTCGCGCGGTAAAAAGTGGTCGAGCTCGGAGGTGGCTGTGGCCGGTGCGACGGGGGCGCGCGGGGGCAGGTGGAGGGCGCAGGACGTCACGTAGGCGGCGCGGTTTTTGTCAACGTTCCCGCGGAGATGACAGGTCGGTGGACGCAGCGCCGCGACCGCGACCAGCGCGACCCGCATCCGCCAACCTTCTTGATACTTGATAGTTTCTATTTAATTTAAATTTTACGGCAAATACTTATTACACATCTACGCGAGTCATTTTATCAGCTTTATTTGTACTGCATTCCGCAACGAGTGTGGATAACATTCTCAATTAACCTCATAGCGGAGTTGTTATTTATCTGTCTTAATATTCATTTTGCTATTACCAACTAAATGAATATGATAGTGACCTGTTCACAAATTACAGACAATGTAATAAAACCGTTAGCGAATAACAGTCATTTAGGATTTAGATTATACTTAGCTCAGTGCATATTAGCATAGCACTAACATAGAAATGACCTAATTGATATACGTATCGATTAAATTGAATATTTGTTAGTAAAATTTATATACTAAAGCAGATTAAATGAACTTATAAATTAATGACAAAAGTCTATTTACATATACATATACATATACACTCACGCCTATTATCCCCGAAGGGGTAGGCAGAGGCGCAACTAGTGCACCCATTTTTCGCCGACATTCCGTCCCATGATGTTTTTTTTTTTTTTTTTTTTTTTTTTTTTTTTTTTTATTCGGGCACGGCAAAGTGACTGCACCTCACCTGATGGTAAGCGCCTCACCTGATGGTATGTGATAGGGGGCGAGCCTATCGCCATTTATCTTTGTCTTATTTATCTTTATCATCAAAAGTCTATTTATCTTTGCTAATTTAATTAAAATTTCAATTGAATCAACATTTTAATCTATTTGTACACATACATTCCTTATGAGTAATGGCGAAACTGAAATGAAACCAAAAATATATACAAAAACACTATTAACCCTTTATCTTTATTTATCAACACATATTAAGCAACTACTTTAATTCTAAACTATAATCTATTCACTCTAATGAATACATAGAAATACAATAAAACAGAAACCTTTAATACAACGCGTAAAATAATGTAAATATGTAGATGATTGAGTCGCAGTATTCGAACGCGTCAGGTGCCGACCAACTAGATTGATATTATCCGTTCGGATTTTAATTACTACATTAAATTTTATGTACTACTCATGAATGGTCAGACGAAATTGCAACGGTCAGTGTTTTTTTCTTAGTCTAGCGCGGTTTTTGGTTGTATTGGTATTTAGATATAATTAATATGTACCTTTGTGACTTTTTGTAGTTATTATTATTAATTAAATGTATCTTGACTTATCAAGATACATTTAATAAGTAAAGGATAAGATAAGATACATTTAATTTTTTTTTTCATTTTTCTCTCTTCATAAGTGCAACCATGTTCGCGTACGTGATGTATAAAGTATTTTATTAATTTTACATTATTGCATATGAAATTGTATTGGTCTAGGCTCGCCTCGTTAAGACCTCAAGTAGATTCCCAGGACTTCAAAATAAATATTTAACTTGAAATATATAACTAACAACATCATTTCTCTTCGTTTCAGAATTTCCGTGAACAAAGAATCGACGGTGCAGGTCTGCCACTCCTAACGGAGGACCATTTAACAGGGATGCTGCAGATGAAGCTTGGACCAGCATTAAAACTGAGAGCAGTGATTGCCAGAAGACTCGAGCCCTGCGCACAATGCCAGGCAGCAGTTTCAACAGCCCCACATTCTTCTCCAAACAACATCACTAAAATCAACGGCGCTGCACTCAAATCAGAGCCGCGGAGTAACACCACCAGTCCCAGTTAGAACGATCTATTTTTAAACAGTTTTAAATTTTAGAATATTCTCGTCTCGTTCCTGTTATGCCAGTATTTTACTGACAAATCTTTTTTTTATGTTATGTGAAATGTAAATAAAGTGCACCTAAAAAAGTTGGCAGGCGGCATTTGTATAGAACGTTCTGTCAAATTTGAAATTCGAACAAAGAACGTTTTACAACACGTGCTCTACATTGCCAATTTGCTTGTTGATTTGTACCAAACTGTGCTTCTGTGTGGATAAAAGGTCTTCTACCGGGCTCATTATGCTCTTTGGTATAAATGTGAAGGTAGGCAGATTATATGAAACCTCGTTAATCATATTTTCCATACACTTCACAACACCAAGGTAATCAAACAGGTAATCAATAAGGAACATTATATTCATCAGCATTATGAAGATTTCGCTCAAAAGTTATGGTGGAGATGGTGCCAAATTGTTTGTAGTTGTCCTTCAAGTTTATATTAGTTTGGAAATATACCATAATCAATGTCTTATATTCCAGATTTACACTGGTTAAAAAATCTATGGCTGGTCACACATGTCTTAGATTTTTTTATATGAACTGTAGAGTCAAAATGACTTCACAAAACGTTAATTATATCGTATATATTGAATCTTTTCGTTATAGAAATTTCTCATAATGTGTGTGTGTCGCTACAAAGAATTATACAATTTAGTAACATAAATGATATGACACATGTTAAATTTAACGTAAATTCTTCGGTTGGCCAGTTTCAAGTCTTTGGGACTTTCAAACAATATTTTAAAACGAGTAGTATTGGCTCATAAATCTAATATGGAATCGCATAATTTTCTAAGGCGTCTTATAGACGGACAGTCTTCCTATTCATAGATTTTGCATTTAGTATACAATTTAAGAATGTTTTAGTGTTAACGTAGCTTAAAGACTATCATTGTATATAATAAGATACATAACTATAAATATTGCCGTCCAAATGTGTTGAATGTAATTTTAAAACTTTTTATTTTATGGTTTGCGCTAATGACTTAATTGAGAAGTCTTTCGAATTAAAATATAAATACTTTTATGGACTGAATGCTTAGAATTACTACTTTATTTGTGGAACTCTACAAGTTTAATTTTTCCCAGTTATTTTAGTGGCCTGTCTGAAAAACCGGTGAGAACTTTAGGTCGATCAATAAAAATGGGTGCAAGTTTATTTACTTTACCATGAATGTAAATTCTCTGTGATAATTATTGAACGCGTCTTCACACGCAATGAAAATTTCCATCTTAGAGGCCACTCCTTAAAGCTGCGTACCAGTTTCACCAACAATAATCCACACAAGCACTTCCTGAGTAATCGAGTGGTCAGAGCGTGGAATAATCTCCCAGAGCGTGTGATTACAGCTGAGAACATAAATCAGTTTAAGAACCGACTAGACAAATACTTAGCTGCAAATCAAAACAAGTAGTAATAGCGAGATACGGGCATTATCAGTTGTCTCAACTGCCTGCCTGATTATATATGATAATTATTATTATTTGCACTGATGCTGATAGATTTATTTAGCGCTATGAAATCACTGGAGACTGTTGAAAGCATTGGGTACAATCCTGCCCCTTCAAGACACAAACTTGTTTTGTTTCATTTTTTCCAGTGAAAATCAGTAAGGCTTTGAACCTTTTGTGATAGCAAACTTTTGCATAGCTAAGAGATTCATCGCATAAAACGGTGTTACTAGCAAAAATCTTAACGCCAGAATTTTGTTATCTTCTCGGCGGAGGTATAAATATATTTTTAATCAAACTAACATCTACAGTAAACGCAAACTTTATTTTTTCTAAGCAATCACAACCCCAGCAAATTACCCCAAATTTAACCATATACCCCATTCAACATTAAGTCATTAGCAGCACTTATCACAACGAAATTAGTGTTTTGGTGCTAAAAGGGCCCTGGTTATAGTGTTTATGTGTATATAATAGCCTAACTACTACGAGGCTACAGGGTCATGTATATAATAAATTGTATAAATGTATTTGTGCGTTCCGTAGCCTTATCACACCTGAATGAAGCTCAGTATGATAACACAACTGCGTCAACACGCGGTTTTACATATATTTAGATTTGTATATGATATATCAATGTGCATAATATTTTTGACGTATATTGTAATGAGTATTGAGTATTTGTATATAAATCGTGGTGTTTAAAATAGAGAAAACTATTCGATGTTTGAACCTTTGTTCTATACATAAGTAGACTTAGCTGGATTTTAGTGTTGTTTTCTTGATGTATTTGGAAGCGATGACTGAATTTTTCAAAACGCATGTAATAAATAGTATACCTCACCAATAAGACACTGCATACGCAATTACAATATTAATTAAATAGATTCTATCTATTTTAAATACTGCGTCGTCTATAATAGATATTAAAATCTAGTAACGTCTACAGATAATGTAAAATGGTTTTTTAACCTGTGGTAATCTCCTTAATTGCCAAAATAGTGTATGAAACATCAGTATACATACAAATATAGTAAGTAATGTGGTCCACTAAACTAAATATTTTAATATTGAAGTTTACCCTAAATTGAGGTAACTGATAAATTTTAACCAATTAATTACCCGTACTTAAAATAATTGTACTTTAGTAAGATAATCACAACCAGTAATGAAACCTGTGACTAAAATGTATACAGAATAAGGTGCTATTTTTATATAAAACAAAGCTTTGTGCCTTGAACTGGTCTTCCTAAAAATTAGTAAATAATTTTCTTTTCGAAAAAGTATTACGGTTGTACGCTTTAAATCAGATGTTAATACTTATTAAACTTTATATAGAAAATGTATTTACCTTCATTGTCTGATGCAGCTGTAAGTTTACCAACATATTGGTAAGATAACGGTAAACACTATAGCGTAATGAATATAGCTTAGGAATATGAATGGACCAGTGACTTGCGAATTATTTTCGACTGTAAATTTGTACCTATAGAATATTTTGAGTGTGAAAATAACAATATGTTTCGAATCAATCAATTTTACCGTAAATAAATATATTTTTAATCGTTTACCCCAACACAGTATCGATAAGGAAGGTGCTAAGAAAAAAATATTTTATATTCGAAGTAATTATTCTCAATCAAAAGACTTAACATATTGTTATTTTAAAAGATTATTGTAATGTTAAATGAATTAGTCACATCATCAGTTTCCTTGCGAACTTTGTACTTAGATAATTTTAGCTTGTTTAGTTGTTTAAGTTTGATCCGATTTCAAGTATTTATGTCGAGAGAATAAAAACAATGATTTATTGAAACTATAAAATGGTTTTATTAATATCTTACAGTTTATTTATATATACAATCAGGTATCCTTGGTTTATTTTTACTATATGGGTACACATGCATTCTCAGAATCTTCAAACTATAAATTTCTCGAATAATCGAATTATGTTCTTTCAATAATACTTCATAGTTATATAGTACATATTACAAAATCGTGTGATTACATTTGCACTTTAAGACTAACATCTAAGATTTCTGAATACACCCCCAATCTCTTTTTTCGATCCTTCGCGTAAATGGACTAATCAGAATAAAGTTTTATTTGACGTGCTTACAAATGAGTCATTTTGATTGGTTTAATATTGATATTGAATCGAAAATTAAGATAGATATATTGAAGTCGGCTGTATTAGATATGTTCACAAACATTCTCATTTGTTTTAATAGTCGTAGGAAATATATTCATAAAAACCATAGTTTGCAATTTCTACACATTTATGAAGTCAAAACTAAATAATTACACCAAGAATTGCATAACATTCTCATATATAATTTAAAACAAAATGTGCTATGTAATTATCGTCAGCATAAAATTGTCGTTATGATTTCTTGTTTATCACAATCAGTATTAAAATTAGGCTAAATAAAATCACACATAACTCACTACCTATAACTAATCTTACATATCAATATTCGTTCTTAACTTAGTGTTTTAGTAAATAATGGCGGAAAGAGAGGCAAACGAGGCAATATATTAATATAAGTTATATACAAAAAAACTGTATTTCATAATTATCCTTCTTGCTCTTTCTTTTCGACGAGTTCGAAGTTCCTTTCCAAATGATGCGCTTTCTTCGCTCGGTATTCCATCAGCTCGATGATCGTGTAACCCGTGAAACCGATTAATAAAAATCCGATAAGGACGTATAATCTGGAAATTAGTATACATTTATTAGTGAAGCACTAAAGAGTAGAGATACAAATTGGAAAGTATTTTCTAAAGGTTATAAATCCTTAAATAATAATAAAAACAAAGTGAAATGAATGTCTATACATTGTTATGCAGTATTTCTGTCTTGCTTTAGACGCTCTACATTAGCTCCTTTGAGCAAAGTTATAGTAAGTATTGCCGGTATATCCTATACGGCAACATTTGCTATAACTTTTTAGCTAGGAGTTTTATTTCTCTTTGAAATAATTTCACAAAAACGTAACTCCCATTTGTTAATATCAAAAAGAAAATGATTTAACGCTGTCTATAATATTTAATCAATATATTTGTATCAAATACATAAAATTTTAATTAAATTCAATTGAAATTTAGTGTTATCTAACGACAGAAACTGGAAACTACTTTCAATAAGTAACAACGCAATTGTTTCACTTACCTGGTCCTCACACAGAGGTAAGGCGCAGTGCCATAAGACAGAACGCTGCCAGTCGCCTCCCACAGCCTGAAGTTGGAGTACGCAGCTTCCTCATCACCAGGAAATAGGATACCCGACAATGCTGAAATAAAAATGGTAACATTCATTTGATTAATTTACTTTGCTTATGAATTATTATTAATAGGTACTCCACTGCTGGATGAAGACCTTAACCAAAGTACAGGCGATAGGTACTGCTACTATTCATGGACAGTTATGCTGGCTTGGCTACGTATATACTAACATACTGTGACGTTTTGTGAGATTGCTCAATGTATACTTACATTGAGCAATTAGTTTATGATTGCAGGTAACTAATAAAAATGTACGAATCAAAAATGAAAACTGATAGAATAAACCTCAAAAAAAATTGTAAGTAAATTGAAAAAATAAGAAAGAATTGAAAGGTTCCTAACGTGTAGGTACCCTTGTGCTAGCTACTTGTTGAACCAATCTTAACGTAGGTATGATGTGATTCCCGTTATACTTCAAACCTGGTTTAGGAAAGCAAAACTACCTAGGTGGTAAAATTCTCATAAAAAAGATGGTTTTATATTTTATATTAGGTATATTTGGGACGAGAATCGACACATACCCCTTACTTTGCAATCCAAAACCTTATCTTACCATTGATCTGTACTAGCCACACAGCATCAGCAGCACCCCACACCGCAGCCAGCAGGTAGAACACCATCCATTGGTCAGGATTCGGCCTCCAGTATAGTAATGCGGTGAGTAAACCAAGATTCAGAATCTGGCGAAATTCAGATCAATTTTACATAAGTGCCTATCACTTCAAAGTCATAGGCAATGATTTTTTTTACTGCCACAACTAGTTGATGGATATTCCTTATCCACCTGCTCTTATTCCTTCTATGTAGAGTTTAGAAGGCTATCTTACCCTAAGGCCTACCATTGCAACTCCTGCAAGCTAAGATCAGCAGTGGCAAGCATTTTATGTAGTTGGCAAATACAATTTTTATGCCTGTTACAATTTGGCTTCGTTTTTACGACCTACACAGTGTTGTTCTAATTTATTTATAATAACCAGGCCTCTCTAGCTGCAACTAGATAAACCAGGCGATCAAATGTCGCCATGATTGATGATAGTGATACCTCTATATTTTTTGCAGTTACATTTGAAACTTGCTCTAATGTTGATACTCACCAGAGCGGTGACCATGACCGGATACCTGCCGGTGAGTTTGACCACCGCACCAGCCACTGGAGCAGCGAGCGCGTTCCACACACCAAAGCAGATCATCACGAAGCCAATGTTGTTGATACCATACGCACAGCCGACGAACGCCTGCAAGAATTGTTAGTAAATGAAATTGAGTGTTTCACCAGTAAACTCCAACAATAATCATAATGTTTTGACTGGTGTATTGATATGAATATTTTAACAGGCGTCATGCACATTTTTAACCGACTTCAAAAAAGGAAATTCTGTATTCGACCCGTATGTATGTCAGTTTGTATGGCCATAATTTTCTTCACTTCACGCTTTCTACGCTTCACCGTGAGTCATCACTCTGTCACTGTAAGCCAGGATCGACAGTAGCATATTTTTTTAATTTGTGCGGTGAAGCTCGTTTAGTCTCGGGAGCTTCATCTTTTAATGGACCCAAGGTAGAAACCGGTATAGACTTTATAGTGATCAATAAGAACTATCATTGTCCCATGCCCACTTGCTGGTATGTATAAGATTTCCTAGTCTATTTCTATACTAATTTATACCTGCGTGAAGTCCGCAGCCATGAACGCTTGCTCGGCTCCGATGTATCCAATAACCGGTAGCAACAGCAACTGGTACTTGTGTCTTAGTTGGCGAAGAGTAACTGCCAGAAGTTGCAATCCAGACTTGCCATGGCACGCAGTCTTACGCCCTGAAGTGTATCTGGACGTAAAAAGACATTTTTTTAAATGCATAGATACACACCCTATACTTATATCACCCCCCTTTTTCCATAGGGGATACAAATAAAGGACATTTTCTAAACGGGCACGACAAAGTGTACACCTGATGGTAAGTGGAGACCAGAGTGTCGTCTGTCGAGCAATGATTATCCCTCATTAGTCGACATAATTATGTCGGCCTGTGTGAACGGGATATACACAGGCTGATCCCGGAACGCGGCACACCTACGTGGGCCACTATGCCAAGCTCAAACACCTTGTGTACGATGGTTGCTTACTGGACGGACACATAATATATTCTAGCACCAGCACCAGACTGCCACGGTCGATTTAGAGGCCCAGCATACAGCACACAAAAAGCGAACATCTCCTTTAATATTTTGTTTATGGCATCGAATGACGAGACGAGCATGCCGTTCGCCTGATCTTAAGCGATACGACCGCCCATAAACAGTAGCAACACCATCCAGCACTTTGAATTACAAAGTACTGTGTGGCATTCCACTGCGCTCGTCATCCTGAGACATAAGATGTTATGTCTCGTTATGTCCAGTAGTTACACTGGCTATAATGTCCTTCAAATCGAAATCCAACAGTGCATGCACACTGCTGCTTTGCAGTAGAAATAGACATTGCGGTGGTACCCACCCAGACGGACTCTTACATATGAGAGACCTACTACCAGTCCGGGATAAAAACATTTTACCGGGATAAAAAGTAGCCTATAGCACTCAGGAGTAATGAGCTTCCTATATAAGAAAAAGAATTTTCAAAATTGGTCCAGTAGCTGTCCAGTAGTTTGAGTTTATCCATTAAAAACATCATCAATCAAATCTTTCCTCTTTATAATATGAGCAGATATAGATAAACAGTCTTGGTTAGAATTTTATAATATACGTCTAAAATATTAAGTATCAATACTAAAAGTGTATTGCATTTTCATTTATCCATACAAATATAATAATATTATAAAGTTTATGAGTTTGTTTGTAGAAAGTATCTTTGGAACTACTGAACCGATTTCGATGAAATTTGGTATGAAGATATAGGATCCTAGAAAGGCCATTGGCTACTTTTTACCCCGGGAAAATATAAAGCGGGATTTTATCCCGGTAAAACTTGATCATACGGACGGCAGCCGCAAGCAAAAAGGTACCGAAGAAAAATATGTTAATTACCGAGTAAGAGAGTCAACTCCGACGGCCACTAACACAGCTGCAGAAGCCATGCACGTCAGGTACACGCCAGCTATCACTTGGATCTTCAGAGGAGAAGGCGGCACCAAGTTCGTATTTTCCTGTACAAAAATCATTACGAATCGAATTAAAATGCCAGTTGAGATTATCGGTGTAAATACATCAAACCTGTTAAAATATGATAATCAGACTCGTTTACGATCATTAGATTGAATTATTTTCCTCATATTTTTCTGGTACCAATCTTGTAAAAATAACATCGCTGGAATCTTGTTTCTCAACTATCACCAAATTGCATTTCCAAAAGTTTCAGGGTTGTAAAAGACATTTTGTAGTATTATGGATAATCCTACTAATATTACAAACGCGAAAGTTTGTAAGAATGTATGGATGTTTGTTACTCTTTCACGCAGAAACTTCTGAACGGATTTCGATGAAATTTGGCACACGGGTAGATCATGTTCTGGATTAACACTTAGGCTACGTTTTTTTCCCGGGAAAATATAAGGCGGGACTTTTATACCGTGAAAACTTTTTAACGCTGGCGGAGCCGCGAGCAATGCTAGTCTAACCATATTTGGACGTCAAGAGACTACAAGATTTAGACAAGGTGCTACCTAACAATTATTGTATAGGAAATAAGTATTATGTACAGTCAGCCGCATAAGTAATTATATATAATAATAATACCAGCCCTGTATTATATACTGTCCCACTGCTGGGCACAGGCCTCCTTTACTGAGAGGGTTTAGGCCTTAGTCCACCACGCTGGCCTAGTGCGGGTTGGCAGACTTCACATACATACGAATTTCTTATAAAGAATTCTTAGATATGCAGATTTCCTCACGATGTTTTTCTTCACCATTAAAGTAAACGATAATTGATAAACAATACACACGTAACTCCGAAAAGTCAGAGGTGTGTGCCTTGGGTTTTGAACCTCCGGACATTGTCTCCTGCAGACCATTCCATTCCCAACTAGGCTATCGTCCACTTATACAGTATTTGGCTTGCAAGGACACAAAGAAAAACTTTAATACACTCCTTGGGCTGCGGAGTAAAAAGGCCTCAAAAAGATCTACTGCTGCATTTGCTAATTGCTAATGTCACAACAACAAATCAAAGCGATTGCCTTCTTCAAAGGTGATAAGGACTACAATGTAACCTACATGAGAAGCACTGCTACTACAAAAGTTAACTCCGCAGTTGCTGCCGAAGTCGACTGTGGGTGAAGCAGTCACGTTAGTCAGGAACGGCGATGCGGTTGATGTCAGCGTCTCGTTTGCTGCAGCCACGACATCGCCCAATGATGATGAGAGAACTGAGAACAAAGCCAAGATAAGTTTGGTAATAAGATTCACAATATATTGCTAGGCTTGTATGCTAGATAAAAATAAGGGGTGCGCTGGTCAGTTGAAGAATAATATTAAATTATTACAGAATATAAAATAGAATAATATTCGTGTTAAAGAACAGGTTCAAAACCGATAGCACAAGCCTCTGACTTTTCTAAAAAAATGTGAGTGTATTTTTTGTGAATTATCGCTCGCTTTAACGGTGAAGGAAAACATCGTGAGAAAACCTGCATACCTGAGAAGTTCTTTGAATATCGAAGGTATGTGTAATGTGAAGTCTACCAACCGGCACTAGGCCAGCGTGGTGGACTAAGGCCTTAACCCTCTCAGTTGTAGAGAAACCCCGTGCTCAGCAGTGGGCAGTATATACATACAGGGCTGGTATGGTTAAAGAACAAACCTACTGAGACTACTCATATAAGTCAACCCAAAAAACTATTCTTTAAAAAAAATTGCCAACTTTGAATAATATGAAAATCAAAATCGCAGTTAAAATGTTTAAATTACCTCTCATCACGGAAAAGAATGATAAATCATATGATGTATATAATAATAAAGTGTAATAGTATACATATATACATATACACTCACGCCTGTTATCCCCGAAGGGGTAGGCAGAGGCGCAACTAGTGCACCCACTTTTCGCCGTCATTCCGTCCCATGATGTGATAGGGGGCGAGCCTATCGCCATATCGGGCACAAATTCCAGACTCCGGGCCGATACTGAATAGAAAAATTCAATATCACTTTGCCCGACCCGGGGATCGAACCCGAGACCTCACAGCTTTGCAGTCGTACTGTAATACAACCACGCCACCGAGGCAGTCTAATAGTAAGTGTAATAGTAAGCTCTGTAATATGACAACGTTTAAAATACATTTACATGAGAATCACGTATGTTAAAACAAGGTTACATTTACCAATAAACGAATTGTACGCATTCCTAATGATTACATTCTACTGCGCTTTGGCGAGTTGAATCATCAAATTTCGTGTAATTGGTGAAGGAACTATTCCAGGAGGCCGATGCTTGCGTAATAAATTGCTATTTAGATTGTGGGGGTAATGTTTGGACTGTCAATTTTATATGTCAAGTTTGGTGCTAATCTAGGGTACCCTTTTTGTGATGTAGTCAGACCGCAAGTGTAATACAGTTTGATTATTACAATCAGATTTTTGCAATAAAACTAATTAAAAACAATTTGTAGAATACGACTGTAGAATAATTATAATTAATCTGCCAATTCTCGATTCCGTCTCATCACTCATAGACCATAGTAGGAAATAATATATTCATACCTAATAAAAACTCGTGTAAGTAAACTAAAAATAATTTCCTCGAAACCGTCCCTTGAGCAATAAATAAAATAAAAATACTAACTGGCTGAAGACACGAGGTTGCCCCAAATCTGCGCCATCTGGTAAAACATGAAGAACAGACCAAAGAACCTCACCACCAGCACCTCTGCAGGTACTCCTGATAATTTCGCATACGGCTCTGCAATCTACAAATATACAAGAAATATTATAGTATAGTGGTACTATAGGGAACGTGCAATAACTATAGGTGGCAGCACAAAATCGAAACAAGAGTCACACGTGGATAAAAAAATAAACTTTTTAATACAATAATGTATTTATGTATTCTTCATAAATGATAAAATATGGCTTCCGGCCGAATATTATTGATACCCAACGTGGGCAGAATATGCTTTTATTTTAGATGGGAGCTAGTTATTTTGATGTTATTGAAGCAAATTCAGAAGGATATGTTCCCTTAATTACAGATTTGTTTGTATTGAATATTACCTTCAAAACTTCTTTATTTTTATAACTTACGTAATGAGACATTTCTAAATGCTTTGGGAACTCGTACTTATGTATGTTTTATACAGCTTTTATTATTTTTGTCTATTTTAACATAACAATGGAATGTAAGTACTTAACTAAGTATGATTCTTGGGAACGTTGATAATAGATGTACACCATTTGATGTGTTTATTTTTAAGGTTTGGAGCATACGAATACACAGAAATACATTATCAACAAGTTAAATGTTTTTTTTTTCATCATTGTAATGTCAATATTTTACGTCAGTGCCAAGTATAGATAGACTGAAAGATTCTGATTACGCCATCAGAAACCAGAGCTTACGTCGTGCACGTTCCTTATAGGTAATTTCATCCACGATAGCGCACTTCCTACCAATTTTTGAGCTAGATTTTCGCGGGTTAAAAAAACTTTGGTTATTCATCGTAGTGTGCGTGAGTACATATAGGCATATAATGTGAATTTACACAACTAAAAATAAGGAAGGTTGCCCACTTGGACTGCAAGCGATGAGGGAAACTAGTTGCCCGCGTCTTCGTGGATGGCATTACCTGCATCGATTTTTTTATGTAACTACATTGAGTAACATAAGTTGAAAACAATATAATAGGTAGGCAGTCCTGCAGCCAACACCGGGGGAAACCTGCGAATGGGATACTGGAGTCCCCCGGCTTGACGACTGCAGGGGCCTGGGAAGGAAATGGAAGAGGAAGATGGAAGGGAAAGTGAGGGAAAGGAAGAAGGTTCCCAGGATGGACGGAAAGAGGAGGGGGTGCCAGGAAATGTTCGCGGGCCCCTCTAGGTCTCAACGTGTTATCCAACCAAGAAGTGTACACACTGAACTGTGTGCCTCGGCTCGCGACTAATGTCACCCTATGCATGGGCGTGCATTAGGTATGAAGACCCAGCACACAAGAATTGCCTCGGGGGCCAAGTATAAATATATTGATTACGCCAAGAAAGAGGTAGGGGTGGATGGAAATCGGAATTTTTAAATTACTTCCACATCAGGTGTACCACAGGGATACCACCTTGGACCTATCTTGTTTACAGTTTTTATCAACGATATTACTGATTCAATTCATAATTGTAACTATGCTTTTTTCGCCGACGATCTCAAATTATTCCTAGCAGTGAATTGAACAAATGATATAAAGCTAGTACAAGAAGATATGGATAGAATATACGAATGCTAACAACATGACTCTCAACACGAACAAATGTTATCATATCAAATTTACTCGCAAAAAAAGTCCAATCCAATCAAATTACAACATAAACGGTCACACTATCCACGAACTAACTGAAGTGAGAGATCTGGGCGTCGTGATGGATACTCAGTTGACATTAGTTTCTCACATAGATGCCATCGTCAGAAAAGCAACCAAAATGATGGGTTTCCTTAAACGTAACACCCAAGAATTTCATAGTCCCTATACTAAGATATATCTCTACAACACCCTAATTCGCACCACGATAGAATTTGCTAGCATTGTATGGAATTCAACATATTATACTATACACTTGCAAAGAAGATACTTGGCTTTTGCAGAGTCAGATTTCACACAGGAACCCCTACACTATACGTCCGCAACACTTTAACAATATGATGTCCCTCAGACATCGTCAGCAAATACATGATCTATCCTTCGTATATAAATTGATTAACTCACGATTCGATTGTTCTGCCATTTTATCGCTTGCTAATATCTCCGTCCCTACCAGAGTTCCCAGATATCCTATTACGGATACGTTTAGAGCTCGTTCCTTCAGACCAATCTGGGTCGTAACTCTCCTATTACAAGACTGTGTGCCACCTATAATAACACTGTATGCAAATCAAATAATGATATCGATATTTTCCATGACTCATACAACAAGTTCAGACAAAAACTGTTGAAATATTTTGGTTCTTATGCCTCCAATTTTTTATTTATTTTCTTTTTTTGCTCGTTAATTAAGTATATCACATTTTGTTTTTTTATTTTATTTTGTTAGTTTCTAGTTTTACATGTAAAAATAATAGCTGTATAATTTTACACATATTTTAATGAATGCTGTGTACTCCTTTAAGTTGGTTATGTTATAAATCTTATAAACCTGTTAAATGTTATAAACCTTTGTTATAATCACCTGTGTAAACTTAATGTACAATCTGCTGGAGAACCTAAATAAATAAATAAATAAAATGAATAAATTCTTTATTTGGAGGAGGGGAGAAACATGGAGAGTTGGGGTCAACATTTTTTTACAGGTCAAGTATTTTCAAATTGAAAGAAGAGCAATATTTTATTTGCTCCGTAACAATTCAAAATTTTCACAAAGCTGTTTACTTTGTTGACTTTGTCCTTACACTTCATTCAAGCACACCACAATCATTAATTTAACTGTAATGCGGCAAAAACTGTGCCTGTAAGTAACTCTATAGTTGCTCATGAAATATTAATTTAAGTTATGCGCACTTAACAGTATTTTCTCAGTTCTATTCGCTGTAAAGACGCTCGTCTATATCGAAAATAAAATATGGCGTACACGACATTTAAATTTATGATTGTTACTTAATTTATTTCAACAGTCGTTAAAAATTGTCTAAAAAAGCTGTTTAGTAACATTCAAAAATCCGGAATACCATTTTTGTTTTTTGTTAAAATGTTTTTTTTACACCATACAAAAATGTTGATTCAAACCGGCTCGAAGTATTATTGTTAAAATGATGTGGTGTTGAACGCGTTTAAAAAATCTTTTACTTTAAAAGCTAACGATATCTGTATTGTGGTGTGTAAAATGTTATTGTTATGATTGTTATATTAATTAATTAAAATAAACTTCAAAATATACCTACTAAAGGAACAAAATGCTCATAATTAGTTCAAAACCTACCACAGATAAGTAAGTGCACTTAGCACACCATAACGGCCCTCCGCCGAAGCCGACCATCATCCCCGCAGGGACGAGGGTGTACAGACGTGGATAAAACTGCGCTGCTATGAACGGCATGTAGGCCAGGAACGATATAGACACTGCCCATTTGCAACCCAGCCATCTGGAATTAAAATAACACTGTTATATTATTGTTAGCACTGGTGTTGTAGTTCGGGACATTTAAGGGAATATAATAAAGAAACTTACATACATAATATACATACACTCACTACTTTTATCCCCAAAAGGGGTAGGCAGAGGTGCAACTAATGCACCCACTTTTCGTCGTGCTTATCCGTCCCATGATGTGGCAAGGGGCGAGCTTATCGCCATATCGTGCACATATTCCAGGCTCCGGGCTGATACTGAATACAAAAATCCAAAATAACTTTGCCCGACCCGGGGATCGAACCCCAGACGTCAGCATTGCAGTCGTTAATACAACTACGCTACCGAGGCAGTGCCTAAAGTAACTTGTAGGGCATTCAATCAATCAGCCTGTCGCTGTCCACTGCTGGACATGGGCCTCCCCAAGTCAGCGCCAACCATCCCGGTCTTGAGCAGTACGTATCTCTCCGCTATCCGCCGCCTTTTTCAAGTCGTCAAGGCATTGTGTGACTTAATATTTGCCTCAGGGTGACGGGCACAGTACCACTAGGTGCTTTGTAAATAATTTTTACAGGTTGTTATAGTGTTAATGGTTAGTCACAAACAAGCCAGGAACGTTTTTCTGTCATTCGAATCTATAAAAACAAACTTACACAATAGTGCAATGTAACCCACGAATTTGTGTATCTAAATAGTTTTTAAAAACTTTGGCAAATGTAGTTTTATTCAAACGAGAGCAGATAAAGTAATTATCATGAGTGAACCGTTTCAGAACTAAAACTAGTTTGGATAAAACTTCTTTACGATAAGTAATTTAACCCGTCAAACCCCGCTTATATATATGAAAATGAAATCCTCCTAGCTAGTTTCGGCCACGGCGGCCAATCTCAACAGAGATCAGCCAGGTACGCAGGAGATATTATAGTGCACAAGCGTGTGCGCAATACACAGGTGCACTCGCTATTCCTTCACTCTCATAGTCCGGTGAGACGGCAATCCGACATGACCGGAGAGAGATCAGGCGCAGGACCAACGGCTTTACGTGCTTTCCGAGGCACGGGGGTATCACACCGCCAACTTCCTGACTCCGAGCTGCGACTGAGTAAATTTTAAGATGGAAAAACCCAGTCACAATTTTTTTGGCTCGACCCGGGATTCGAACCCAGGACCTCAGCGCGCAAATCGTACTCGTAATGCGTACGCAATACCACTACGCCACCGAGGCAGTCTTATACATATATACTAATATTATAAAGACTATTAACTAGTTTTGTGATAGTGCACATACGTTAATATAATAGTGCAAAATATACTTCACTCAACAAGAGAGCACTAATATTATGGTCACAGTAAATTTACTTAGGTAAATTAAACAATCAAACATTAGTGTTTAATGCCCATTTAAATAGTGGGATAAAACGCGTGAGTGTGTTTGTTCATAAAACATTGTTTGCCGTAAAAAAAATACTCACTTGATAATAATGGCTGGCAACAAAATATTCGAAAGGATTAGGGAAAAATAAATCGTGGCCAAGGTGAATGTGCCAGCTCCGGCGTCACTGTTAACTGAGCTCTGGAGGTTGGCAGCCCCATGAAACGCTGTGAAATGGATCATGAAGGCAAAGCCCAGCACGAATATGTTCCGATTTATACGCCATTTCTCGTTCGTAGACAACACCACTGAGTGAGGCATTGTGACCCTGAAAAAAGCAAATTGTAAACATTCTCTAACTCTGGATATTGTCTTCAAAGTTTTACATTAGAAAATTCCTGATTTAGTTTAAATGTTTTTAAATGTTACTTTTTTCAATTAAATAAAGAGAATAGCAACGTTGTGAGCACAAGATAGTGTGAAGTAAGTACAGTTTTTTTATAATTCAAATATTTAACATACTAAAACCATCTAGATCGATAAATTCATTTGCTTCTCTATTTCTCACAAACAATTACCATCAAAAAATCAATTGTATAAGCTGTTTATTCAGAATATTAGTCACGGCATCAATAACAAATATAAATCAACCCAATAATTAAAAAGTAAAAACAATGCGTACGAGTATAAATCCAATTCCTTTCTAGTTTACTTTCAAGGATTTGCGTCGACGCGAACCGGTATGGCCAATGCTGAAACTTTCGGAACCAGGAAGTTTAGTATGGCTAATTGTAATTGTTACTAATTCTCTAGTTTTTACGCGATCATCAAATCGATTTGATTTGATAACTCGTTTTTTGTTAATCTGAATGATTTTAATGAGGCAGAACCAAGAATTTTATAATAATATTATAAACTTCTTGGGCAGAACGCGTTTGAGTTCACAAATGACTTTTGCTCGTCTCTTACTGGGCTAGACATTATCATAGGATTTTTTATTTTTTATGCAACTAAATGATAAAATGGATGCTAGTGATCATTATTATTAAACGGTAGCAGAACACCATCCACTTCACAACCCACCACGGAAGTCAATTCAACAACCTCTTAATACTATACCCTCTCATCCACTAAACTACGGAAATCATTGACTTTCACTTTAGATAAATAAATTGTACTGCAGCGGACGTATTTGGTTCTATGAAATACAATCAGCTGTATCTCACTATGATTTATTAAAGCTTAAAAATAAAATACATGTATCCATATCAATATAATTAGTGTCGAACTGTCCTTTTAAAACTTAAATGTTATCTTTATATATATAATTATTCTGCGTGCGTGCGTGCGTGTGTGTGTGTGTGTGTGTGTGTGTGTGTGTGTGTGTGTGTGTGTGTGTGTGTGTGTGTGTGTATGTGTGTGTGTGTGTGTGTGTGGGTGTGGGTGACTCCTCCTGAGGGCTAGACCGATTTTAATGATTTTTCTGTGTCTTCAGGTGGATTCGAGAATGGTTTAGATTTACAATTCGGTCCGGGAAAATACAGGACTATTATCTAGTAAAAAAACCATTCATGCGGACGAAGCCACGGGCAAAAGGTAAAATACTTATAAAATCCAGATTTTAGACAATACGGAGTCTATAAATAGTCTGGTATAAAACTGGGTTTTAATACTAAAGATGCAATTATTGCTATCATATGTCGAGATGTTTTGCTGCTTTAGTTGAGGGATAAAAGTCCCGCTATATATTTTCTCGGGACAAAAAGTGGCCTGTGCTTTAAGAGGGTCTCATACTACCTCCATACTGAATCTCATCGAAATTCGTTCGGTAGTTTTTGAATTTATCGCGTTCAGACTGACATAACAGGGGACTTTGTTTCTTAATATGTAAGGATATTTTTGAACTATTTATATTTAATACTAGCTTTTGCCTGCGGCTCCGCTCGCGTTAAAAAGTTTTTCCGGGATAAAAGTCCCGTTTCATGTTTTCCCGGAATAAAAAGTTGCCTATGTGTTAATCCAGGACATGATGTACCTGTGTTCCAAATTTCATCGAAATCCGTTCAGTAGTTTTTGCGTGAAAGAGGAGCTAACATCCATACATCCAAACATCCAAACATCCATACATTCTTACAAACTTTCGCCTTTATAATATTAGTAGGATTACACCAAATGTTTTCTGTCCAATGACGACTATGAATATTGACTCGCAAAAAACAGATTGTAATAGTAATTAGTTTCTACAGTCAGTGACATTTTCGGAGGCCCACAAAAACTCCTGTCCACTTCAGATTCCTGCCCTTGAAAGGTGATATCGCGTCAATCACTTCTGGGAGTTCTGGAATATACTTCGGATCATCCTCATCATCAGCCACATGACGTCCACTGCTGAACATAGGCCTCCCCCTAAGATTTCCAGATGGAACTGTCAGAGCGGCCCGCATCCAGCGTGTTCCTGCGGCCTTTATTAAGTCATCGGTCCACCTTGCAGGTGGACGGCCGACGCTGCGCTTGCCAGTACGTGGTCTCCACTCGAGAACTTTTTTTGGCCCATCTGCCGTCAGTTCTTCGAACTATGTGCACTGCCCACCACCACTTCAGCTTGCTTATCGGTTGGGCTATGTCAGTGACTTTCGTTCTTCTACGGATCTCCTCATTTCTGATATACTTCGGGTATTTATAAACAACTACGTTCACTAGAAGAAGCGCGCGGCTCCGTCCGCGTGTTAGAATTTTCTAAAATAACTTCACAATTTCCTTTTTCGGGATAAAAAGGAGCCTATAATCTAGGGCACAGCCTACCTAACTCTCAAATCCGTTCAGAGATTTATTTTCTTGATTATTTGCGTTTATAATAATATTAAGAAGATATCACACCATCAGGCTGCCATCAGCCTCGTTTGCTTACTGGCCTGTATGTACTAAGCAATGATAAAGGAGACAAACTTACGAATTTATTTTATTCGCCATTTCAAATCATTGACATTGAACTTAATTTCTTTGTTTCATTGTTTAGATGCCAATGATTACGCAGCACCGTAAAATTTGCGATTTAACCGATTTAAATACGCGGTCTAGACGGAAACCTAAAACGATTCCATTGTTTAACAAAAATTATCGGTTTCGTGAAGGGCATTATTAAAGGTCAATGATATGAACTTGGTTATTAATTTCCATAATGAGCTTTGGGGACAATCCCAAACCACACGACCGCAAATGCAATGCCTACGCAAACGGAAAGATTTTAAATTGAGCTTTAAATGGCGATTACCGTGTCATTAGATCAAACACTTCCTCGATGGCTTGTTACGTTACGACTGCAGTGCTGAGATCTCATGTGGTCGGGAAAAGTGATATTGGGTTTTTCTATTCAGTATTCTCGATATGACGGTAGGCTCCCCTCATTACAAGGGCGGAATAGGAATGAATACGACTGTACCTACAACTTCAGCGATAATAGGATGGGGTGTGTGTATGTGTAGTTCATTAAAACCATAGTCGTACTAGGCAAATAGCTTGGATTCAGAGATAATCTTAAGTTTAATCTACTTGGAATAAAAAAAATATTGGCGTAGCTGAGCAGGTCAATATCGCAAACTTCTTGTTTATTCTCGCCGTAACCTTAGGCGTAGGATTGCTCTACATTGGAGTGGAGAATAGTAAATACACATTTGTAATTGGAAATGGGTTATGTCTCAAAGGAAACTGTTGTAATAAAAGATAAATTGGCGCTTAATATCGTCAATTCTGTTATTACTCCGAAAGATATCGGTAACTATTTGTCAAAATCCTCGCTAACATGCTGTCAAATAGTTGGTCGTCCCTTTTCTACACGGCTGACTTAACAAATAAAGTATTAAAATATTTCGCTCCATTATGCCTATAATGAAATCTTACAAAAAGAACTACCTACACCTAACAACAGTTTTTTTTTCAACATATAAATAATGCATTACAAAGCAAAATCAATTGATTACGTACGGTGCCAAGCTATTTTTATGTAACAAGCGGAACTTAGCTCACGACAACGGGTGACCTCAAAAAGGATATCAGTCAAGGTCACATTAGATACTTATCAAGTCAGTTCACACTATTTGTGTTTTATTGACAATTTAAACTTACATGACGTGTATATAATAAATAATAATAATACCAGCCCTGTATTATTATACTGCCCACTGCTGAGCACGGGCCTCCTCTACTGAGGGGGTTTAGGCCTTAGTCCACCACGCTGGCCTAGTGCGGGTTGGTAGACTTCACATACCTTCGAAATTCTTATAAGGAACTTCTTAGGTATGCAGGTTTCCTCACGATGTTTTCTTTCACCGTTAAAGCGAACGAGAATTGATAAACAATACACACGTAACTTCGAAAAGTCAGAGGTGTGTGCCTTGGGTTTCGAACCTCCGGACATTGTCTCGGCAGACCGATCCATTCCCAACTAGGCTATCGTCCACTTGACATGACGTGTAATAAAATGGAAACTGGACAGCCTTTTTTTATGTATACTTATGCTTTGCATAAAACTTGAGTAGGCTAGGTGTTATTTACCGAAGATACTTGTTGTCTGGTTGAAAAAACAATGATTTATACACGCTTTTATAATGTAACTGCCTCGGTGGCGTAGTTGTAATACGGTACGACTGCAATGCTGAGGTCTCGGGTTCGATCCCTAAGTCGGACAAAGTGATATTGGGATTTTTTTTCAGTTTCAACCCGGAGTCTGGAATTTATGCTCGATATGACGATCGGCTCGCCCCCTATCATATCATGAGACGGAATACACACGGTGAAAAGTGGTAAAGGCATGGGAGTGTGTGTACGGGTGTGCTTTTACGATGTCCAGTCGTATTTAAAATTGTCAATTGACGATTGATTGACTCAGACAAATAGCACTGTACGTGCTTTAATAGATTTTTATTTTTCTCAATCAAAAATAACTGGATAACCTCATAAGGTTTATACACGTCTAAACGCTAGGCACAAATCAAAGTATTACATTAACACGTTATTTTCTTTATGGTTTATATTTAAATACTATTGTACTTGTCATTAAAATTATTACTGCCTCTGTGGCGTAGTTGTATTACAGTACGACTGCAAAGCTGAGGTCTCGGGTTCGATCCCCGGGTCGGGCAAAGTGATATTGAGTATTTCTATTCAGTATCAGCTCGGAGTCTGGAATTTGTGCCCAGTATGGCGATAGGCTCGCCCCCTATCACATCATGGGACGGAATAATGGCGAAAAGTGGGTGTACTAGTTGCGCCTCTGCCTACCCCTTCGGGGATAATAGGCGTGAGTGTATATGTATGTATATGTATTAAAATTATTATAAAATATCACTTTGGTTTTCCCGTTTGACACTATTTGGATATCGCCCACGAACATTTTTAGTGAAAATGAATCCTCTATCTATGATACCAATAACGGAAATGAAAACCTTATAGGTATTCAAGTAATTATAAATGTAACATCTACTGCTTCTGAAGTCTGCAAGTCTCCTTCATTTATTGTGTCCACTATTTCATGTTTTCCTTAGTTTGTTACACCCCTATAAGCCCTATATCCTAATAAACTAAAATAAATACAATGAATATTATATATCCGCCATCTGATGCAATAAATCTCATTAGTATTTGTAGAATACAAATAGCGAAGCGGATTTGGATGGACTATATCATGCAGTAAAGTTAATTTATATTCGAAATACAAGTATAGATAGAAACGAGGAAGTATTTCCGATTTGCCAGACAATTCAATGTATAAAAGCAGGAAGCGAACACTATTTTTTGATCTCTAGTATATCTGCACGATGCGGAAACTAAAAATATCACATGACGTACAGGAAAGTAATCGTCTGATAAATGAGATAAAATAAATATCTTATAAATATTTATAGTATTATTTACATATATGTTCTATAAACTACCTATATATAATACTTTTCGTAATTTATATGTATACATTTAAATAAAGGATACAATCGCAGATGCTGCATATAGTCCTAATATATTGCTGCGCAATATATATTTCATCGCAATATTGATGTTGGGTTTTTCTATTCAGTATCAGCCCGAAGTTTAGAATTTATGCCCGATATGGCGATAGGCTCACCCCCTATCACATCATGGGACGGAATACGCACGGCGAAAAGTGGGTGCACTAGTTGCGCCTCGACCTACCCCTTCGGGGATAACAGGCGTGAGTGTGTGTGTGTATCACAATAACATTTTAGAGTTTTTGTGTAGACCATACCCAGCAGACTAAATATTTTTATAAATGTGGAAATTTGTGAAGAGATAAATATCGCTGAAACAATTTGTATAAAATGTTTGAACTCTATTTTTACTCTAGTGAGGCTCGGTAACTACTTATAATGACATACAATTCAAAGTTCTCAATTTTTTGCGGACATTTTGTCTCAATTTTTTCCGGACTCTACTATTCGTACGAATAATAATTAGGTCAATTTGCTACGTTTTTTGGGTGACAAGTTTTTGTCACTTGTTTACTGACGCGGAACATATTATTTTCAGTACATTCATACTCCAAATATACGCAGTATGTTTGTCTGTCTGTCCGACATTTACACGGCCCTATCTTCTTAACTATTTATAATTCTATATACTTATAATGCAAAAGTTTGGATGTTTGTTAATCAATCTCGCTAGAACGGCTGAACGGATCTGAGTGTAATTTAGCAATGACATAGATTATCTTATAGTCATAGTCTTTGCTAAATTGGATACAATTTTTGTTATGTTTAAAAGCGAATTGGAGTGGCATTCCATCCTTTAAAGTAGGTACACAAACCTTTAATGGTAATGGAATTAAATCAAAAAAGTTTTGACATAAATTTCCCATTTTCTTGCAGACATTACATTATTTTTCAAAATCTATTGATTCAAACCTCAAATGATGCTGTCCCCAAAAATGATGGACAGCCTCTTAAGAATGTTTTCTCGTAGTTACAGCCATTGAGGTAGTTACCCTTACCCGTCTTAAAAATCCGCCCTGTATATAATACAGAGTGGAACAGCAGTAGCTGTAAATATTATTAGTATACAATACAATACAAATATTCTTTATTGTAACTATTTTAAAAGTACTGCATGGTGTGTGCGTAGAACTTTGCGCGAATTCTATTTGCACTTGGCTCGGTCTCACATTTCCTTTTATTACAAAGTATATAATAACATTTATAATTGGTTTAGACTTGTTTATTTTTTTGATGTAATTAATATAAATATTACAACAGAATAGGTGTGACATAAATTTTTTGACTTTAAGTTTATTCTCCGAGTGATAAAAATGTAATTTATATTAAAAATAAATTATCTATATTTTAATGAAATAAAATATTAGATTCAAATTCGTCACAAATGCAATACCGTAACAGATACCACCGCTATGTTTATAATTGCAAGTATACAAGCGATTTTATATTTCAATTTAAGGAACATTAAACCATAGAAAATAATAACTGTATAGTCTCGTTAAAATGTTGAAAATAATCAAATCTTTACCTATAAAAGGTACAACACATTCTGGGTGTCCTAATTGTAACAGTCAAACTTTAAATGGATTTCAAATTAATTCAGATGTCGTAGTGAGCAATTTATCACCTGGACAGTAGCAAGCGGACGCAATAGTGACCTTCTGTAGAATACCAGAGCAAGAGTAGTGTAAACTGTTTAAAATTCTAGTTACAGTCAATACAGGACACAATGTATCCGACAGATAATTCATTGATGCGATTACGTAACTTATGTTGAATTCATGCCGTGTATACCAAAGAATTTGGACTATTTTAACAAAACTTTATAATATTAAGTAAAATTAGATGAATTTAACAATTCTGGGAAAATAAACCGTATCTTAAAAATACCTATGATTACGATTATTTACTAGTTAAAGGTACAAACACTGTCATTTCCATTCAACGATAAAAAATTGCACCAATTAATCTTCAACTTTAACACATTCAAATATTAAGTGATTTTGTAAGATTTTGAATGGTGTCTTACTGTTTTTACTAAGACACCATTCATTTAACCGCCAAATACTATTACGAGCCCTAGTTTGTTTATCGCCGATAGCCACTTAAGGACTTGCAGTTAAACCACTCAATTGCTTTACCGGATACGAATCGATCACGTTTTTCAATATCTATCACGAATACATTGGAAGGCTAACACCATAACGTCACGCTTAGTATTTATTGGGACGGCGTCAACACAAGCTACAATCCAGTTATAACTTCAAATATATATTACCAATGCTATTACCTTACGAACTTAGAGAAGAGAACAGAAGCAGTGTGATTGCATCAGCTAAACTTCAGTAAAATAAGTTTTTATTATTCATAAAAAAGTAATTTTTTTATTCAAGTAGTGAATAAGTTTCACGGATTGAGAAAATACAAATTGGGTTTGCAATTTGCCTAATTGTAAGCCGCTATTAAAACTTTAATCTCGATATGAAATTGATTGTCGTTTTTGTTTTAATCGTATTAAGGAAGTGTGTTATATTAGATTGTCGATTCGATTTCCATGTTCATAAAACTTTTAGATTTTTCTAGTGTAATTAATGTTATCGGGATTGGATCCTCTGAAGATTGTCGGCATGAAACCGGTTGAAAGGAAGGTCAAATCATTCATTTGTTCGGGAATTTGCTATAAAAACATACATGTATTTAGATTTTAATTCGACCTTTAAATGACAAATGGATAAAATCAGCAGGTTTTTTGAAAACCGGTGATCGGTGACCGTTTTACACATTCTTCTACATTTATTTTAATTAGTATTAACCTGACATTATTGCTATATATGTAGATATATATTTTATAATACTTTTTATCGACTTTTTTGTACGACCCAATACAAGCCAGTCATTCGCCTGGTAAGCACATAGCATTATCTATTCTGAGATAGAAAAGTGTAGACAAAAAATTAACTAAGCGCTTTCCCGCTGTGAACTTAATATTAGCAAAAAAGTGTGAGCCATAAACCACACAAGCTGTAGAGATTTTCCATCAATCATAATATTTATATTATAATGAGTTTCTTTCTGCCTTTCTTCTTCGGGTCGTCATCGCTTAGGTAGCTAGTGAAAGGCTGGTAGGTTAGCTAGGCTAGGGCCTGTAGTGTCCTCACCGGTGAGGATCGCGACGCGTTCCTCCCATAATTTTTGTAATAATAATGATCTTCTATTTTTTATATCCCCTTTCCTGCCAGCCCGAGCTGGCTTTTTAATTTTTTTATTTTCATCATTGTTTTTAATCTCAATAAAATTGTCGGTAGTTATATAAGTGACCTTTTGTATCAATAATAATTATTACAATCAATTTAATGTATGACTTATCATAAGTGCAACCATGTTCGCCTACGTGATGAATAAAGTATTTTATTTTTTATTTTATTTTTAATATTTCGCTAGATGGCATACATACATAGTATCATGCCCTTCCTTTTTCAGGGGTAAGCAGAGGTATATCACACCCATATTTCGCCAGCTATTATGATGTTAGGTCCCGTGTAATGAAGGACGGGACTCCATAGACGGCGTTACAGATTAAAGCGGAAGTTAACAAAAATCAACTACACACTTCCGTGTTACATGCACGTTAACAAACTAATACAAAAATTAACAATGCCAACGGACGTCTATTATCGGCAATTAGCATCTCCCGTTATTGTATGACATTGAATTACATTCGCCTACGATTGTATACCGGTTTGAGCTTTGTTTTAAGTACTTAGTTGCAAGCTGTGGCATGGGCGGATCTGGCTGGAGTTTGTGATTAACTTATTACGCCATTTAGTTATGTTTGAGACTAGTTTTATCGTGGCTCTTTTAACGACCCATTCATCACTACTTTGGGATAAAAAGCAGACTATGTTAATCCTAAACTTAGTTTGTTTCTATGTCAAATTTATTGAATTAGATACAACACGTCTTTATCCCCGAAGAGGTAGACAAAGATGTAGCGAGGGCGCCCACTTTTCGCCCACGATGTATAAAAGCCCATCGCCAATTATTCAAAATTTTAATACCCAATTTCTACTAGACGTTCAAATTCTATACCTGACCTAATAAATAAATAATTTAAAATATAATTATCGAACTCCAAATACAAGGTTACCGCTATATTTAATTATATGAGGTCAATGGCTTTAAAATGTCTTCGGTCTTGTACGTATTATGTTTACAAGTTTAACCTATTTCAATGTCAGGGTTTCAAAAAAATCTCATAAACAATCTATAACGCGGTTGTGGTTATTGCTGTTTTGGGTTCCGCTGTGTATTATAAAAAAAATAAAACCGACTTCACAACCACTAAAATATTTAACTCTATATAGGTACATGTATTTGGAGTCGGTGCCTAATTTAAATTGCATATTGTTTTCGTATATTTGTTCGTGTATTTGCTTAGGTTAGCTGGAAATTTTAATTAGGTACTGACTCCAAATATACATATATAAAGTTAAATTATTTTTTGGTTGTAGTGGTTTTGAAGTCCGTTTTATTTTTGTTTAAAAGTTTTTTTATTGTTTTTTTGTTAGTTAATTGTGGAATGGTGTAAACAATACATCTTAGATATACGATTGCAGCATTCGCAGGTCATCTGCTGTTTGTTATTGAAGAGTGCCATTGTCTATCTTCGAAGATCTTCATCAGATCCTAATAAATTATATACTAAAGCCTTCCCTGAAAAATATACATTTGAATAATGAAACCCCAAATCGGCTCATTAGTGTTTGAGAAAATCGCGGCTATACAAGCTTACATACATACACAGGTATAGATGTATGTAAGCTTGTTTAGCCGCGATATGTAGGTACATACGAGTCTAATACAGAACCTCCTTTTTTAAAGTGGGTTTGAATAAAAAGAAACTTACGCGCGTTGAATAAAAAATCTCATACTTTTTGAAGTCTATTGGGTTAAACAGAACCTCTAACTTTGTATTATAACATAAATATGCAAAACCAGTTGTTGCATTCGGGTACTTGTATTACGGTACGACTGCAATGCTGAGGTCTCGGGTTCGATCCCTGGGTCGGGCAAAGTGATATTGGATTTTTATATTCAGTATCAGCTTGGAGTCTGGAATTTGTGCCCGATATGGAGATAAGCTCGCCCCCGTCACATCATGGGACGGAATACGCACGGCGAAAAGTGGGTCCACTAGTTGCGTCTCTGCCTACCCCTTCGGGGATAAAAAGCATGAGTATGCAAGTATTTGGCCCCGCCCCTGGGTCTGAACTCTGAAGTCGTAGGAACGTCAGCTCCTCAAAGTTTCTGACATGTAGCTTGGGTATATAGAACATGGATTAAGATAATTAGTGGTAAAGGACTAAGCGTGACATTACACGCTTATACTTATATCAATTTACGATAGTGTTTATTGTACATATAATATATATGTCCCTAATACATATATTACCTAACACGTGTGCAGATAACCTTTTAAATACATAATTAATAAGTATTATACACACAAATAATCAAATGTATATGAATGAATATGAATTTCAAACATTAAACAAACTATATTTTCTATTTATCGCTTGAAAACTTCGAAAATTAATGTGCAAGCTCCTATTTATCGAACATAGGCATCCCCAAGTGAGCACCAGTCTTAGACTGTCGGCAGTTCATACTCCTTCCTGTAAACTGTTCCATCTATTTCTCGTGGGTAAAGATGCGTTATCGCAACCACATGGGTATGTGGAACGGTTATGCTGGTTTTAACGTCTTACGGCTCAATGCCGATGCTTGGGAGTGAAATCCTCCTAGCCAGTTTCGGCCACGGCGGCCAATCTCAACGGAGATCAGCCAGGTACGCAGGAGATATTATAGTGCACAAGTGTGTGCGCAATACACAGGTGCACTCGCTATTCCTTCACTCTCATAGTCCGGTGAGACGGCAATCCGACATGACCGGAGAGAGATCAGGCGCAGGACCAACGGCTTTACGTGCTTTCCGAGGCACGGGAGTATCACACCGCCAACTTCCTGACTCCGAGCTGCGACTGAGTAAATTTTAAGATGGAAAAACCCAGTCACAATTTTTTTGGCTCGACCCGGGATTCGAACCCAGGACCTCAGCGCGCAAATCGTACTCGTAATGCGTACGCAATACCACTACGCCACCGAGGCAGTCTCTTGGGAGTATAGCATCATCCGAGCGAGCATTAGACCGAGTCCCTAACACTATGTACACGCAAAATCAGCGTACCAGCCAAAAACCCGCGGTGGCCTTCTTCAGCGCACGAGACAGCCCCGGAGTATCTTGTTGCACTAAGATAGCTGCACGGGACCGTCCTTACGGGATGTCGTCTCGCAACCCCTCTCTTTACGCAGGAAGCCCCCGAAAACTCAAACCTACCTTGCTCTGTTAATTTTGACTATTCCGTAATAGCCCAAAGTAATACTCTCGAATATCGAGTTAGAGACATGAATTACCTTTATCCAAAATATCATGTGTCTATACGGTATATCATATGAATAATAATGAGCATTGATACTTTTGACCCGATATTCTAATATTCTTAGAATCATATGTAATAATGTTAATATATAAGTATTTTATTATTGTGATCGGGTATCCACAGCAAAAATATGAATACGTTCCCGGTATCATTTTGGGATTTTTTTAAATGTTGGCTCGTTCTTCCCATTTTAAATAAATGAAAATGGAGCTCAAGGAACGAATGCACATGCTCCATGGATCCGGAAAGTGGACCTTATACAACCGACTTTGGGAACAACCAAGATAGGTGACTAGATTTGTCATTAAACATAATCGTAATCAAAGCCCAACTCCATGCCCTCATTCTCTACGACAGTGTTAATTCTTAACGCGGCCGTATTAAGTTAACTTCGTGTAATTGGTGTTAAATGGTAATCTGCCAATTTCCATAGTGATATACGCGATGGGTTACGTTACGCGCTTATTACGAGCGGTAAAAATAACATATGTCATAGATGATAAGACAGTAGTTCAAATATGCGCGTTTGTTACGAGCATTTAAATTTTTGATGACTTTTTGCATGCCTGAATAAAATATAGGAAGTCTGACAATATTTATTTCTATATAAATATGTGATTAAATTAGTTCACACTAGTTATTAAATTAGTTATTACAGGCCTGGAGCCTAATGCAGTGACCGCTGTAAACCGATTTGTGATAATTATTTTTGTGACAATAAAGACTATAATTATTATAATTAGTTCACACTTGATGCGAAATTGTTGATGCAAAAAAACACACGTGTTGTTTTATTTTGAAGAGTAACTTTTATGCGGATAAATATCTGCGAAATAGCCGTGTTTGGATTAGCAAGTTGTCGCAAGAATATATTGCACAAGAGCTTCCGGACGCGCTTACACTAAAGGCAATCTATACTAATATTATAAAGCTGAAGAGTTTGTTTGTTTGTTTGTTTGTTTGTTTGTTTGAACGCGCTAATCTCAGGAACTACTGTTCAAATTGAATGTGTTGAATAGATCATTTATCGAGGAAGGCTTTAGGCTATATAACATCACGATGCAACTATTAGGAGCGAAGAAATTATGGAAAATGTGAAAAAAACGGGGAAAATTATTCATCCTTGAGGGCTTCCATTGCGTGCGCTGCCAAAAAGGGTTCAAGATACCAAAAATATATGTATGAAAGAATTATTCCTCTTGAAATGATCTAAAAAATGTCCGCAACAGTATATGTCTCTCTTTTAAGATTAACTCACTAGAACCGTTTTTATGGTAATCAAATTTGGTCGCAATTAATGCATTATTTGTTAAGAGTTGTATCAACGTCATAGTCATAGAGTGATTCACCGGGAAGGTTTTTATGTACTTTTAGCACGGAAAAACTTATTAACGCGGGCGAAGCCGTGGGCAAAAGCTAGTATTTTAATAAGTCTATACAAATGTGACTTGCGGCAAGCCTTGTATGGTCCAAAACTAATCAGATGTATTTAGAATTTCCATTTCGCGTTCTTTATATCGATATAATCATCACTGCACATGCTAATTTATTATTTCTATTTTTATGAAAACGAAATGAACAAGAAAATCCACCTGGGCAATTTCAGCCCGCGCCGGCCAATCTCGACGGAGATCATTCAGGTACGCAGGAGATATTATAGTGCACAAGTGTGTGCGCAATACACAGGTGCACTCGCTATTCTTTCACTCTCATAGTCATAGTAGATTAAATGGCAATCCGACATGGCCGGAGAGAGATCAGGCCCAGGACCAGCGGCTTTACGTGCTTTCTGAGGTACAGGGGTATCACACCGCCAACCACCTGACTACGAGCTGCGACTGAATAATTTTTAAGATGGAAAAACCCAGTCACAATGTTTTTGACACGATCGGGGATTCGAACCCTGGACCTAAGCGCGCAATTCGTACTCGTAACGCGTAAGCAACACAACTACGCCACCGAGGCCGTTATTTTTGAATTTATTTTTCAGAAGAGCAGACACTTACAAAATAAAAGTAAGAAAAAAAGTAACTAAGTTCTACAAAAGTACACAAATACTTTGACTGTAGGATTAGCATTTAACAGTATGTTGTATTATAAATTAATGCATGAATAATGCTTGTAAAATACAAATACAATAATTTTATCACAAATTCCATATTTAAATCGTAACAGAAAATTAACAAAGCATTTGCATAAAAGATTATTGTACAAGAATAAAGCGAGAGTTGCGTTAATTTAATAAGAATGCGCTTTTTTTATATACAATAAGCTCCTATTAGAAAAAGCAGTTATAAAAGGCTCGTAAAGTATGCCTTCTTTTTAGTTGCTTGACCACTTTCTACGTCCGTCTGTCAGTTTGTATACCAAGGATTTCCTGGAAAAGGCTTTTGATAACTATTTAAGATCAATAATATAAGTAAGTATAAGTAGTGGAAATAAGGTCTTATGTGTCTTTAAAACATTCAAAGACTCCTAAGGTTATCAAATTAGCTGGTCGTATAATTGTTACTCACAGAATAAACATAATGAACAATAAAATGTAGGTAACATAAAAATCATAGCCTCGACTTTTTCTATTAAGCTCATTATTTTACGTGGCAAACTGTTTTATAGATACTTCATGATAAGTATTAAGTATTTACATAAAATTAATAAAAGATACGTCTACTTTTAAAATTAATAATAGAATGTTTTCAAGAAATTCCACAAAACACAGAGCGAAAAATTCCACAAAAAACAATTCATAATATGTACCTATCCAAAAACTAGCCTAAAATTCCAAACAAAATAGATTATAATGATATATTTGGATAGAACTCCTAAAAACTAGCCTTTTACAATAAATAATTTAATTTTAAAGACTTCTGATTTTGCGATTTATGTAATTTTATTTTGCTTATAAATTACACTTAATATGAACGTTATTAAAAAAGTTATGAATGGATGGGTTTAAAAATATTTTTTTAATGGATCGAAGGTCCATATCTTGCTCCTTTAATATTCCTAAAATTTGAGCATGGTTAGATTTTAAAGCCCAACATCCATACTAAAGCGTACAAATCTTTTATAAAAAAAATAACATCTAAACATTTAAAAATGGAATGTAAATACTTACGTGAAATGTCACTTTAAGAAACTTTTAAATATGTATTGTTTCTATAATTGGCCGTTTAATCACTTTTTGTCACTGTTCAATAAAGAAAAGAATTATGACCAAGGATTTTTTGAGACGATATTATTCGCGAGCTATGTACCGAACTGGTAAGATTATAGGTTCCTAACCAACTAAGTTGTCGAGCCTGCGAATGTTGTAGCGCGCGTATCCAACGCTACACTCATTTACATATACACTAAGAATTTATGTGCTGTATATAATCATATTTCCTAGAAATTTTATGACGCTGAGGTGTTTAAAAAATAACAAATTAATATCAGTGAAACAGAAGAAAGTTTTGTAGTAGGTATTCCAAATTCGATTTTATGTCAAGATTCGTCGTTTAATTATTTTTTTTTGAAGGGCTTCCAAAGGAGATGTCCGCTTTTTGCTGGGCCTCAAAATTCAACCAGGCTCAAAATTTATGGATATTAAAGGGCCAAAATATGGATATTGGATCAATTTAAAAAGTATTTTTAGACCATTCATATATAAATAGCTAACTTCATTAAAAACATTCACAATAAATGTAATTTTTAAGCAAAAGAAAATGACGTAAATCTTAACATCGGAAAATTTTAAAATTATACGATTCATTGCAAAGGTCTAGTTTTTGGGAGTACTATCCAAATATACATAAAGTAGGTATCTTCCTCAGAATTTTAAACCCGTTTTTGGGTGTGTCATTTGTGTTTTTTTTTTTATTATGAGTACGAAAATAATCAACAAAGAATCACAAGTATATACCTAAGTATTTTAAGAGATCTACAAACCTTCAACGGGCAATAAAATTACCACATAATAATATATTTACATTAACAGTACATAAACGTAACGATGTAGGTACAGTCATCCACGTAAGTAGCTGGACAAATTCAAAATTTTAAATCGCCTGTACGCTTTTGTTTTCGTACCATTTTGGTTTTCTCTGCACGATAGTAAAATAAAAAAAGGTTAACTATACTTCACACACAGAAAAAAAATGTTCCATTGAAACTTACCGGGTATACATGATTGGAAGTTTTGAATTTGTTCAGTTATTTTTGTGTCTGACTGTACGTTTTACCATTTATACTTAATTAACTGATAATTTTTACATTTTCATTACAACTTATGTTTTAATTACGCTTCCAGTAGTATTCTGGCAAAAAACGTTGGCAATTACTTAAGTTATAGGTACAAGATTTAAATATTACACAGTAATGTTATAAACTTAACGGAATTTATAAAACGAAGCAAGTAGTAATAACACAAAGTTCTCTACAATTACCCTTCCTAGCTTCGCCGTAATTGGGTTGTTGACAATATTTTTTAAATACAATTATGAAAAATGTATGCTACCCAAAATCTAATGGAAAAGGAATTTTCAAAATTGGCACAATAGTAAGTAAGTTATAAAGCTTTGAAATTTGGTGGAACGGGTAGCTGTCAAATTACGGCAATACTAGGCTGTGACGTCACCAAACGCCGTCGGCCATAACACTACGTGCGTGCGAAAGAGATAGCGTGGTATCCCCGCCACGCCCCCACTTTTGCTCCCAAGAATATTTCAAAATTGAATAATGCTTTATTTTTCAATCGATTTTGATGCTAATTTCCCAGAAGAATTTCTTTTTGTGTTATTTACTGTTACATCTAAAGTAATGGACAAAACCAAACATAGGGAACGATCCTATGGGGAAAAAATGTCCGTTACATATTTTACTACGTAAAAATTTCTTGATAATCATTAAAAAAGTAACAGCATTATCAAATAATCGTAACGTACAGGTTAATGGATACAATGGAAGCAATTACAATACGGTTGTATATTGCACGAAGGTATCGATATTCAAACTATCGATGTATTGAAAACACTCAATAAAATTGTCGTGGAAAAATTTCAAACTTATAGTAAAATATATTTTTTCTTTTAATTGAATATAATTTTCTTATTTTTAAATTAATTTTATTGTAACACCAAAGCCAGACAAGTGCGAGTTGGACTCGCGTACCCTGGGTTCCGTATATATTGTAGGAAAGTTATCAAAGAATATAAGTTCAATAGTTCGCCAAAACTGATTAATAAATTAATTAAATTTAGATGGTTTTACAAACCATTGCTTTTTTTGTTATTAAAGTACAGTCTGTTATACTTATGGTTTCTAGGTTTTTCCCTTTACATGTATTGCAACACCTTGTTTCTTGCCAAATTACATGATTTTAGGTAAAATTACCCTAAAGTTTTGATTTCGTTGTAAAATCGCAAAATATGTGACATAAATGGTCATAATATGTTTTGATTGCATTAACTTATAAGTTTGATTTTTTCACAGTTGAAAGAAACCCGAGTATTTGTTATAAATTTTAACTTGATATTGTCCAAAAAGTGATTTTATTGGGGTTCCTTTTTCCTTTTGAGGTACGGAACCCTAAAAAATAAGTGTAATGTTGACATACCCTCAGAAATATAGCATTATTATAAGAGACCTAAAGGACTGCATAATGTGGTCTTTGCATAATCACCTTGAACTATAAATGCGCGGTGCGCCGTGGTTTTAAGCAAAACATAAAATAAATCAGTATTGTTTTTATTTTCTCTAAAAATACCTTCATAATATAAGATTTTATACCAGGGTAAGATATTGGAATGATGCAATTCAAGACATCATTAATTAATATTAATATTGGGTCTGTATGAATTATCCCATAGTAGAGTCTCTAGCGTATGGTGGCGCAGCGACTCATCAGGGGCTACCGCACAGTCTCCCACGAGGCGGTTTGCGTCTTGGCCGGTACTCTACCATGGGAATTGGATGCCAAATACCTCTCGTCAGTATTCTTCTGGCGTGAGGAGGCATCCCGACTCGGGCGGAGATTGGCCCCGAGGGAGGTCAAGGCCCAATTGGCCTCCATCCGCAGCGCCGCCGTGGAGGAGTGGCATACCAGGCTGGAGAGCCCGAATGCGGGCTTGAGGACTGTCGCGGCAGTGCGACCTGTCTTCCTAAGCTGGCTTGACAGACGCCACGGTGCGCCGACATTCCGTCTGACACAGGTACTGACGGGCCACGGATGTTTCGGCTCGTTCCTGTGTCAGATCGGAAAAGAAGAGTCCGCCGTGTGCCACCACTGTGGCAACGGTCGCGAGGATACGGTCCAACACACTCTCGAGGAGTGCCCAGCCTGGGATCTACAACGCAGCGCTTTTAGAGCAGTCGTCGGAGGAAATCTCTCGCTGCCGGCCGTGGTGTCTGCCATGGTCGGTGGTTGGAGGTCTTGGCGAGCGATGGTCTCCTTCTGCGAGTGCGTCATCTCGCGGAAGGAGAGCGCCGGGCGGGATCGTGAGCAGAACGATCCCGCCCGTAGCCAGAGGACACGTAAGAGGCGCCGGGTGGACGACTGACCGGCGCCTCGTGCCCTGTGGTCCGGGGGCATATAGAGTTCCACCACGGCATCCCCTGCCTGTCGTAAGAGGCGACTAAATGGGGCTTCGAGAGAGTCGCGGGGCGAGCAGCGGGGGGCTGCTCAGTCCAATTTAAGCGACTCCAAGGTGGTTGACAATGCGGGTGGTTGGTCTCCCGCTGTCGTAGACGCAAAAGCGTGATCTAGAGTTCGGAGGCTTCTCAGCCTCCTCACTTAGAGAGGGGCCGCAGTGCGGCATAGCGCAGGGGCGGTTCAACAAGATATCCCGGGGCCGTCCCCTAGGCGCCGAAGAAGGCCACCGCGGGTTTTGGTTGGTATGCCGGTGTAGGGTGTATATAGTGTTAGGGACTCGGTCCAATGTTCACTCGGATGATGCTATACTCCCGAGTGTCGACATTGGGCTGTAAGACTGTGTGAAACCAACATAACCGTTCCACTCACCCCCCAGTGGTGGTAGCGATAATGCGTTTTTTCCCCGCGAAAAAAAAAAAAAAAAAAAATAGTAGAGTCTCTACTAATTATAGTTAAAAGTAGTAACATATTTGGTATCTTCACAAGCCTTTCTAAAGTTCAAGATAACTCATGAAAGATCGAACCCGAGACCTCAACATTGCAGTCCAACAACTACGCCACCGAGGCAGTCAGGCATTCCTCTACACTAATTAGCTAAAACAATTTTATTGGCTAGGTAATAAATATCCAAGACTAATTTGCAATACAAATAAACCAAACTTTACCAGTTTTTCTTGCGGCTCTGCCCGCTTGGATCTATTATTCTTATGTACTCCTCCGATTGATCTGTACGTCAATCAAATTTTTGACCTATGTTTTGCAAAAGTGCATCCAAATCTATTCAGCGGTTACTGCATTAACCACAAACATTCGAATAATTATACGACTACATATAATATGTATTTAATAGACTTCTTCGGTGGCGTAGTTGTATGTGTGCCTACGACTTCCGCTCTGAGGTCCCGGGTTCGAATCCTGGGTCGAGCAGTGACTGGTGGTTTTTCTTTTCAGTATCATCCTGGAGTCTGGAAGATGTGCCCCATATGGAGATAGGCTTGCCCATATCACATCTGGAATACACACGGCGATAAGCAGGAGCATTAGTTGTGCATCTACCAACCCTTTTGACAATAAGAGGCGTGAATCTCTGTGTGTATATAATCACAAAAACTTTTGAAATATATTATAGTAGTAATAGTATAAGCGTTAATATTGCAACAATAATTCGCACCTTTAGGACGAAAACGACACAATTCAAAAAATAGAAAATTGAGTTGACATTTTTAAATGACTAAAAACTAGTCCCTTATTTATAAAAATATAATAAAAAATGGACTGATACAACAGTTTTGTCTTTTTCCTGTTTGAATATGGCTGTGTTTGAACTATTGTTGTATTGAGTACTTTGTTTTAAGTCATTTTATGACGATAACCCAATTTTCTATCTTTTTGAATTGTGTCGTTTTCATCCTAAAGGTGCGAATTGTTAAATACATAATGTTGACAAGCTAAGATATCGGTAAAAGTGATACTATTTTAACATAGTCGTCGCACCGGTTCTTAACGCGTTTCATATTCCGAGCTATGAGTGGAATTAGATGTGTTTAATATTCATTAATTATTAATATATTTTATCGCCAATTTTTTGTGCCCTTAATGTTGCGTAATATTTTGCAAATGTTTCCAAAGTTCTTTACTATATTTATTGTAATACATGAAGTGACAGGGTTATCTTTTCCTGCTCTCCTCTTTTTCCTAGACCTAGACTAAGACCTAGTTCAATTTTCTAGCTTCATGCGAGTTGGAAATATAACAATATCGTAAGTAGTTATTGAATAACTTCTTAAGCAGATTGTTCTTTTATTGGGGGGATAAAACGCGTTATCGCTACCACTGCGGGGTGATTAAGACTGGTAAGTTGGTTTCACCGATCTTACGGCCCAATGTCACTCAGTAGTACCTATAGCATCATCCAAGCGAGCATTGCACCGAGTTGCTAACAATATGATTGTACACCCTACACCGGCATACCAACCCAAACACGCGGTGTCCTTCTTCGGCGCCTACAGGACGGCCCGGGGTATCTTGTTGCAAGAAGATAGCTGCGTGGAACCGCCCCTGCGCGATTCCGCATTGCGGCTCCTCTCTAAATGAGGCGACTGAGAAGCTCCCGAACTCTAAAGCATGACTGCAGGAGACTAAGCATCCGCATTTTCGTCCACTTCAGAGGCGCTTACTTTGAAGTAGTAGACCGCCACTGCTCGCCCAGCGACTCTCGCCAACCCCATTTAGGCCCCTCTTACGACAGGCAGGGTATGCCGTGGCGGAATTCTTTAGATGCCCCCGGATCACAGTATACGAGGCGCCGATTAGTCGTCCATCCGACGCCTCTTTCGTCTCCCATGGCTGCGGGCGGGTGGGATCGCTCCGCTCACTATTTCGTTCGGTGCTTTCCTTCCGCGAGCTGACGGAGCTGCCAACCGCCGCCCATGGTACCTTATTAACACTGACGTGACGTCCTAACATGAAAATCTATACCTGCATACTTATATGACCTTTTTTGGTCCCAATACACACAAAACATTGTACATTTTACAAAATTTTGGATGATGCCAAGCCATCATACCAACCTATACAGCTACGCCACTACTCATTTATATAGAATTATAATACGATAGAAACAAGTGGTAATTCTATCGATCAGTAGTTTTCCGTAATTCTTTGATAGATGCTAAATATAAAATATTTAGGTTCAAAAACCTCAGAATCTAAAATGTCAGACTTCAATACAAATTACAATATTTGATAAAGATGCAGATATAAAGCTTTAGTCAACTTTATCCCCAAAAGAGATAGACACACGGACACCTACGACGCGAGGCCCGGACAAATAGACCCCAACTCGCAATCAAAACCTCCGAGCTCCTGTCGCCTTCACCTTCACTTAATCATGATTCACAAAGGTCACAAAATAAAGCCTGAGTACTCTCATAATTATTGTCATTGGCCATTGTTCAGTTGACATACCACAATATTAAAAGCATAAAGCTTTTACATTCTTTTTGACCCCGTTGATATTGTACATTCACAAGCAACCTTAAACATTGTTAGAACTGGTTAATAGGTAATACAACCAGTCAAACCACAATATAAAATTAATTTACCATTGTGTTTATATAAATAATGGTACACGCATTAATCCAATGATATGATAATTAGTCTCTTAATTTTTAGGTGCCAAATAATCTGTGGAATGTGGCAATTACTGGTAGGTCTCTCCTATGCGTGGAGTCATCTGGATGAGTACCACCACAATATCTATTTCTACCGCCAAGCAGCAGTGTGTATAGACTAGTTCCGATTTGAAAGACACTGGGCATTATGAAACTTAACATCTAATGTCACAGGGTGACGAGCACAGTGGAGTGCCACGGGGTACTTTGTAATTATGGGTTGTGTATGATGTTACTATTGCTTATGTGCGGTCGTATCACTTACCATCACGCGAGCGTCATACTCGTCTCATTATTGAGGCAATAAAAAAAACTTATGTGATAGTTTCTGAAGATGTTTGGTTGTTTTTGATGTGTTAGAAGAAAACACAGTAATTACTGGAGGGATTTTTATCAAATTTGACGTACACATATACTACTTCATATCATGGTAAATATGAAGGTATATTACACCGGAAAGTCTTATGTACGCGAGTAACGTCGCAAGCGTGTTTCTCGCGACTTCACTAGTTGAAAAATTAAGGTTAATCTTATACAAGCAAAAGGCAATGCTGTATAGACCTTTGCAATATAAAGTTCGTGGTGATCATTTATTCATTGAGGACGGCCAATCGTTTTAAATATTCAAAATATATGTTACTGAACTCTAGTATAAAACTATTACATTTGTTGCCAGGCATAGCTTTTAGCATCAAATTAATGATCTGTCCGTCTCAACATTCATCATAATCTTAGTTTATTTTTTCTTCTTTATAATGTAAAGTATACACATACACAAATATTTTTTTGTGTATGTGTATGTGTGTGTTTGTATTTGTGTAGTACTTTATTAGCATATATATATATTTTTATAAATCACACATCTGTGGACTGTATAATCTGTAGACCGTTTCGTATGCAAAAAAAAAATAATTAAAGTGATTATACTGTTAACGTTTACACAATGAATTTGCCAATAGGCCAGTAAATAAATTCTTTACTAAACCCGCATTTTCTTGTAGCACAGGTTGATAAACGAGCATATGTACCCTGATATGTAGGAATTTCCACCATGCATAAACAAATTACCAAAACAATAACTGCATTACTGGCCTTAAAAGAAAGAAATCGGAATCAGGACAGGGGTCGAGCCTCCAAAAATCCCAATCATACGAAACGTCCCAATCATGCTATCACTAATCAAGTTATACAAGTGATATAACTCTGGTCGATTCGACTGATAAGTTCTGTTGACAAATACCTCTGTAGAGGTAATATACCTCTTTTAACCCGTCAAGCCCCGCTTATATATATAGATGTATGGAAAAACCCTATACATATATGGACACCGATGTCCGTCGCGGGCCTTGACAGATTAATTCTTCAGGTATTGTAGTTCTCAATGGCCGTAGTTCATCACTTACGTTGGTAAGAGAGTAGGCCCAACGGCCTTGTACCACAGCTTCATTATCATCAGCTTCAGCCTTTGGAGGTGCTGATCATAGGCCTCTTCTCGAGATTTCTAGACTAATCTTTTAAGAGCGGGCTGCATCCAGTGAGTTCCAACACAACTTAACGTAACATAATTTATATTTTATATCCCATTCAATATTATCACTATAAATAATTGCGTTCAATTTATTCAGAATCAAATTATTTAAATTAGCACCGTATATAATTCTAAGAATTTACGCACTAATAACATTGATGTAGGGTTTTTTAATACATCAATGTCCAATAAGTATCATTATTATAAATCAAGTTATTAAATAAATTATTTTATTTAAACCTTACCTATATTGATAATATTATTGGGTCTCTTAATGATTGTTTAAAATCGGAAAAAGAAAAGAAATTACATTCATCCTCATGTCTGTTTTATTTATTGTAAATACCTTATATAATATCAGAAGATCAGGCCTTAAAAAATCTACTTACCTAAAGCAGTTTTCTTTCGTAATACAAATTTAAATTTCCATGCCTTGAAATCCGTGGACAATCCACAGTACATTTTGAATATTAATGAATGTACACGTGCACAATTTATTAATACACATAACTAGCGATGTTTGATATTAATATTGATGTATTTTATTCTTTTTCCTTTTGCAATAGTGTACTATGAAAAGGGAAAACAATTATGGCCTTAAACGCCCTAGGACATGGCAACCAAAGAGAATAATAGATATAGAAAGTGGTGCCGTTTAGGAGCATGGTACTGTTACAATAGTCTTACGTGCTTCATGATTCATCCCATAGGACCCCAGAGTCAACCCTCATACACCAAGGAAGGGATACTTCTTTTATTCCATTTTTGTAAATGGCCTGGCCGTCATTCGGATAAAGTTAATCTAGGTACCTATCTGATTGAAGCCTAAATGCCCAACTTCCCCCCAAGCTAGTTTTACGATGTTTCCGTAAACACCGAAAGTGAGACATGAGTCCCGAAGCTGATGGGCCGCAAACCGACACAGCTTAATCTTAAATACGCTAAAGTAGCCAATCACGAAGTTTTAAACCGCGATTCCCTACTTCTAAGGGGTAAGCCGGCGTGGAGCAATTTGTTTTTCAACATACACATACACACTCACGCCCTTCATCCCGAAGGGGTAGGCAGAGACGCAATTAGTGCACTTACTGTTCGCCGTGCGTATTCCGTCCCATGATGTGATAAGGAGCGAGCCTATCTTCATATCCGGCGCAAAGGCTATACTCCTGACTGATACTGAATTGAAACACAATATAACTTTACCCGACCCGGGGATCAAAACGGAGACCTCAGCATTGTAGGCATACCACAATACAACTACGCCAGCGAAGCAGTCATTCTAATATAGATAAGAAATGGCTTATGTCGAAAACTTTCCTACATTATGTGGTTCCCCGTATGACGTCATAAAGCCGGTTTCGTTTCTACGCTGTTCTTGTTTTAATGCGAGGATCGAGACAATGTTTTTAATATATTCATACACAATTTATCAGATAGCGATATTAATTAACTATGTATACTGTGATATTAATAAGGCCTCTGTTTAACATACCTTTTGTAGGTATAAGTACTTACCTACTGATTCTATTTATAAAATATATTTTGTTACTTTACTTCAAAGGTCTCTAGAATTAGCGAATTAGTCTATTTTATAAAATGCATAAAGACGTTTTAGAAATGAGGTTAGCTTCATTTGCAACAGTAACTACACACATTATTTTAATACTTTAGCTGGTTTTAGTACCGGCCAATAAAGTTGAATATTAAAATAAATCTTAATTAAAATTTTATCTCGGCGTAATAAATAAAGTTGCGGCGTTTTTAGCACAGACTTTTAGTTACATAATTATTTTAATTAAAACGATTCAATTAGGTCCTTAAACAAATAAATTAAATTAATCACTGCTTGTACATTAGACTTATAATAATAAAAAATAATACCAGCCCTGTATTATATACTGTCCCACTGCTGGGCACGGGCCTCCTCTATTACTGAGAGAGTTTAGGCCTTCGTCCACCACGCTGGCCTAGTGCGGGTTGGTAGACTTCACAATTCACATATCTTCGAAATTCTTATAAAGAACTTCTTAGGTATGCAGGTTTCCTCACGATGTTTTCTTTCACCATCAAAGCGAACGATTATAATTGATAAACAATACACGCGTTACTTCGAAAAGTCAGAGGCGTGTGCCTTGGGTTTCGAACCTTCGCACATTGTCTCAGCAGAACGTCCCATTCCCAACTCAACTATCGTCCACTTACATTGGACTTAACAAATTAAATATTTTGTAACAGATTGATTTAATAGCAAAGCATTCATAACATTAATCAATTTATTCACACAATCATTTATAGTCGATAAAAACGTGTTTTGTTTTATTTATAACCATTAATAATTATAATAACTGTTCTAAGGTTGCCTGGAAGTTGGTTTTCTATTCAATGACAAAGCATTTGTTCACTGAACTTAACACAAATTAAGTAATGGCTTCTATTTAAAATTTGGTGACCTCATGTATGGTGCACATACCACATACCATTATCCCATTATACCACCACACTATACCATACACATACAACCATATCGAAACCATAACAAATCGAGACAAATTCTAAAAAATATTCATGCTTTACAACGTAACGAAAAAGCAATGTCCAATATCAACTATTATTGTTTTTTTTACAATCAGGTTATTGCTAAGTAAAAAAAAAACAGTAAAACCGGACTTTTGAATAATATTGGCGTCAATATTTTGAATAAATTATCTCGAAATCCCCTTCGTATGTCACGTTTAGGCTTGTTACAGACCATCTATAACGCATTGAATGGCATATTGGCCTGGGGCCAGACGGGTACCCGGGGTACCTAATAGATCCTAGATGGACCACAGGGTCGAGCCTAATGTGTCCCTTAGACTTAAACGTCAATATGGCCTTTGACAGTACAAGTGTAAATAAAAAAATATACTGGTGTGATCGAAAACAAAAAAATTGACAAAAAGGGGTGCCGAAAAACATTACAGCTTGAATATTGGTAAATAGGAAGTCATGCAGTACAGCCGCTCAGCCGCTAGCTTCATCGTTAGTGGTGATAAGACCCTTGTTTGTAGGGACTAGGAACTTACTAACTTTACTAGCTGTAAAGGTCGAGTATTGAGCCTAGTTTGCAAGTCTTGATTGACTACGTGGCAGTAATGCACTTAGACTAAAATTATAATCAGTGTATCCATGATCCACTCTTCGTCAATATCATATCCGCTGTCAAGGTCATCTATTGACAATAATTTATAACTGTATCAACAAATCGTAGCCAACAAGTGCACCAAATAATTAGTATTAAATTGCGGGTACCCTGATAGTGTAAACTATAAAACAATACTACATTTACATCTCCGGTGCTAATAGGAACTTATTAAGAGCCTATGTGAAAAACATATGGAATCGTGATGGGCGTGACTTAGCGTATTTCAAATGCGAGGCGCCGCACGGCCCCGCTGAGATAGATCGCGCGCCTCGGCCCTCGTCGCATCGCGTCGTTGCGACAGGTCGTTGCACTCAAGCCCGCGAAAAGATCGTCATTGCAAATGCATGTCTATGTTGTAAATATTATAGTTATTATAATTTCTAATAAATTTATAACTTATAAAACATAGAATTTATTTTAATTCGTTTATAGAACCATTATTATGTCACTATTATCTACCTAATTACTTGAACATTATGTAAAATGACATTGTAAGTTATCTAAACTCATCGAAAGTATTATTCACTTATAGTTGACTTTTGTTGACAAGATAAAATTTGGTGTGGTGGTAGGTTCGAGTCTTACCCCTACGTAGGTCTGTATATAGGTAAAAAGCAAAGCAGTATGAAACTTCTATAATATGTTTTAAATTATATTTTGCTTTGCTTTGATTTATTCTTGTGGACTTTCCTAACTTTGGTGGACATAAAATAAATAATAACACAATAAATGGTGTCACTATTTTTCGGCCCGACTCGGGATTCGAACCCGGGACCTCAGCACAATAGGCGTATCGTGTGTGCAACTACGCCTTGGAGGCAGTCAAACATAGCATCACACCTTTTCTCCTCACATTTCGTTAGCTATTTTAGGTCTTATCAAATAGGAGACGAGCTTATTGCTACATACCGGGCCCAATTCAGCAGACCGAGTTGATACTGGACAGAAAAAAATAGTATTTGCCCGACGCGGGATTCGAACCCGAGACCTGAGCGTGGAGGCCGTACCGGGCACGTAATACAACTACGAGTTGCGACATCAAGGTAGTTTCGACAAGTCATTCACGATGAAACTTCTTCCCTGGAATATCAGGTCTATTTTACGTAAATGATGCTTCACTCTAGTGCCACCATGCAATTTAAAAATCGAATTTTGTATGTAAAGGATGTTCGAAATTTATGCAATGCAATAAAATTACATAGCTTGATATGAAGATTGATTACATTATTATGATTGAATAGTCACTATATAGGATATAAATGTTACAAATGTTGAAGGCGGCCGCTACCTATCTAGATAATTTTTATAATTTTTAATTTGAACTGTATGTAATGTGGGGTTTAGAAAAATATAGCAAGGTCATTCTTACTACGCGGGTACTTATGCTTATAGAAAATTTTAAATGTTAATTACTTACAATTTTTTAAATATTTTTGATATTTTGTACAGAAGAATAGACTGATGTTTACTGCAACAGCTACTTCTTCAATTCTAAGGCATTTGTTTTTGTTTTGCAATATAACAAAGCTCCGATATCCTTATTGAACTGAATGAAAAATAATGATGGCCATATTTTAAAAGGAGACGGGAAAAACTTCATAGAACTTTGGGCTTAGTGTTACAGAGATAATTTATGCATTATTTTATAGTTATATTAGAACTATTTCCAAATGAGAAAGAAAAATCTATCTGTCCAATGGGAGTAAAGAAAGAACCGCTGTAGAGTAGAGCTTCTAAATAATTTTTCGGTGAATAACTTTTTTTTACCTGATGACATAAGATGTTCACAGTACCTAACCATTGCCCATTGGATTGCCCTATTGAATAGTGAACAGAGCTAGCTTAGACAATAACCAGAATTGAAAATATCACATGGAATTGACGAGGACTGATATAAATATATAATGGCTCATTTACACTCTCGCGCGAGTGGTACGCCGAACACAATACGAGCCACGACGCGAGGTGTGAAGCTAGAGTGTTAGTGAGTCAATAATGTATTTCAATTTGACATTACGTCGGGAGCGCTGAACAAAGTTGCCAGTAAAATTAAATAATATCGACCAATATTGAATATCCCAAAAAGTGAAAATGTCTTTTTAGTTTAATTTCTAAAATACCTATAGTTTTTAATTCTTATTCTTTTTCAGCCTTTAAAAGGCTACTATTGCACATAGGTCTCCCCCAAAGAATTATTAATACTATTATGTCAATATTATTCTTGTTATACATGCTTGGTATTCTTTGAGTATGTAACCAACGCTCTAAGTTGGTGCCAGCGCCGTGTGTAATATTACACGAACCACTTGGTGCCACTTTTCACCTTTCTATAACTCAAAACCTATTTAAAGTAAACACATAAAACTGTGTGAGTTTAATTATATCTATAAGGACATCTAGAAGCCCAAATTTCATGAAGCTAGCTCAAACGGTTATAAAGATATGAAGGTCAAAATCGTAAATTTTTGTACTGACTGACAGACTTATAGTATCTAAACCTAACCTACTTCCAGATGACCTAGAAGGATGAAATTTGGAATCCAGCTCGGTAATTATGTGTAAGCGTAAGAAAAAATCTAAAAATAAAAAAAGTTAAAAATACAGGGGTCCACATAAAAAAAAATATATTTTTAATGGTAGCGTTGGAACCGTTACAAGCAAATATTTGAAACAATCCCAATATATGTTTTACTATATTTGCTTTATAACAGAAATATAAAGATAAAGTTAAGCCAAAACATTTGTGGTGTCCCCATAAAAAAAACACTTGTAATACGCGCTAAACAGCCGGCCAACGGTGTGTCGTCGGCGGCGCGCGGCACCACACAACTCAATACCTACCTAGTTTTCTTTACAAAAAGTAATGATATCCCACCAAAAACATAAATGTAAAAGATCTCACATTTGTAAATACCAGCAACTATTATAGGTATTCAATAAAGCAAACAAATAGAATTTAATACTTGTTCATAATGTTATTTTGTTCCTATAAATACATATTTAGATTTTGCATAAAACTTGGCACACATTTAGATCTCCATTCTTTTTGCGGCGAAGCCCACAGCTAAGCATAATTTTGGTATTGAACTTGGCTATCCTTTTTTACATTTATGTTTTTGGTGGGATATTTTTAAATGGAAGACATAAAAATAGAAGAATATTGATACATGCTTCAAAAGTGTAAGGTCAAGCCCAATTTAGGCCGTCTCCTTTATACCTATTAGAGTTTTTTTTTTTTTTTTTTTATCTTGCCATCTTCGGCGCATTAGGGACGGCTGCGGGCTTCCTCCGACTCACGTCTAAGTTGTCGTCCGCAACCGCCCCTGCACGTACCGCTATTGCGGTCCTTTTCCTGTTGCAGGGGCTCAGAAGCCCCCGAAACACCGTACCGTGTCCACCTTTTGGTGTCCGAGGCAGCGTGAGACACGCTGCCTCGGACATGTCCATCACGGGGGTCACAGAAGTTGGCTAGACTAATGGGTGGGCGGCACGTCCCGCCCACCCGTGACCCCCGGAGGCCCCTATTAGTCGCCTTTTACGACAGGCAGGGGATACCGTGGTGGAATTCTCCAAACGCCCCCAATCCACAGGGCGGGAGACGTCGGTCAGTCGTCCACCCGACGCCTCCTACGTCTCGTCTGGCGGCGGGAGGGATCACCACTGCGCTGGCGATCCCTCTCGGCACTCTCCTTCCGCGAGAGGACCGCCTCGCAGAAGTGGGCCACCGCCTGCCAGGCCTCCCGGCCGCCGACCATGGAAGCGACCACGGCCGGCAGCGAGAGGTCTTCTCCGACGACTGTTCTGAGAGCGCTGCGCTCCTCATCCCAGGCTGGACAACACTCCAACGTATGTTGGGCCGTGTCCATTGGGCAGTTGTCACAATAGTGACACACGGCCGACTCCTCTACACCTACCACCCGAAACAGGAACTCACCGAAGCAGCCATGCCCGGTGAGCACCTGCGTCAGGCGGTATGTTGCCGCTCCGTGGCGCCTGTCCAGCCATTCGGCAAAGACAGGACGCACTGCCTCTACGACCCGGTGCCCCCACGACGGGGCCTCCAGCCTGAGACGCCACTCCTCCACGGCGGTTCGCCGTAAGGCGGCCCTCTTGGCCTCCACCTCCTTCAGGGCCGGACGCTCCCCGCGACTGAACGCCTCCTCCCGCCAATGGAATACATACCTATTAGAGTTTGTGGCCAGTCATGTCCAGCGGATTTTGATTTCAAAGCCAATAGCCTTTAAAGAAAAATAAATCTAAATGGCGGCTTTTTTTTAAATTCTAACATTACATCTGCCTTTTGTGCACAAAACAATGCCCAGATATCGATTTTGAGTTCGATTGGCCTTAATACAAAAAACTTCAAAATGGTGGCTACTTTTTTCAATTCTGACATTGGATCACTCTTTTGTTAATAATGTTACACCCAGATATCGATTTTGCGGTCGATTAGCCTTAAAACAAAGAAATTCAAAATGGCGGCCACTTTTTTCAGTTCTGACGGTGGATCTGCCTTTAGTAACTAAAGTGGTACTCAGATACCGATTTTGAGGTCAATTGGCCTTAAAATAAAGAAATTCAAAATGGCGGCCAATTTTTTCAGATATGACATTGGGTCCGTCTTTTGTACCTACAGGCCTGCCCAGATGTCGATTTTGAGATCGAATGGCCTTAAAACAAAGGAATTGAAAATGGCGGTCATTTTTTTCAATTCTAACATTGGATCCGTCTTTTGTACCTACAGGCTTGTCCAGATATAGATTTTGAGGTCGATAAGCCTTAAAACAAGGAAATTCAAAATGGCGGCCACTTTTTTCAAGTCTAACATTAGATCCGTCTTTTATACCTAAAGGCCTGCCCAGATATCGATTTTGAGGTCGATTGGTCTTAAAACAAAGAAATTCAAAATGGCTCAAAATCCAGACTTCGGGCAGAAAAGAAAAAAATCCAATATCACTCTGCCCGACTCGGGGATCGAACCCGAGACCTCAGCATTGCAGTCATAACGTAATACAACTACACCACTGAGGCAGAATAAATAACAAAAAAAAAGCAGTGACTATTGTTTTTCAATCAGGGATTCCAACCCGGCACCTCAGCGTACCGATCACTAAATATAACTAAAGCAGGTCTCCGACTAGAAACAATTTACAAAGGTGAAAGGATGTAATAATTACGCTTGCTGCCTATCTTATAGACCTAATAGAGCCTATAATTTTATATTGATACACGGACGTGAGCTGGATACACTATAAAACAGAATTTCCAGGGCACCTTCAAATTTGCCGCGCGGTAGCGCGGACCAATCCCTACACTAGACGGCCAATTCGAACTTTGAAGGCGTCCGAAAATTTCGAGCGCACGTCCGTCGTCAGTAAAGATTCCGGACGACTGAAGCCGGCACGGGCCACTCCCATAACAGCGATGGCGTATTTGGACGTCGCGGATGAGAGAAAGTGACGGGAGGCGCACGCGTATGCCGAAATGAAATGGCGTAAGCGCCAAAACAATTTTCTTTTAATTGTGATTATACTATTTAATTCGTTTTAATTGTGTATTGATAAAACTTTGAAAAAATTGTTGTATTGTATTTAAATAAAAGTTACGAATGTACATATTCCACCATTTAGAGATAAAGCGTGTTTAAAGAAAATATCAGAGGTAACTTTGAATTTTTTTTCGATCGAGAAAATTTATAGCAATTGTGTTTTGGCTTTGACATATTATTGAGTTATACGTTCAATTTACACATATCCAAAAATCTAACTTCTGATCTTAGTAGCTTACGAGAAATTTGAATTTGAAAGTCCTTAAAGTTCCTGACATAGGCTCTTAAAACAGATAGCTACGCTTCAATAAGCTGCAAATTGTTGTACCCGTATATTTCGACATCGAACCATAATATATAATTACACGGTCATTTTCACATTGCGGTAATAAATGAAACCACATAGCACATACTCGTCTCTTTGAGTATTGAGCAACTTTTTTTATGGCATCGAATGACGAGACGAGCATGCCGTTCACCTGATGGTAAGCAATACGACCACCCATAAACGGTAGAAACACCATCCAGCACCTTGAGTTACAAAGTAGTGTGTGGCATTCCACTGCGCTCGTCATCCTGAGACATAAGATGTTAAGTCTCATTATGTCCTGTAGTTACAACTTGCTAACATTGTGCCAAAAATCATCCATGAGGAACCAATTTTGACACCAAAAATTTAAATTTTACTTTCCTGATTTTTTATATTTTGTACTTTAGTGCTAACATAATTCGTGGGTGAGAGATTTTTGACTGAAAGTGTGATGTTGCTCCAGCGACGAATCTTTCTGGTGTAGTAGCAGTAGCATTAGGGCGCAAGTTACTTTTTATTGGTGTTTATTTTGTTCGAAAAGTGGGTGCACTAGTTGCGCCTCTGCCTACCCCTTCGGGGATAAAAGGCGTGAGTGTATATGTATGTATGTATTATTTTGTTCGAAACGTACACTTTTTTATTTTGCATCTATGGTTAAAATAACTTTATCTCAAGGTATGTGGTTTCATTTTGTAACGCAATACCAAAATGACCCTATTTAAAAACAATATAATTTTGCTTTTGAGCAAAGAATTTAGCCTTAGCGATATCTAGCGGAAAACGAATACATTTTTCCACAGCATGCCAAAGTTTTGTATTACAAGGTTGTACTACATATTTGAAACGGATTTTCAATTGCTAAATTCAATAGGTGTCTTGTAAGTGCAACTCCATCTAGGTAGCCAGTATCTATTATTTCCGTCAAACAAGCAGTGCTTAAGAAAACTTCGGTCTAGTGCCAGTGGCGCTCTTAGTATGTAGTGAACCGGGCAACCACCTATGGGCTCCCTCTATAAGGGGCGTTTGCAAAGGGCACAAAGAAAAATCATAACCCTCCCTTGGCAATCGTATAGAAAGACGTCGCAATTACCTGCCACCCAGAGCTCCGCATTAGTAAACTGCTGATTCGGTCATTTTATTTAGTGTAGTACTGGTGACTTTCATGCGGTAGAGAGCAAAGTTTACGATCCAGACTTCAGTATGGTGTTACTGCTATTTGTACACAACTATTTATTTTAATCTTTGTTATAAGACCGTCTCTTACAATTTAGTCTACAAGGCTAATAAGAGATATTATTCTTACTTATTTTTTATGTAATACAGCACCATGGCGCTTATCCATCTCCTCTTTTTATAAAAACACAGTTATCACATAATACTTTTATTTACATAAACTAATAATACAGTAATATAATACGAGTTATAAATATGTACATCATCACTCTATATTCTGAAATGCTACATTATCACAGCCAGTCGCGTAATACAGATCTTCCTTCTTTTCTACCTTCATCTTTCTTCTCCGCTCTTTAAACTCCACGTAGAAGTAGCAGAGGACTCCCACGACCATGAGCGTCAGCATGAGATAGGTCTTGTGGCTGGTCTTGAAGTAAGGAGATATGAGGTACGCGATAATGTACCCAACTGACTCCCAAAGTCTGAAGTTTGAGAATGCCGCTTCTTCTTTGCCGGGGAAGAGGATTCCATAGTATGCTAAAATGACGAAGAATAAAATGTTACATATTTATCACCAAGAAACAAGAATTAGTGAACTGAATTTAATATGAAGGCAGCAATGTGTATTTCAAAATTTGCTGTTGGCATAAACAATCGCCTATAATTGGGGACTTGCTATCTCTCTCCTACTCCCGCATTGTTATTCCAATGACGTCGTAAGCTAGTTCGCGTAAAGACCCTTTTGGTATTTGACTCATCCAATATAATTTTTCCTCAAACTTTTTTATAAATTTTTGGTAATTTTGTATTTTTTTTTTTGTAAATGCACCTTTTTTATTTCTTTTATTTCACCACAATGAAACTGAGCACCTGCCAGTGACGGGCACAGGGAGGGATGAATTACCCACCCATCCCATCGCCCTTTACAAGAGGTTCCATAGCATCTTATCTACTAAGCCTCACATCGGCTAAAGCTGCCACCTACCATTAATCTGCACGAGCCATATGGAGTCGCAGAAGCCCCATAGCACGGCGATGATGTATAGCACGTACGCAGAGCCAGCTTGTGGAGCCCACAGCAGGGTTGTGGCGAACAGAGCCAAATCCACTAGAGAGGCCGCGCAGATTAGAGGCAGGCGGCCGGTTATCTGAAATGGAGAGATTGCAGTTAGCTACAACTGACTACTAGAAAAAATATATTGTAGGTATGAACATAGAGATAGAAGTGGATAAAATAAGATATTAGTTATTTTAAAACTGATAAATAATTAAATAGGTAAATGTTGACAATAATCAAAGACATGGTTTAAACCCATGTCACTATTATTGGTAAGGGCCTCTACCACCCTTACATAATATGGCAAAAGCACCCAGAACTTCAACATCATTTATAACAGTGGCAGATGCCAATGATATGTGTAACTGTAGTTATGTACTATAGTTATGACTGCCTCGGTGGCGTAGTTGTATTACGGTACGACTGCAATGCTGAGGTCTCGTGTTCGATCCCCGGGTTGGGCAACGTAATATTGGATTTTCCTATTCAGTATAAGCCGGGCGTCTGAAATTTGTACCCGATATAGGAAGAGGCTCGTTTCCTATCACATCATGGGACGGAATACGCACGGCGAAAAGTAGGTGCATTAGTTGCGCCTCTGCCTACCCCTTCGGAAAAAAGCGCGAGCGTGTGTGTATATGTGTGTGTTTGTAATTATTGATTTTTCACCTTGGCTAAATATCCTGTGACGACACATCCCACCGCATCCGCTAGTCCATACGTCATCATCACAAACCCCACCGAGCCGGTACCGACACCGCACGACACAAACGCCTGCAAACAAGATAAAATAAGGCGTTGCGCACACGCTGTAACATTTTTGTTCTTATAAAAGAACGCACGATGGTCACCATCCGGGCGGTGTGATACCCCCGTGCCTCGAAAAGTACGTAAAGTCGTTGGTCCTGCGCCTGATCTCTCTCCAGTCATGTCGGATTGTCGTCTCACCGGACTATGAGAGTGAAGGAATAGCGAATGCACCTGTGTATTGCGCACACACTTGTGCACTATAATATCTCCTGCGTACTTGGCTGATGTCCGTTGAGATTCCATTCGACCGCGTCAAATGAAGACGGCCGCGTTCCGTATTAACCGATCCAGAGGACGAAATCACTTTGGCCATCCGCCGTAAGAACGAGTTCTTGAAACTCCAACTCGTCCTCGCCGTAGAGGACCTCGCTGCGTTCCCCGTCGCCCCCCCGACCCCGCTAGCAGTTCCGGCCCGCGTGCCGATGACAACACAATCTAATAGGATTAGGCCTAAAAACTAATCTTTCCCTAATCGTTGATGTCTCATCCTGTCTTAGTGGCCGTCCTGAGCCGAGGTTCATAACCCGTTAGTGGGTTGCCCTCAGCATGGTCACTTAATTCAAAGGGTTGCGAGCACCTTCTGCGTTCACCCTCAAGACCGGTATGGCCAGAAAAGCCGACTCGCGTCAGGCTTCTGGCAGTAGGGCCATTACCAAAAAATCCGTTGAGATTGGCCGTCGTGGCCGAAACTGGCTAGGAGGATTTTTATCCGGGCGGATACATAATATATTCTACCATCAGCAAACAATATAGGTACGATAATGGAAAGTTTCAATGCTAAGTGACTGTTTACCGTGTCGGTTTTCTTCAAGATATACCCTCGACATAACCTATAAAGCGGTAATGTTAAGAGCAATGTTGATGTAATGGCAAAGTTACATACAGCGGTAAAGTCAGCGCCGAAGAACGCCTGCTGCAGACCGATGAATATGTTAATGGTGACCAACAGGAGCTGATTAGGCTCCACCAGGAGTTTCAGTGTGACAGCAAGTAACGCAAACCCTGAGAGGCCTCCGCCAGAGCCGGTTCTTGAAGAGTTATACCTGTGAACAGAGGTAGATAATATTGTTTTGAAATTCTCTTCTTCCCTTTCAGCTGGCTTGCCGATTCAACGGCTACTACCCTTTCTTGAAAACCCATTTACTCTTGATTCTAATTTCACTTATTTTAAGTTTTAGTCCATTTAGTAATAGAATAATGACCCCTGTAACATTATCATAAATTCTAAAGGCTTTTTTGTCTGATTTCGATGCGTTCGTTCTTTTTTTTACTTGGCTGTAGCATTATGTTTTATTTTTGGTTTTAAATTTTGGGTTTTTAGCTATCACTTATACAAAGCTGGCTTATTTTCTCATAAATTGATCAACTTACCTCTTCATAGAATCAACGCCTACTGCAATAAGTATAGACGCGGCTGCCATACACGCAAGATAGATACCTGCAACATATTTTGATAAGGTGCTTACTTTAATTTAAATAACGTGGATAGCTACCGTACCGAAGGTTTCGGGTTTGAACCTGAGTCGCACGTCTGACTTCCAAATTCCGTGTGATTCATTTGAAATTCGTGAGTTAACCCTTACCGCTTTCTTGTTTAAAATTATGTCTGAAGCCAGAAGAAAGTCGAGGTACTTTGAAATCATATTGTAAACAGTCAAAATGTTGTTGGTGGGGCTGACAATTGCTGTAGTAAACATCTACAGCAACTGTCAGTACAACTGTAAGATATAAAACACATATCACTGTCTTGTTCTTATGTTTGTATTTAAAAAGAGAGCGATCGAACACAGACGTCTTCACTCAAGTTATATGGAATGGTAACTTGGCTTTTATCTATAAGCTTCTTGGTCTGACTAACGAGTCGCTACACTACGTAATATATACCCGCCATTGGTGAAAAAACTCGAATTGTGGAAGCCATAACATAAAAATGAAGATGTAGTTCAGTGTTCAACTCGCTGTCAGAATGAGATTATGCTAATGTGTTCAATGTTCAATTTAGTACTAAAAAATAACTACGATTGTCTCTTAGTAAGAATTAAAGGAGTTTTTCTGGTTCCGAACGGTTGATTCTCTGTGAAGTGGTCGTGAGTTGAAAAGTTAACGTCCAATTATGGCTTGTGAAGTTTTCGCCCACATGTAATCGTCATGTTTTCCTCCGATATATATTTTATTGTGAAATCTAACCCGAGAGCATCTGTATCTTCTCAGGAGGCTGCGGCGGGAGGGCTTCTTCAGCATCAGAGCTAGGCAGGAAGTTGGCGCCACACAGGATCGGGATCATGGTGGCGTTCACTGAGGTCACTGCTGCTGAATTATTGCCGGTTGATAGCACTGGAAACAAGACGATTTGCGCTTTGAGAGATTAGTGGAATTTAGCACGACTTCTTCGTTTATTTATGCGGCTACTTTTATCCGGCGCGGCGTTATTATTCTATGTCCGCCATATTCTGTTATGAGATGTGAATATGTATAACGTGGTATTTTACTGGTGGTATGTCTCTCATATGTGAGAGTCCGTCTGGGTGGGTACCACCGCAATGTCTATTTATAGCGCCAAGCATCAGTGCGCATGCACTGTTGTTTTGTGGTTTGAAGGACATTGTAGCCAGTGTAACTACTGGACATAATGAGACTTAACATCTTATGTCTCAAGATGACGAGCGCTGTGGAATACCACACAGTACTTAGTAACTCAAGGTGCTGGTTGGTGTTGCTACTGTCTATGGGTGGTCGTATCGCTTACCATCATGCAACCTGCATGTTCGGCTCGTCATTCAATGCCATAAAAAAAAATAAAAAATAACGTAATCAAAGCTGAATTCTCCGCTTGTAACATCTTACCAATAAAAAATATTGTAATCAATGAGCACCGCTAAAATGTACATATAAATTCATAGTAACTACAAAATACCGTTACGTTTTAATATAGATCAAATACGAAAATATAAATAAAAAATAAAAGAAAATATTCCGGAAACGTAAGCGTGTTTGAAGGTAGTCATATGGCCCCGTGCAAAGGAAACACTAATGATAACGAAATACAGGTTTCGTGATAAAACTGCATACAATACCTTACCTACACACGTCTTGTCTACCGAACATAAAGCATGCAATTTTGTGGCATCGTATTCTCAACAATGTAAGAAAACAAACCTATTAATAAATAATACATAATACATACTATGTTGTAGATGTTCTCTAAGAGAAAAAATCAAACAAAAAATATTTGATGACAGTAGCATTTTCCGTCCATAAAAACATTGAGATATTTCCAAAAGGTTGCGATATCCATGGTTTAAATACTTGATCACAAAACTAGGCTCCAAGAGATCAGCGAATCTTTTAAGTGTTATTGACGAATTAGCAGGAGATTGATTTCCTTCTGAAGTAGGAATTTAGAAACATGATGGAATTTATAAAAAAAACTTTGTTTTTAACAATAAAATAAAATAAATTTCGTCTGCAAAAGAAAATTGCGTGCTACCGCACTGTGAGAATTTATTTCGTTTGCCTACACGCTATATGCCATTGAGCGGTAGCCCACCGTGTCGTATCTCATGTATTAATCGTCGAAATTGCATTACAAAATACTTAAAATAGTAGGTATATCGTCGGCTAAGAATGCTGATCTGCTAACTCCATAGCGTTCACTATGGAGTTAGCAGATCAGCATTCTTAGCCGACGATATGTAAATTGTAGGTAGATGTAAATTGTATAAACATCAATAGAACTTGAGTGAACTTGTGTAAAGTCTGCCAACCCGCACTAGGCCAGCGTGGTGGACTAAAGCCTAACCCGTCTTAGTAGTAGAGGAGGCCCGTGCTTAGCAGTGGGCAGTATATAATATAAGGCTGATTACATTGCATTGCATAATAAAACTTACATAGGGAAGATATGAGGTTACCCCAGACTTGGTTCATTTGGAATATCATGAAGAATAGACCAAGGAATCTTACAAGCAAGGCTTCGGCGGATATATTCGATATCTTGCTATACGCTTCTGATACCTGAAAGTAAAAATACAAATAAAGTTCTTATGAAAAGAGTCTGAATATAATATTTGTGGACAAATGATATACGCAACATGTATTTTTTTTAGCTTAGTTATTTTTCGCCAAATTCAAACTGTACAGAAAAATACTTTAGCCTACAATTAAAAAAATATAACCTACCACAGACAAGTAAGTGCACTTGGCACACCATAGAGGTCCTCCGCCAAAGCCGACGATAAGTCCAGCTGGGATCATGGTGTAGAAACGCGGGTAAAACTGCGCCGCGATGTACGGCATGTAGGTTAAGAACGATAGTGACATCGTCCATTTCGTGCCCAGCCATCTGCGGAATGTAATTAGTTAAAGTTTTTTTTCATTGTAGAGCCGTTTTTACTTTCAACATGCTTTATGTGGAAGGGAAATGTATAAATATTCTTTATTTTATTTACGACTATACTAGTAAGCAAGTGCCTTGATTATATTTTAGGACTGCTCATAAACAGTAGCAAGACTATAGCTATTGCCATCCTCGATGACACGCCCTACTAATTCACCGTATGGCTTACAGTCCAAGTGTGCAATATTCCGCTTGTGTTCTAGTTCTATTAATACACAATTATTACCTATAATAGCCCATGCACACCACAATGAATAATCAAAGTGCCCTTAACCCATGAAATCCCCGGCCAAAAATTTGGTAGAGCGCGTCATCGTGGGTGGCATTTTCTATACTCGAATTTCAATTACAAATCACTGAGCTCATCACCATGATACATTATATTAAAGTTTCACAATATCCAGATACTCTGGCTACAATATCGATGTTTCTGGTCGACAGGATTAGATATTGCGGCGATACTCATCCAGCTGGACTATGATAAAAGAGACCCACCACGTAATAGCTTATAGAGGTTAGTGATTATCCTTAAACTGGTAATCAGAATATTTAATAATAATTTTACGTCTTAGGCAAAATAAAATAATAAACTAGGCATAAAATGCCAGAAAAAACCGATAAGCACGTGCTGAAATATTACAAATTAATCAGCAGGTAATTAAAATGAGTCCTTGATCACGGCCAATCCTACTTCCTACTAATATTATTAAGGCGAAAGTTTGTAAGAATGTATGGATGTTTGGATGTTTGGATGTTTAGATGTTGGGATGTTTGGATGTATGGATGTATGGATGTTTGTTCCTCTTTCACGCAAAAACTACTGAACGGATTTCGATGAAATTTGGTACACGGGTAGATCATGTCCTGGATTAACACATAGGCTACTTTTTATCCCGGGAAAATATAAAACGGGACTTTTATCCCGGAAAACTTTTTAAAGCGGGCGGAGCCGCGGGCAAAAGCTAGTGTCAAAATAATAGTCGTGAGCGCTGTCATCGACTTCAGTATAAACAGATATTATTTACCTTTTAGACTAAACAGCGCCTTTTCAATATGGCATTATTTAACTCTAACATTATTTATTTTGTGCCTTAATCTTTTAGCCTTTTACATTATTGTTGTTTTAATTATAAAGAACTGATCTGATTATTTATATTAGCAGACTATTTTAAATAATAACACACTTATGCAGCACAACGGTATAGCGGTTTTTTATTCAGAGAGAAAACAAAATGTAGATACAGACTATATTAAGTCACAGACAATACGCAATGGAAGGCGCCAAATTTAAATATTCAACAGTCCTGCCAAATTTAAGCCTTCCACATAAGCAAAGAAATAAAAATTATTTTAATCAGTTTAAAGTCTCACATTTACATTACATTTACATACATACACAAGTTAAGCATCAAAGTTTACAATTAATCAAGACCAATATCACTTAATTTTAACATTCCAATTTTACATCTTAAGTTTTGAAATTTTTCTTTAGTGAGAGCTTTAGTTAATAAATCAGCATACTGATCATTGCTAGGTACATAATGCAAATCAATAATATTTTCATTAAATTTATCTTTTATAAAATGATATTTTGTTTCAATGTGTTTGCACCTTTTATGAAAATTTACATTTTTTATTACACTAATGGCACTTTGGTTATCTATATTAATACAAATTGATTGCTGATCATATTCATCAAGATCACAGAGAAGTTGTTTGACCCACATGGCCTCTTTGGTGGCAGCACAGGCTGCCATGAACTCTGCTTCAGTCGTTGACAGTGCAACAGTGTGTTGCCGCTGACTGGACCATGTCACAGCGGCTCCATTTTTAATGAACACATATCCCGTGGTTGAACGTCTCGTTGTTAGGTCATTAGCATAATCAGCATCACTGTATGCAATCAATTTGGGAGATTCAGATGATCTATAGCATATGCCTAGGTCTCTAGTGTTGCTTAGGTACTTAAAAATTTTCTTTACAGCATTCCAATGGGTGTCAGTATAGCAATTTAAGAATCGACTTACCAGGCTTACAGCAAACATTATGTCTGGTCTACATATTATAGCAGCATACATCAAGGACCCCACAGCCTCTCTATAAGGTATATTCCTGTCAGATTCCTGGTCACTCTTCTCAAGTTTTGTATGAGGGTTCACTGGAACACTGTTAGAGTTTGCATTTTCCATATTAAACCTTTTAAGAAGTTGTGTAATATATTTTGTTTGATGTATAAACACATAGTTATGTGATCTTTCTATTTCCATCCCGACAAAATTTTTAGGTTTACATACTTTCACATCAAAAATACTTTTTAGATCATTTACAACAGCTTCAATAATATCTCCTGATTTTGAAAATAGGAGCCCATCGTCAACATACAAACAGAGATAGCATTTTTGACCTTTAATTTTTGCTACATACACACATTGATCTACTGAGCTGTTGCTGAAACCGAACTTATTCAGCACTGAATTGAATTTCTTATTCCAGCATCGTGGTGCCTGTTTAAGGCCATACAGAGATTTTACTAATCTGCACACCATGTTGGGTGCACAATTTAGGCCTTCTGGGGGCTCCATATATAATTCTTCTTCTAATTCCCCATATAAAAATGCTGTTTTTATATCAAGTTGAAGCATTTGATAATTATTTTTAGCAGTTAAAGATAATAATAAGCGTATTGAGTCATACCTTACTGTCGGAGAAAATGTTTCTTTAAAATCTATACCTTTTACTTGAGCAAATCCTTTTGCACAGAGTCTAGATTTGAAACGTGGACCTGTTGGCTCATCCTTTACTCTGAACACCCACTTGCATCCGATGAGTTTAGCATGTGGTGGTTTGTTAACCAATGTCCATGTTCCATTCTTTTCATGTGCTTCTAGTTCTTCTTTTATAGACATTTTCCATTTTTTAGCATCTGAGGAGTTAATTGCGTCTTCATAGGTAACAGGTATTTCATCTGGTAGCAGATATTCATCACAGCAGAGGTATGTTCTTTCACTTATTTTAATTTTATTTTTAGATCTTAAACACATTTTATTTTCAGGAATACTATCAACAGCTGCTTTCTCAGGTAAGTAATCACTATCAGAATCTGATTTACCTTTTACAGTATTATATGAATCAGAGTCACTGTTTTCTTCAATACTGATTTCATTTAACTCATTCTGTTTTTCTTTTTCAGATAGTTCCAGAGCAGCATAGTCTCTCTTCACCGAGGATTCAAGAAACACAGCATCACGACTTTTTACAATGCTTTTACAATTTAAGTTTGTGAACCGGTATCCTTTTGTGTTTTCACAATAACCTATGAATATCATTTTGTGCGATTTAGGGTCCCACTTTTTGCGTTTTTCTTTTGGTAAGTGGACCATGGCTTCACATCCAAATACTTTTAAATTAGAAACATTTGGTTTATGACCACTCCATACTTCTTCAGGTGTTCGGAATGCTAATGACTTTATAGGAGAGCGATTTGACAGGTAAGCAGCTGTTTTTATGGCTTCAGCCCAATAGAGTTTAGGTAACTTCGCATTTAAAAGCATACACTTGGCCTTTTCTATTAATGTCCTGTTTAGCCTTTCCGCAGCACCATTCTGCTCAGGTGTATATGGAGTCGTGGTTTGATGGATAATGCCATTTGATTTCAGATAGTCAGAAAAAGGTTTATTGACATATTCCAGCCCATTGTCAGAACGCAGAACCTTTATCTTGCACTCAGACTGTTTCTCAACTTCTAATTGGAATTCTTTGAACTTTTCATACACTTCACTCTTACTATGTAGAGTGTAAACAAAAACTTTCTTTGAGTGGTCATCCAGGAATGTTAAGAAATATTTAGCTCCACCAAGTGATGCAGTTTCCATGGGGCCACAGAGATCAGTGTGCACCAGTTCTAAATGTTGTGTAGAATGTGACACTTGACTTTTAAATGGTAATCTTGAATGTTTGCCTTCTTGACATGTAATGCATGTTAAATTACTGTTTTTGTTTGATAATTTAATTCCTTCAGTGCACTCAGTCATTTTCTTCAGGCTTTGGAAATTCAGGTGGGCCATTCTTTGATGCCATAAAAAGTTATCATCTTGTTTGATATCAGACATGTATGCATAACTTGTTGTAGTGTTAAGCCGGTACATGTTATTAATTTTTCTTGCAGTTGCCACAACATTATTGTGTTTATTCATAATAATACACCCATCAGAATTGAAGCTTACATGGCCGCCATTCTCAGTAATCTGATATACAGAGATTAAGTTCGCAGCCAACTCTGGTACATGCAGGACATTTCGAAACAGAATCCTATTAGACTGACCTTGACCATTTAATGTTTCAATACTAATTTCACCAGTACTTTTTACCGCTAAAGTCTTGTTGTTGGCTACTTTAATGTTTTGAATTGATGGAGATGTAACATTCTTCAATAAATGGTGATGTCTTGTCATGTGCATTGTAGCCCCGGAGTCAATGTACCATGCAGAACTATCATTGTCAGAAGCAGCGAGGAATGCAGCAGCATATGAACTACTTGAATTTGGTGTATTCTTAAATTTTGGATTAGATTTGCATTGCGGACTCTTGTGTCCATATTTATTGCACTGATAGCATCTCGGACCTTTGTTAAACTTCTTTTTCACATTCGGGTAATTTTTAACATTATTACTTGTGACAAAAGCGGAGTTATTGTTATCAGTTTTTACTTCTTGAAGTAACTTTGACTTAATGGAGTCTGCACTAATTTTCATTCCTGAGCTCTCAATAGCTAGAATCATCGGCTTATACGTCTCTGGCAGACCGGAGAGCAGCAATGTTCCAAGCCATTCGTCATCTACCTTGAAGCCGATATTTCTTAATTTATGTGCCGTAGACATAATTTTGGTCACATACTCTTCTATATTTTGGCTGCCTGAAAGCGTGGTGGTGCAGAGATCACGTAGTAGACCTACTCTGCGTGTAAGCCCCGAGTCGTCGAAAGCACGTGTCAGGTTATCCCATACTTCTTTTGCCGTTGTAGCTTCCTGGATATGCACGTAATTTACTGGGTCGACAAGTAAGATAATCTTTGTTTTTGCTTTTGTATCTTTCTTTGGATCGTCGCACGTGGAATTCTCTACACAATCCCAAAGCTCCTCATGTTGTAGATACGTCTTTACAGCGAATTGCCATGTGGCGTAATTGTCCCGACCAGTCAATTTCTCAATTAGTGCAAGCGGACTGCTTCCAGACATTTTAATTGTTGAACTTTTCAGAAATGCCGGTCACGTTTTTCACTTTGTAGGTTAGGTAAGAGTTGGATTATTTTTACTGACACTATTTCGCAACTATGTACAATAATTTATTGTTATGGCTTAACTGGGCCCATAACCTGTTGTTTTAATTATAAAGAACTGATCTGATTATTTATATTAGCAGACTATTTTAAATAATAACACACTTATGCAGCACAACGGTATAGCGGTTTTTTATTCAGAGAGAAAACAAAATGTAGATACAGACTATATTAAGTCACAGACAATACGCAATGGAAGGCGCCAAATTTAAATATTCAACAATTATGATATACGATCTTAAATGGCAGCAACACTAGCTCGGTTAATTTACTTACTTTATTTGGTAATCCATTAAGGAAATTTTAGTTACAGTTTATGTTCAAGAGTTTCTAAAGGCGTATGATCTATTTGTTTCACTTTTTCAATTCTGTAGAACATTTTTATAATAATACATGAAGTTTAACTTCGAGCAGCTTGCATATCAACAACGGGCATGTTTCACAATATTCTTGAATAAATATTATCCGCCAGTTAACGTATGAGGCAGTTAATGCTAAATGCCCTCTTTCTTTTACCGCATATTTGGAAACTTGACTTTTGTTTATTTATTTATTTGGTACTTTATATATCAAAAATATCTAGGCGGACTTAACGCCGTAAACATTCTCTACAAGCCAACCTTAGGCCTCGTTTTCAAAGACGCGAGACATCGCGCGGCGCGTGTCGCGTAGAGTCTCGCGGCGCATGCAGCGGCCCGCGTCATAGCACGCGTAAACACAAACATATGGCAATACGGTGTTGTTTATAAAGATGCAGGGAGTGGAGAATGGCGTCCCACTCGGCGACGCGGCGGCGCGGCGCACGCAGCGGCAATTCTTCGTTTTAGTGACAGCGTCGGCGGTGTCGCCCTGTCATTGCACCCGAATCAGTCTCAGACACACACATATAAAAATCTGTGTTGCGCCGACCCTACATTGGTTATTAGAAAAATTATGATACAATCTTATTTACTTTATTACAGCAACGGGCAGGAATATGTTGGAGAACACGAGACCGGCGTACACAGCCGCCAAGGACGCCGTGCCCAGACCAGCCTCCGCGTTGATGGAGCTCTGCAGGTTCGCTGCACCCTGAAAATTACAAATATTTATTTTAATTTAAATCCTTTATTACGTTAAATATTTATGTCTTATTAAATAAGTATCTAACTTTAACTAGTCTTTTAATACTTGACCAAGTCTGGTTAGGGGTTCTGCTCGTCTGATTTTTTTATAATCAAAGCCTTTTACGTGATGCAAGTAATTTACCCATATAATTTATCATACTACACATACTACACGAAGATAGTGGGGCTTTCCACAGGTAAAATATTTTTTAGAATCTGTTTAGTAATTCCGTAGATAAACCTTACAACCAAGAAGTTTATAATATTATCTAATGGAGAGAGCGGTACACACATTTTTGTGAAGACAAAAAAATTACCTTTTGTGTTGTATTCTATCTCACTCACTCTTTAACCTATGTTGCCAAAGCTTATGGATTATTTCCCTACCCATAAAAAAATATCAATACCGTTATTGTCGTCTCAATCATGTATATATAAATATTTCCAACATATCTTATATAATGATATAAGTACTATTTTCATTTCAGAATTATTCTTGTTGAATAAGATATCCTTAAGGTTTTTTATCCTTATTAACATTTTAGTTTAAAAAATTTCCTCATTTAATTGGTAATTGCGAATACATACTTCGGCAACACTGTTATAAAACGTTAAGTTCGATGTCAATATAGTTGTCAAATAAATGTTCACTTCGAAATTTTCTCCGTAATTATCTACAATAATAAGTGTGTTTTAGTGATATTTTAATGTGAATTGTGTAGTTCACGGTTGCAGAAATATTTGGTATCCATCATTTAGTGTGAAATTCTACAGGTAAGTTCATTGTCATCAATATTGTGTACATATTATAATTTTCTCAATATTTATACGAATCGTAATAAAATACGTGAATATTTTATAAATGAACTGTAGAAAAACTTCGCTTAATGTGATTTGCTTTATATATGACTACTTTTTTCATATTAACGTAATGTTAAATGTGATTTTTTGTATTGTAAATAGTGTATGTAAACAAGAGGCTAGGGTGACCATGGTGTAAGCTTTGGTGGACCGGTTTGACAATGGTGCTAGAGTATTTGTAATACTAGCCGCCTTACTAATGAATATTATAAAGCTTATTAATCTTTAAAAAATCATCGTAAATAAAAACTGAGGATCAACAGTTACAATCGAGTTCTCAGTGTATCCAGCATTGATTTATTGAAACTTTTATTTAAAATAAAATCGAGTTTGTATTTCTCTTTACAGATTTCTTAAAGATCTAGATAAGCAAAAACGTGGTTAAATATAAATACCATTAAAAGGTCAATTTGATGTCTGTCTGCAAGAATTACTAGTCAACATTTAAAGACAGAAGATTATGATTCTGAATGTGATAATGTGTCTTCTACTTCTGGGAATATGGCAGTAGATGTCAAAAATAATTATTTATTACCAGAAACTCATACTGTAAGTATATTATTTTTTATCATTTCACTGGTATAATTATGATCCACTTAGACTTTATTATTTACTAGCTTTTGCCCGCGGCTCCGCCCGCGTGAATGTGTTTTTTCGGGATAAAAGTCACTGTTTATATTTTACTGGGATGAAAAGTAGCCTATGTGCTAATCCAGGACATGATCTACCCGTGTGCCATATTTCATCGAAATCCGTTCAGTAGTTTTTGCATGAAAAAAACATCCATACATCCAGACATTCTTACAAACTTTCGCCTTTATAATATAATAAGATTAGTAGGATAGGGCATTAAGCTTGCGACCCACCAAATTTTATAACGGCGGTACATTGGGTGATATCTGAGTGTACTAAATGGCACCTCTGCCTGTGTCTAAAATGTATAGGTACTTAAATATATTATTATTGATTGATATTTACTTTTTACATTACATGTCAGCGAAATGAATATGAACCACCATTGAAACGTCAAGACTTGAAAGATTTCAATATATCAGTTAATGTGAAGACATCCAGTGAAATAAGTTTAAAGAAATAAAAGAAAGTATTGCAGCAGAAGATGAAGAGATAAAAGAAGAAAATTAATTACAAGTTATTTCTTATTAAAGTTGTTCATGATTATACAGTCTGAAATTGAAAATATTTTGCAGTGAAATTTTGCTAATATTTGAGATTTTTTTTAAAAGTATATTCCAAGTAGCAAGCAAAGAAAAATTACATATAGTGATGACATAAAGACTTTTGCTTTAACATTACACTTTTAGTCGCCGAAAACATTTTTGTTTTACAAATTCAAAGATATATTTGCCGAAAGAGAGCACATTATGGTGATCTTTAGCAAACTTTAATTGTTTTGTTGGCTTCTTCACAGAAGTTTTAGAATATTAAAAATAAATTTAAGGACGAAACCTCACCCGCAGAATGTAGCGTTAATTTTTGATTCCATGGCTCTCAAACAAGAATTTATTTAGTATTGTAATTTGTAAAACATCCACGTGTTTATTACTTTTGCTATAAATATCTACACAACTTTGTTTACAATCAACTCACCTATGGAATTTCACACTAGATGTTGGATTGCAAATAATTCTGCAACCATGAATTACACAACTCATAGTAGAATATCTCTAAAACACAATATGTATTATTATGGATAATTACAGAAAAAAAGTTCGCAGAATACTCGCAAAAATTGTAAAATCACACGAAATAGATATTCGTAATATTTCAAAATTACTTACTGAAAATTAGGTTATTAACTTCCTAAATGTGTATTATTTTTTTATGTATGATTGTTTACTTTTATGAGTATGTTTTTTATTTTTTTTTATTATATTTAAATTTAGCAATAACTGTAGTTTTCATTTTTAAATATCCCAATGTTTTTCTGTCTAACCTTACAGTCTCCATATTTGGTTATAAAGGCCGGCAAACAACGTGAACATATCCAGTCGCGGGGGAAAGTAAAACATATACAATGTGAGGCTGTGTGCCGAGCAAAAAAAAAGCACGCGGGGCCCCGTGCGAAGCAAATAATTTTTTTTAACAGCTTTGTAAGTAAGGTGCCAAAAAACGGGCCCCCAAGGAGCTGCAAGATGCCCCTGTAACTGCGAGGCCCCAGGCGGTTGCCTGGTTCGCCCCCCTCCTCCAAGGCCGCCACTGAATTCACCACCGCGTGGTGAGGTATTTTTTTTATGTAAGTGGAACTAGTAGTTCCGAACTACACATACCAAAAAAGTATGTAAATATGCCAATTTTGTTTGGAATAAACTTTCTAACTCAAATTATATTTTTTAAATATCAACTATTACTAGCCGCTGTAGTTGGTTTTCATAATTAATTTAAACCGCATTACTTTATAGAGATAAAAATAAATATTATGGTGCGATATCATAATATTAAACACTCACACACTCACGCCTCTTATCCCCCGGGTAAACAGAGGTGCAATTAGTGCACCCACTTTTTGCCGTTATTCCGTTCCATGCTGTGATAGGGGGCGAACCTATCGCCTTATCGTGTACAAATTCCAGACTCCGAGCTGATACTGAATGGAAAATAATCACTTTGCCCGACCCGACTAACCCGGGGATCGAACCCGAGATCTCAGCATTGCAGTCGTACCATAATACAACTACGCCACCGAGGCAGCCATATTATATCATATCATATTATTATGGACAGTTAATTATGTTACGTCCTGGTTTTGAAAATAAACCTTTGTCACTCTAAAGAGAGAGACAGCAGATAGCTGTGACGTCACATTTTATTCTTCAGTTTGTTAAACGGAATGAAAAATCCATATGGGTATAACATTCTTGCTTACAACGCAAACAAACATACTTGTTTACAAAAGATCGTGTAGGTATTGAATCTAAAATCTTTAATTCACTTAAAAGGACAATGGCGAAATCGTATGTATAAACAAATTGTGCGTTTAGAAATTTCATATTTGGTAAGCTCAATATTATAATTATTTTGTATGATTTTTCAGCATACCAATTTTAGTTGTATAAGTGTGTATAAGTTGTATAAATTAAAAAGAAACCTAATTGACTTTTTTGTTAATGTGTCGCGGACATTTTTTTTTTATGAATGGCTTATGGCATAGGATCTTTTAAGCTACCAAAACATCTTTTTCATCAAATCCCTAAAAACTGCCAAAAATATATCTGACTATAAAATGTTCAGTAGGAATAACAACATAGATTTCAGCTTTCTTACCACATTTTAATTACTATGTAATGAAAATGGCTGTACAATATAATATCTGAATTTATTCATCAATGGATGGGCCAGACATAAAGGCAATGTATCTGCCCCGGCAGAATTTTTAAATGAGATATTTATCAGAGAGAATGATTATGAAGAAGATGAAAAAACTAAAAAAAACGAGTGTTTTATTTTTCTCCAAATCTCGTTTTTACCAATTTTGCCCCCAAGTGTAGAACTTAGCGTCTGAACATATTTTCTCCCAATAGTTACAATAGTTTCAGAGTTTACTAAAAAAAAAACAAAGAAATCTTTACTATAGTAGGAGGAGTTTTGGCGGGAATGTGGAAGTGTCATGAGGTGCTCTTGTTTTAATTCATTATTTTGGTGATACTAAGTGTTATATTGCACAATTACGGTTGTACATACATACATACATACACACTCACGCCCTTATCCCATAGGGGTAGGCAGAGACTATTGAGCGCCACATGCTACGATCTTGACAAACCTCTTTCGCCTCTTCCACATTCATAGTTCTTTTCATACATTTTCGTCTGTTAAGGGTACTCCTGACCTGCCCTTTTCTGAGGAGATCATTTATTTGGTTAGAGAATGTTCTCCTCGGGCGTCCCCTTCCAGTCGTACCATCCACATTCGCTCGATAAATACCTTTTGTGATCCGTCTTTCATCCATCCTCTCCACGTGCCCAAACCACCTCAGCATACTTCTTTCAATCTTAGTCACCACATCATCCTTTAACATACATCGATCTCTTATCATACTATTCCTCATGCGATCAGCAATGGTGACTCCACATATACTCCGTAAGGAACGCATTTCCACCGCATTTATTCGACTTTCATGCTTCTTTTGCCAAACCCAACATTCACTTCCATTCAACTGTGCCAATCAAGTGTTTTTTCGTTGCCGCCAACACTCCTCGATAAAGTCTTGGTATGGTAGCCACAGCTTTACTACGACATAGTACATGGTAAAAAAAAATAGACAACCAAAAATATCACATAAAACGAGGCCTTATGGGCTTGAACGATTTGCCTTCCCTATGAGGGAAAATTATTAAAAAAAATATATTTTAGTAGTGGAGTTTTGGCGGTAACTTGGAAGTGTGATGAGGTGCTCTTGTTTTAATTCATTATTTTGGTGATACTTAGTGCATTATTGCATAATTATGGTGGTATATTAGACAAACTACCAAATATTTTATGAGATCTATAGTACTTATTATGTAAAATTCAATTCATAAAATATGTCAACTAAATCATAACCTCAAAATCTTTAAAGTGAAAATTTTTTAGTTTTATATTTTTTCAGTTTTTTCACTAATAATCTTCATACAAAATTGTTTAAGCATTGCTGCAGAATTGTTATATATTTTTTTTACTTCTAAACGATTCACATTTACATCAACTAAAATCATGTATGGAGACCTGCCATTGTCCTTTTATTTATTACATTACATAATCTAATTCCGTGCCCGATATGGCGATAGGCTCGTCCCCTATCGCATCATGGGACGGAATGACGGCGAAAAGTGGGTGCACTAGTTGTGCCTCTGCCTACCCCTTCGGGGATAACAGGCGTGAGTGTATATGTATATGTTATATGTATAATCTAAAAGAATACATGAACAGCACAGTTTCTCACGAAGATCTGAAAATCACGAATTCCATTTTTAACTCAACTTAACCTCAATATCTCAAGACTGCAGGAAAACTAGCTATAGAATAATTATTCCGGTCATAAAGGCTTTTGTCACGTATTCAGCGCCTGTTTTAATAGCTCTCAATATAGAAACACTAGGTCGTCTCGTGTCTTGCACCTTGCCTTCTGTCGGTACGCGGAAGACCTACTTCCGGCGTGACGTCATTGATTTTCTGCAGTATTATACCCTAATGGCGTAGATTATACTTAGAATGATTTTTATTTCGACAAATATACAGCGCTAGTTGGAGAGTGCAGTGTCCAAAAAAATGTTTATCAATAATTGAAATTATATAACTTATTGCGTCTTCACATATATAGGTACATAGCATTATGCGTTCTTTTCTTTCAGAGGTTACCGGAGGAGTATGGCACCCACATTTCGCCTGCTATTTTAGGTTCAATGTAACAAAGGAGGGGGCTACTGCCATTGTCTTCACAATATTCTCGAAGGAGATTCCCGCTTTTTGTACGGGTGCTGGGCCTCAAAATTCAACCAGGGTTAAACTTCATGGATATCAAAGGGCCACAAATATGGCTCATGAATCCATTAAAAATTAGACCCCACCATTTATAAGTAACTTTCTTGGGATTGTCTGGTTATTTGTACAAAGTAGCGATATCATACGAAAAAAAATAAAAAGAAATGGCGGAAACGAGGTTGGTGGATGCTCACTATGCATCGAAATAAAATGTCCGTACGGTTAGAAAGCTTGCGCTCACGGCTCAACTGAATGACGCGAGAGTGTATAATACAGTGATGCACTTGCGCCGCCTCGCGAGGGTAAGCGAGAGACCCTTTGACTCGCCCGGCCCCCAAAAAACCGACTCGAAATAGAGAGCCCACGAGTGACTGCGAGGCATCGCGAGACAGAGCGAGTGTACCCTGTACACTCTCGCGCTCGCCCAGGCTTGCCGTCCCTCGCGATAGTGTCCAGCCGGCATAATATATGAGTTACTACGTCAAGAAGGAACAGCCATTTTTTTATTTTAATAATTATTTTATTACAATATTCATACCATAAAAGTAACGTAATGGGACTTATCTTACTCTTTTTATAATATTTTGACAAATCCGAATTTTTGGAAAGATGTATATTTGTTAGGTACATACAAACCGCTGATCGAATTTGGATGAAATTTGACATAATGATTGTCCGTGTCCTAATTGGGCAATTGCATTTTTTTCATGCTAGAAAAGTACAATGGAATACTGTCATTCTTGAAAAGTTGATTGCCGCGAGTCACATCTAGTACGAAAAAATTATATTTATTTTACTGAAGGTAGGTAGGGCTCTCATATGTAAAAGTCCATCTGGGTGGGTACCACCGCAAGGTCTCTTACTACCGCCAAGCAGTAATGTGCATGCACTGTTGTACATATACATATACATATACACTCACGCCTATTATCCCCGAAGGGGTAGGCAGAGGCGCAACTAGTGCACCCACTTGTCGCCGACATTCCGTCCCATGATGTGATAGGGGGCGAGCCTATCGCCATATCGGGCACTAATTCCAGACTCGTGACTGATACTGAATAGAAAAACTCAATATCACTTTGCCCGACCCGGGGATCGAACCCGAGACCTCAGCTTTGCAGTCGTACTGTAATACAACTACGCCACCGAGGCAGTCTCTCAGTCATGCACTGTTGTGTTTCGGTGTAAAGAATATTGCAGCCAGTGTATACATAATGAGACTTAATATCTTATGTCTCAGGATGACGAGCGCAGTGGAATGCCACACAGTACTTTGTAAATCAAGGTGCTGGATGGTGTTTCTATTGTTTACGCCTGATGGTCGCTTACCATCAGGCGAATGGCATGCTCGTCTCGTCATTCGATGCAATCAAAAAATCATTCTGGCACAATATTAGTAATCTCAACGTTCTCAAATACTTTACAGACGAAAAAAATAAACAAGACGCACGCGACTCCGTATATTACAAATTTACAACTTAAGTACTATAGATGACAGTATCTATCTTAGAGCATGTATCTATATATTAATACGTGTACAAAAAACTTTTCACATTGTTCTTTTTTCAAATTGTACGCATGGAAGAGTGAGATTTCACATATTTAAATTTCAAATAGAGGAGTGCGGAAAAATTAAATTGATCCTATAATATGTGTTACAAATATACTAAATTCCATGATCGAATTTCGACCACTAGTAATTATCTTCACACATATTCATCCAAGTTCTCTTGACAATTTATATCTCACTCTGTTACACAATTTCCTTTTCTGCAGAGCTCAGTGATTGCGTTGAATTGAATAAGGACCCAGTTGGAACCGCGATGAATTTGCTTCAAGGCTGAACCTGAGCAACGTAAAGAAGAAATTCGTAAAATTGCTACATTTGTATGCATTTTTAAATATTTAATTAATCTCGTCCCAAGTCAATACAGGGTTAAAATAGTTATCAGTTATAATTAATAACCTTCGCAAAACAATATACCTAATATATTTTTTTAACCCCCGACAAAAACCGAGGGGTGTTATAAGTTAAGGGTATGTATCTGTGTATGGTATGTCTGTCTGTGGCAACGTAGCTTAAACGAATGGATCGATTTAGACGAGTTTTGTTTTCGTTCGAAAGCTGATGTGATCGAGATGGTTCATAAGTAGCAGCTAGGCGACCTTTTCTGCCAGTTATTTCTATTGGAGACTTTGAAATAAAAAATTTAATTTATAATACTATGTCATATAAGTTACTAATATGTTATTAGGGAGACAGGGACTTTATCAGCATGTGGTGAAAATGGCCCTTAAATTTGAAATCCTGACTATTAAAAACTAAAAATAATAGCTGGTAATATAGAAGGTAATATTTAATATCCCTGCCTTATAAGTTACTAGGATTGAACGCGGCTCCACCCTCGCGAAAACCTTTTTGGAGGAGAAAAATATTTTCCCGTGAGACGGCATCCGACATGACCGTAGGGAGATTAGGCGCAGGACCAATGGCTTTACGTGCTTTTTGAGGCACGGAGGTATCACACCAACTTCCTAACTCCGAGCTGCGATTGAGTAATTTTTAAGATGGAATAAACCAGTGACAGTGGTTTAGGTACGACCCGGGATTCGAACCTGAGATCCTCAGCGCGCAAATCGTACTCGTAACGCGTACGCAATACAACTACGCCACCGAAGCAGTCAATATAATCTTAGCAGGTATGTCATACATTGCCTGAACGGCCCAGATATTCTATAGATTGCCTAGTAAAGAATACCTGAGTTATACAGATTACCTCAAAGAAATAAACTTTTGAACTCTACTTACTTACATGTGTAAAGTACAGAGGTGTTTAAATAATCCTGTACAAGTTGTTTAGGGTCAATGTTGTGCGTGATTGTTCGTAGATAATACCTAAGTTCACTTCTCTCGTGAGGGAAAGGAAAGATTTGTCCTTAGTCCTAAGAAATATATCATATCACATATTGAATTAAATTAGTTATTACATCTAGGCACTACAATCGACCGTGAGTCCGACGTGTGACCTATGACCTCCATAGGTTTTTAAGTAGGTCAAATATATGTTTACAGAGGATTAATAAAATATAATATTGTTAGAAAGTTAGAAACAGAAGCGATTTTGATTTAAATAAAAACGATTTATTGCTGATTTTACATAACACATTTATCACTGATTTTACATAAACACTTTTATTATAAGAAATACTTTTACACAGATAGGTATCAACAACTAACCGACCAGTATGAAAATCAATGTTCAACTTACGCAACCGAGATTGACGATGAGACTGAGCTCCAATAAGCGTCTGAGCACGAATCCATCCAAATGGCGGTACGGCATCCTTTTTATACACACAACTGTCATTACTTTGACGTCTCGACTGATTTTCATAACTGGCAATACGCTACAAATACCGTTCCAAATACTTGTTACAAAACTTTTATCCTAACACGGCCTCTCCTGACAGGAGTCCGTCCTCGGGCTCCATCTTCTAGGTCTGAAGATCAGTCTCCAGAACTGACGAAGTCGCCAAAATTTCTTCACTTGCCATGACGCTGGATGATGCAGCAGGCTCTTCAATGCAGCTCTGCGTCCACGACGTGCTTGGTTGATGCTCACCGTCGCCACCAGGTGTTTCTTTTTCAGAAGGCTGGGCGACGCTAGGAGAGTTAGCCTCCTCAAGTTCATCATTTGCATCTGCGTACAAAAATAAAACAAAGCACAAAAACATATCCAAAAAGATAACAAAATGAAGTAAGACAGCTCATATGACTTGAGAAAAAATTACTCAACAGTTCAATGTAATAAAATCTAAGCACATCGGATATGAAACATCTTGATATCTGTACCAATCACCTGTGGCAGGTCCCCTCATAATAAAATCTAAGCACATCGGATATGAAACATCTTGATATCTGTACCAATCACCTGTGGCAGGTCCCCTCATAATAAAGTCTAAGCACATCGGATATGAAACATCTTGATATCTGTACCAATCACCCGTGGCAGTTCCCGTCGGGGGAGTGCCTCTCACGACTCGTTAGAGGTCTACGTGAGACATAGCTTTGCGTGTGTGAATCGGTCCCACATAAAAACATGTTTCCACCCAACCTCTCAATATAAGACAAATAATGTTTGCCAAACGAACACATCACACACCAGAAACCCGTCCATGATACAACCCTGCGTGTACTACGAGCTCCAGGACCACATGTCTGAGCAATCCTCGACAGTGTCCGAGCACACAACCACACAAAGTACGTCCCATATACTAGGATCGCATGCCCGAGCGCAGTCGAAAACAGCATCCAATAATATGAAACCGTACCTCACTTGAAGTGTATCCGTCGGTCAGGATAGCATGCCTGACATAAGACAAGAACTATACCGACCGCAAGACTAAACTTCCCTTAAACGTGTTCACCCCCTTAGGAAACCTTAACAAAATGTGTTCACCCCCTTAAGAAACTTTAAAATGTGTTCACCCCCTTAAGAAACTAAAATGTGTTCACCCCCTTAAGAAACATTAAAATGTTTTCACCCCCTTAAGAAACTTTAAAATGTGTTCACCCCCTTAAGAAACATTAAAATGTGTTCACCCCCTTAAGAAACTTTAAAATGTGTTCACCTCCTTAAGAAACTTTTCCATAAAAACTTTAGCTTTACAAAATATACAGCACCCAATGCGCTTTTCCGCATTCACCTGATATCCATGCCACTTGAAGCATGATGGAGCGCGTGATTCCGCATTCGCGCAGTTCAGCAGCGCCAGGAGCGCGCAGTTCAGCAGCGCAAGGAGCGCGCAGTTCAGCAGCGCAAGGAGCGCGCAGTTCAGCAGCGCAAGGAGAGCGCAGTTCAGCAGCGCAAGGAGCGCGCAGTTCAGCAGCGCAAGGAGCGCGCAGTTCAGCAGCGCAAGGAGCGCGCAGTTCAGCAGCGCAAGGAGCGCGCAGTTCAGCAGCACAAGGAGCGCGCAGTTCAGCAGCGCAAGGAGCGCGCAGTTCGGCAGCGCACCGCATCGCCAGAAGCGCGCAGTTCAGCAGTGCACCTCGTCACCAGGAGCACGCAATTCAGCAGCGCACCGCGTCACCAGGAGCGCGCAATTCAGCAACGCACCGCATTACCGGGAGTGATTTTCAATTCCTGCTAACAGAAAATATACGCAGCAGCATCACATCGTTCAGCCATACCTGACCTAAACCAAACAAATTCAACAGAGGGATTTGCATACGAAATGCATAATGACAAAACTTGTTATATTAGGCGGTTAGCCAATAATTTTGTACTCTGATCAATCTTCTAAATTCGCAAAAAGAAAACATCGACTCTATAAAGAACTCATCGAATCATAATAACAAAATAATGGTAGAATGAAAACTTCTCACCAGAGTGTGCATGGATGTTACAGACAGCAGGTACAACTGCACACATAACACATGGCTTACTACTTCGTAACGAGAAGAACGCGCTGATTCGCATTCGCGCAGCTAGGAGCGAGACATTCCGCACTCGTACAGCCTGGAGCGCGTCGTTCCGCGCCGTTCCGCATTGCGAAGACAGTGCACACACACTGCATAGATCTCCAATTTCTGCAAAAATTAAAACCACAACAGCAATACACCGTTCAGCCTATTCTGACCTTAAATTAAACCTACACTACTACAATTCACGTCATTAACTACCCATCACACTCCCAATAGTCCACATGTAAACCGCAATTATGGTTATAGATAATGGATGTGGTGTAACTACATCACTATGTTATGTGTATTCCCGCAGAGGCACTTCTTCCAATACCCTCAATATCAAATTAAAAATCACATACGTTTAATTAAGAAAGAATTTCACTCAAAGGCAACTTTTTATTAAGTATCGTTGCAACTATTGAAGTTAAGTTTTACCAATTAGAGCCATGAACAATAATTTTTACTTAAGCTGCCATGTAAAATATTTTTATTTTACTTAACTGAAAATATTTGGACCACATGAGTACCTCCTTAACTCGAAAACTACGGCTGTTACATCCGAACAAACATCTCATTGTTATTACAAGTAGGTCCACTTTCGAAGAGTAATATGTACCGGCCAGTTACAACACGAATAGTTAATTAATCAATGTCTACTCACTAAACAAGATCTCAATATTCGTTAAGATTACCAAAAAATAAAAGAACCCATAAGTTGAACTAAGGTAGAACTTCTCTTTAAGGAATCTTTGTGCTAAGTAGTTGAAACTATTTAGTATCATTCATTAAAATTAAAAGTTTTTTAAACTGCCATTTAACGGAAAATATTTAAACCCAAAATTATTAGTGTATTCAACTCAAAAGTCAAATATCACTGCCATTATATCTGGTCAGCATTCTCATTGCCACAAACACACATCCACTATGCGAATTACACATGAAAATGGCTATACTTTTCTTTTTACACTATACGGTACTTGACTTACATCCTCAAATTGATTATTAAGTCCAAAATCTAGGTACATGACTAGTAAACAAAATCCCCAATATTTTTTAGAGATCACCAAAAATAATAAAGGAAACCATAACCTTCAAATAAGGATTATGGGTCATACGATACCAAACTTCCTTTACAGTCACCGATGAACATTCTCTGTGCTGGAGCAGTTTGCTTCAACCGCCAGTTGCCACCCGCGCAGTCACTTTACCCAGGACACCAACTGACACCATACGCGGCACATCCACCGGAACACTTGCACACCAACAGGAACGTTTGCACACCAACAGGAACGTATGCACGCCAACAGGAACGTTTCAACACCAAAAACAACGCTTGAGCACGAACAGTTCAATCGTGGTACACGGACACACTTGTTCATTCGAAGTCGTATACACATGACGTCATCACAAATTTGTACACCACACGACTAGTTTTATTCACATTGCAGTCTAACTCTTATCCCGATATTACTCGGCGCAATTTCTTTTTCTTCACGTAAATTGCGGGTAGTCGAATATCTCGATCGTACCATGTATGGATTCCACATAGCGTACATATGTACTGAACACAATCCACTTCTATGGACATCGATTAATTATTCCGGTATTCTTCAGTGCACTTAATTGTTCTCCGCGTTATATAACGGTACTAAATATCTACGCAGTAGTAGCACATAGCGTAGGTATGTAATGCACACAATCCACTTGTATGGACATCGATTGCTTATCCAGGTATTTTTCAGTGCAATCAATTGTTCGCCGCGTTATATGCGGGTAATGAAATATATCGACAGCCGTATTGATGGCACACAGCGTAGGTATCTATGTAATGCACACAATCCACTTGTATGGGCATAGATTACAATCTCACTTCTGATGTTAGAAAGTTAGAAACAGAAGCGATTTTGATTTAAATAAAAACGATTTATTGCTGATTTTACATAACACATTTATCACTGATTTTACATAAACACTTTTATTATAAGAAATACTTTTACACAGATAGGTATCAACAACTAACCGACCAGTATGAAAATCAATGTTCAACTTACGCAACCGAGATTGACGATGAGACTGAGCTCCAATAAGCGTCTGAGCACGAATCCATCCAAATGGCGGTACGGCATCCTTTTTATACACACAACTGTCATTACTTTGACGTCTCGACTGATTTTCATAACTGGCAATACGCTACAAATACCGTTCCAAATACTTGTTACAAAACTTTTATCCTAACAATATACATATAACATTACTATGGAAATATGAGATATAAGCGTTTCAAATGATTAAAAAAGCGAATCCTTGTAATTGTGTGTAGAGTCAGTGCTAACTGCGACACAGTGTAAACATACATATAATCTATGTTATATTTTTGTTATAAAAATGTATTATTGACTCCTTTGGCACTCTTCAGCTTTTGGTCCGTTTAACTTTAAAGTGACAAACGCACTATCATCAGCCGTTAGTAGGTTCGCTTACCTAAATACATTCTTAGGATTAAGAGACCTTGGAGTCATAACAAACTCTCTCTGAACAATAAAAAAAATATAAAATCAATCGAAATGAATTTAAGTCACAATGCCCATAACCAAAATGCTTTTCTACAAACTTTAGCGCCAATAGCATATAAAATAATGTATGCGAATTACATAATAATATAATCTACAAGTCTAGCGCAAGGATTCGTCATTCTATACATTTTTTTCTATTCTATGGGTGTTAACGCTTGTAGAAGAGCATTTCGGCCACGGTCGAGGGGCAATGATGATACGATTATTGAAGTACGAGTGTAACATAAAAATATAAATAACGGGGACATAAATAAAAGCAATAAATAAATATTCAACATCCACGTAGTTTTGCAATTTCCTGCCTAATTGCGTGTCGGTATAATGACATTAATTCATTATGATAGGTAACTACCTAACTACCGTGTAATTTGCGTTCAAATAAGGTCTTCACACAGATATACCCCAGGTCTTCAAATATGGCAACTATGCAATTCGACTAACTCGGTGGCGTAGTAGTATTACAGTATTAGTGCAATACTGAGGTCTCTGGTTCGATCTGCGGGTTGGGTAAAGTGACATTGGATTTTTCTATTCAGTATCAGCCCGGAGTCTGGAATTTGTGCCCGATATGGCGATAGGCTCGCCCCCTATCACATCATGGGACGGAATAACGGCGAAAAGTGGGTGCACTAGTTGCGCCTCTGCCTACCCCTTCGGGGATAATAGGCATGAGTGTGTATGTGTGCGTGTGTGTATTATTGACTACCTCGGTGGCGTAGTTGTATTATAATATGAGTGCAATGCTGAGGTCTCTGGTTCGATCCGCGGGTTGGGCAAAGTGACATTGGGTTTTTCTATTCAGTATCAGCCCGGAGTCTGGAATCTCTGCCCGATATGGCGATATGCTCGCCCCCTGTCACGTCATGGGACGGAATACGCACGACGAAAAGTGGGTGCACTAGTTGCGCCTCTGCCTACCCTTCGGGGATAAAAGGCGTGAGTATGCATGCGTATTATTCATAGTCTCATTGGATTACAAAATGGCGTATTATTTTATCATTTTGATATATTTTCGGAAATGTGAATTAAGTCTAACTCGCAGCTTCACCTGCGTGGAAGATCTTTCCCGCTATAATGTAATTTTCACAAATAAATTGTAGCTTGTGTTTTAATCACGATGTCATGGGGCAGGGTCTTTCTGTGTAGTAAATGTTATCCAAATATGTTCGCAGTTTTTTCGCATAAATTATCATGATATTAGTAAAATAAATACGATAAAGGCGAGTCAATATTTTTTTATAAATAAACATCGGAGCCTGTATTTCGAAGTCGAAGTTTTACTGGTCTCTCATATCCAAAGGCCGTCTGAGTAGCTACCACAGCAGTGTCTATTTCTACCGCCAAGCAGCAGTGTGCATGCACTGTTGTGTTCCTGTTTGAAGGACATTGTAGCCAGTGTAATTACTAGGCATTATGAGAACATCTAATGTCTCAGGGTGATGAGCACCGTGAAGTGCTACGCAGTACTTTGTAATTAAAAGTTCTGAATGGTGTTGCTACCTGATGGTATCGCTTACCATCAGGCGAGCAGCATGCTCGTCGCGTCATTCAGAAACAATAAAATAAATAAATAATTATAAAATTCGGTACCTAATTTATTGTGTGTTTTAAACGCTATATTAATCCTCAAGTTTTCATTCGCTTGGATTAAAAATACCTCAAAGATAATACGTATTAAACACATCGTGAACAAATACTTGTTAATACCTTGTAATGTTGACTTTTAAGTATTCAACTGTAAACAAAATATTATGCTAATCACGAAAAATATTCGTGCAGCAATAAAACAAAGTAAACTAAATGGTAGAGTTATTGTCAAAGTTTGTTCTACTTTGTAATATTCTCAACACATATATACACACACACATACATACATACATACATACATACATACATACATACATACATACATATTCACGCCATTATCCCCGAAGGGGTAGGCAGAGGCGCCACTAGTGCACCCACTTTCGCCATTATTCCGTCCCATCATGTGATAGGGGGCGAGCCTATCGCCATTCTCAACACTTAAAAAAAATGAAACGTTTAAATTCATAAAGTTACAATAATTGGTTTCAAGGAGGCAGAGACTTACGCGAGGACTATTGATTACTATACCGTGTTGTAATGTATCAAATATTAATAGATAAAGAAGAATAATTTAATTTGTACCTTATTTATAGAATAGGAAATTAAATGCTTATTTTTTTATAAAAATGTTATTGACACTTACACTCATTCTGCAGCACCACGTTGTTAGATGAAAAAAAAATAAACAACGTACAAAATAAAATAAAATCCAAGAAATAATAATAAAAAAACTACTATTACTATAAAACCAGCGACCATAATTAGATTAAATGCATACATTTCCTACGTATTTACATCTAACGTCCTGAAATTCGGTTAATGACAATTTATTTCTTATCCTTCAACACTCTTGATGATTGTAATTGGTAACAGCTCTAGCTCGAGATTCACTTTTCGAAATTAAAAAATATCCATCTTATTATTAGGTATTTTTGTAGACTTCCAAATCGTCTGGAAATCGGAACTCCAACCATCCGTACCATAGTTTTATTTTTAAATAGTTTTCTTTAATATTGTAATGTGAAAATGAGTATACTTACGCTGTACGCCGTAAATTGCAACATAAATGCTATGCTAATAACGATAACATTTTTCAAAACGCGCCAACTTTCTGCTGGCTTCAGCTCTTCATTACAAACTTCTTTCTCCTTCGACATGTTCACTCACAATTACCACATTAAATATAGCTAATTATTCCATATTAATCGTTAAGATATTTAATATCAGAAATAAGTTTAATTAGCCGGTTATAAACAGATAACAAATGTCATTATTTTTATATTTTCAACGTTTTTCCTCTAGTTCGATCGCGGTACACGACTGGCTGTACAGACCGCCTAACATTAACTACACAAAGGCAACTATATCACACAAATTTAAATCTATCATGATCATGGGTAAAAAAAATGTACTTTTTCAAATCCCGGATTCGATCCCATTGCGGTTTGGGATTCTCCAACTTAATACAATTGTTAAAATTAATAACTCGAACAGAGCGTAGAATAACAAAAAAATGTGTCGATTAAAACTGATAAGACAATCTTCCAATGAATAATATTTTTTCCGACCTAGAGTTCTATAAAGGGGTTTTTTAATTGCAGAAGGTCAGTGGATCAATTTTTTTCTATCATTACCAGTTCCGTTTTTATAATCGCTTCATAAAGGTCACTGAAGATCTTATATTCTTTTACCGTCTGTGCATTCAGGAAAATACTCTTTTGTGTCGACGTTCTGTATTTTCTAAGTGCGATTATGTTTCTAAACAAAATTATGTAGATATTATTGGTAAGTAATTAGTTCACCAGAAATAATCTTGCATTTCAATGTGTTTAAGTGACTGTCATATTGAGCATCACAGTCGTTTTAACCACTTCTCCCATTTCATCACATTAATAAACATTTATTGGTATAATACGAAAATATTGAATACTTACTTTATAATTGCGCTTTAGTACAGACGACAGAAGTACAATCTCTAATATATAGAGCCACAGGTCAGTAATCAATAGGTATCATGGGTGTATATTAGGGGGGGTTTTGGGGGTCCTGACCCTCCCCCCTTAGCCTACAACAAAAATAATACGGTCCACAAAACTGCCGTCGTAATAAAGAATGCAGTGATCGTCATTTTGCATTTTCTTTTTTTTAGCAAAACGGCATTATAAGACACGTATTTAAAAAAAAATAAAAAATAGATTGTTAGAGATATGAATAGATTTAATATGTAAATAAGTAGAGATTTAAAAAAAAAGATTTACCTAACCGCGTTTTTCTCGAAACCGCCATTTTGCAAGTACTGCATTTAGAATTACGGGGAAAGAAAACATGTACACTTCTAACAAACATCCAAACATTTTTACAAACTTTCGCATTTCTAATAAGATGAAATAGACCCAACAAAACCCAACGCAAAAGCATCATTGACTGTGGTGGCATACGTGCTCTACCTACAGTATATTCTCGTATCCTCGGACCCCCCTAGAAAGCTATAGTTACGCCAGTGGTAGGTACACAATCTCAATCTACTGTCGAAAAGATATTGCGTGTCACTACAGAAATACAGAATCAAAAACGTGGAGCCCTAATATAAAACAAAACCATTATAACGTATTTTTAACGAGGAAAACAATCATCACTATAATGACCGTCTGAAGAAAACGATTGTCACGTTTTCTTCACAATATATCATCAATGCCAGTTGTAAATAGCACGTAAATCTATACATATTATCAACTAGCTTGTGCTCGCGATTCCGCCCGCGTCAAATAATTTTCCGGGATAAAAACTTTATGTGGTTTCAGGATTTCGAATTATTTCATTACAATTTTTAACAAAATCGTTATCGGTTCAGCTGTTTAAGCCTGAAAAATTAACAGACAAACACATACCGACAGTTACTTTGGCATTTACTTTTTTGCCGACGAAACATACCTAACTGTCCTTTTTAGATGTTGAAAACTTTTTGGTATCATGTGTTAAGTTACTTTGTATTAATTTATTTATGTAGGTATATTCTACTGTCTGTTTCCAGTACTATGATAATATGAATAAATAATAGTAACATAATTTTCAATGCACATTTTTCTTTTATTTTTTAAGTAGGTAGTATCAATATAGTTATAGTTCAATATGACATCATTTATTTCAGCTTTCAAATCTCTACTTTAATTTAATTAGCACAGTCTTAATCTGCACTGACGTCATAAGACAGTAATGTAATCCATATTTAAGATATAATTACTGTAAATACAAAGCAAATAGATATAACCGTGAGTATCAAATCCTTAAACAACCCGTGTTAAATAAACTCAGATAGCCTAGACTTTGTTTATGTCTAATCTGCTAGTTGACAAAGTACCTAATGCTGGTCATCCTGTGCCTTGTCTATATACACACATAACTCTATTCTGAATGAAGAAACGAGCAACTCTATTAATAATGACCGACACAACTGTCTATAAACAGTAGCAAATAGAATTTGACTTGGAAGTTGACGAAAGTTTAACTTACTAAGCATAGCACTATGCTCGTCACCCTGACTTATGAAATGCCCAAAGACCATACGACACGTGGCCAAAAACCTGCAAAAATACCTACTTCAGTTCCTGAGTAGAGTTTTATGGGCATCATTCGTGGCATCTTCTTCCCTAAAATATTGGTATCGGAGAAAATATTTAAGAGCGAACCCAGAACGTTTTATTCCTCAGACGTTCAATCGTTTTCTCACAAGAATTGTAGAGGGACAAATCAAAGCACGATGAATGAACGTGTAAAATTTCTGAGACAATGCATCCTTTTGTTCTTATTGACAATAGAGCGAATACAAGACATTTTGAATGAGAAAATATTACTTCTATTGTCTATAGAAGACATAGGTTTGCGCAATTTATTGTAGTATGAACCTAACCTAAAACTAATTCATATTTTTGGAAAAATAAACTAAACCTGGTTCTACTTAGTATGTACGTACTTCTGGTTTCTATTAACAGCTAAATGGACAAGCAAATCTGCAAATCATCAGCCACTTTAAAGTTGAACTGTTCAAACTATTGTAGACTCAACTGGGAAAGCAAAATCAACTATAGATCTGCCACAACACTCCTGAACTCGGTCACAGTCGATATTTCCTTAAAATATAAGGGTCCTTTAGCCATGTTCAGTTTAGGGCATCGACAATAGTTTGGGTTCATAAACTGGGAGGTAAAAATAAATGAGATGTAGGAATAATGTGTTAAAATATACGAAAAATAACCGTAGAAATACCTACTACAATACTATTGCTTTTGTTCCAAGTCTAACTAAGACTGTTTTATAAGCATACAATATAACGAAAATTGAATCTGATTTAAACAGCTTCTAGTGAGATCAATGGTGCTGTGACCATAAGGAACAATAAAACAAAGCGCTAACCAAACTAAGAAGTACTTATTTGCATAGAGATATTCGTGATCAGCATCGAAACAAATACGCGACATTCGTGCGTAAATAGGGAAATGATAAAGGCATTAGACTAAATAAGTAACCGTGATTATGAATATCCGATTAAATTGAAATGTAACACAGTTGACAATGTTAATGGCTTGCCTGAATTTAGTCTTTAAAAAGTTCGTAGAGTGCGTTTCAAATTATTTTACCGATGACGTGATTTGGCACCCCTGTCTAACAAGATGGTGGACATTATAAAGAAAATTCCCATTTCTGTTTTAAAAAATAGGATTACTAGAGGGTCAGTGTATTTCCTTGAATAAAATACTATATCAAAAATAATAAGCAATAATTGTATAACATCGATTAAAATAACAATAAATCAATAGCCAGTGTAATTATACAATTTATTATATGCTGTATTATACCTATAGGTACTGCCCACTGCTGAGCACGGGCTTCCTCTACAACTGAGGGTTAAGGCTTTAGTCCACCACGTGTGGCCTAATATTATCCTTATCAATCCATTATTCATCAAAGTTCCGTGGAATGGACATTTTCTAATTTATTTGACTCTTCCAAAACTTGGCCATCAAATTGACAAATAAACATTGCGCATTATTCTCCAAAACACAGCAAATAGAAAAAAATATTATATGTAAACTACGGAATATAAAAAATAAGATATCTAAACTAACGTCTGAAATCTCGAAATAGTAAAGTTTATCCTCGAGTAAATAATAACTCTTATCAAAACTCAAGATATAATATTTAACGTTAAGCGTATAACACTGGATATGAGATGAACCTTGGCATTAATAGAATGTAGTCAATGCAATATTTTCCCCTTCAAATGTCTTTCTATTCTGATGTTCTTGAATAAACTTCTTATTAAATATATTATAAATTATATAATATTTAAGTCAAATCACTAAAAATATTCATATCAACTCAACAAAAGTGCAAGTTCAATAACCTGTGCATTAGGTATGGTCTAAAATATGTATCAAAGGTCATCAATATCTCTAAGATTACAAAAATGCTAATATCGTCATTACACACTTCATTGCACCAAACTGTGGAATGAATGATTGAAAAAAAAAGAAAAAAGAAAGATTACCTTGTTGATAAGGAGAATAGTATAAAGTTTGTTGCTTTTACTAAAATAAGTTCAACGATTAAATACATTTTTTATATAAGTCTCTAATTAAATAGTTATCATTTAACCATATCATCATCAAAATATTTGCAAATATATGTAGGTACGTAAACTTAGAAAAGTGGTCGCTTGCGCGTCGCCTGTCAGCAACATGCAACTTACATCTAAAATAGATAATAAGGGTTATCTACTGTTTCCTTAGACATCTCCGAAACGATCGTACCTAATTAATGAAATATGAAAAATGTGCCTGCCTCGGTGGCGTAGTTGTATTTCAGTACGACTGCAAAGCTGAGGTCTCGGGTTCGATCCCCGGGTCGGGCAATAGTGATATTGAGTTTTTCTATTCAGTATCAGCCCGGAGTCTGGAATTTGTGCCCAATATGGCGATAGGCTCGCCCCCTATCACATCATGGGAATAACGGCAAAAAGTGGGTGCGCTAGTTGCGCCTCTGCCTACCCCTTCGGGTAAAACAGGCGTGAATGTGTGTGTGAAAAATGTGCGTTTTAAATTAACTTGTGAAAATGTACTAGAACCAAATTGGATAATTGTGTCAAGTTTAGTTATTAACATAAAAATACACTCAAGAATCAGTTATACTCCTGACACTCCTGACACCACAATACAAAACAATTTTGCATATTGGATATCAGAAACTCAGTTTATGGGATATCGAACAAAATTGGTAGGTCGTCGCGTATATACTGAATGTATCAGCAATATTACTTAAAATAATTTACCTATTTACAAAGAGGTTCCATAACAAAAACCGGCGCCACATTGTCTATAGTGCCGAACGCAACATCTCAGGTTTTTATACTCTAATTGAGTCATCATAAACTTCTAAATACATACACCGTGACTAGGAGCAGAACCCAATCAAAACTAACATAGTACCTAGATGGAAAATCCAAACGAAATAGCTTGTTAAAGAACCGACCATTTAAGATTATAACCTTATTCACATTATGTGGTCGCGGTTTTGCTCTTCTCACTGTTTACACAATAGCACACCCATTTTTTGCAATAATCATACTTTAAATATTACCTTTGATATTTTGTCCATGTCTCGGAATTAAACGGACATCTTGGTACTATATAGATATCCCCTAGTACGCCACGAAGGTTGCTACAGAATCTTAGAACTAATATTAAAACTCTACCTACTACATATTGTTTCATTTAAGAAATAAAGTTATCCGTCTCATTACACTGGATAAGCGAGCAGCGCCTTCGCCTTCGTTTGCAGTTCGCCAGTTTGATAAGAGCCTTAACTTTACTTGACCACTGATGAAGCAATACAATATTGGGTTGTATTGCTATTAGGACCTACCAGAGAAGAACACTTTATGTACACTTGTACACTAACATTATAAAGAAGAAAGATTTGTATTTTTGTATCGAATAAACTCAAAAACTAGTGAATCGATTTTACAAATTCTTTCACCAATATAAAGCTGCATTGTCAGCGAGTAATATACTTTTTTATCCCGCGAAAATATAAATCAGTACTTTTATCCCGGAAAAACTTTTTCACGCTGGCGGATCCGCGACCAAAAGTCTATTAATGTATGACCATACCTATCATAAATCAACCTCAGTGATCCATTTCATCTAAATACCCAGACAATCCAAATTTATCTCAAAGGAATTAATAGATAATTTTACAATGTATCTATATAAGCATTCCAGCTCGTAACTTGGGCGCTATTAAAAGTGTTGACCTTTTTACACAATAACTATGATAATTATCCCATCAGTGATTGCTCAAGAATTGTTCGACATTCATGCAAGTATTGATTGAATTAGGGTCCCGCGAATGTATTCATGGTAACTTTATTTGTCTACTAGAGCTCCACGAGCATTATTCATCCAACAAACCATCCTGTAAGTCCATCTTCAGTCGCACCACCTTCAGTCAGTTCATCATGGTTGGGCTGTCGACGATAGCGGCATACAAGAGCCCATTTAGCAAACATGTGAACGTACTGTTCGAACGGACTGCCTCGGTGGCGTAGTTGTATTACGGTATGACTGCAATGCTGAGGTCCTGGGTTCGATTCCCGGGTCGGACAGTGATATTGGGTTTTAAATTCAGTATCAGCCCTTAGTCTGGTATTTGTGCCCTATATAGCGATAGGGTCGCCCCCTGTCACATCATGGACGGAATACGCACGGCGAAAAGTGTGTACACTAGTTGCGCCTCTGCCTACCCCTTCTAGGATAAAGGGCGTGAGTGTGTGTAAACATACTATAAAGGTAAAATGAAACCAAGTTGTGTTTTGGGTTGTCATATTTTATTACACCTTTGAGTGGATTGCCGTGAATAAATTATAACACAATGAGTAGTCTCCTCTGTTCACTAATTGTCACTGGGCATATCGCCGTCACGTGATAGTAATGCATCCAATTTAGCTTTTAACTTTGAAGTGTGGAAAATACATATTAAAGACATAAAATTAGTTTAGGAGCATATTTGGATAGATAGAACAGGTAATACTGTCAAAAATTAAGCAAACGCGAGGAAGATATTGGACCCAATTAAAAATAACTTATACGTATAAGCTTTTTACAATACAGCGGTATAAAATATAAAGATACTTGTTCCATTCATCAATCATGTTATTATAACACACATATTTTACAGATTAACGCAATTGCTTTCAATGAAGATTGGCATACTGTATTACAATATTCAGAAACAGGCAGTATTAAAACGAAAAATATTGAGGGTAGAATGATACAGATGGCAGCCATTTTATATTTACAGCAAAAAAATATATTGCGCCTTAACACACCTAGTCAAGATGCATCTCTACTTCCTATGTTAACGCTTATAGAAAACAGAAAAAGTTATAGGAATAACATATCCAATCGATAAGTGTATCATCAGTGGGGCTAGGACGTGAAACGAAAAACACGATGCGTCTCCGCTTCGTTTTATTGTGATTGGTTGAGTGACTGACGTATCGGTATTTTGATGTTTGTGATTGATCGAGAGACCGATACGTCAGTCTCTCAACCAATCACAATAAAAGGAAACGGAGACGCATCGTATTTTTTTTTTCACGTCCTAGCCCCGCAGGATAGTTATTCTCATACATAACGTTCGCGTGTTGTCAATGTTCGCAACGTGTTCACGGGGGAACAAACGTCACTTGCCAATTAAGCGAAAGTCGTTTTTACGCGCCTACCCATAGGATTCTAATTAGAAATTTGAAATAACAGTCAAACTGACATGTAATATTGAGGGGTTATCGATTGCAAAAAGCAGACATTCAAAAGTATAGTTATAGACCTCACATCAGGACCAAATTTTTCGCCCAAAAGTTATTACCAATCGGTAATAAGTTGCTGTCTTATCTGACACGTCCGTATGCCAAGACGTCTCGGTGTGCTTAAATGTTGTAAAGAACATAATATTTGGAAGGAAATATTCCAATTTGTGCATTACAATCGTGTCAAAGTATGTTCTAATGCATTTTACATAGGTGTTTTGAATTTCAAGTTACTGACAAAAAGGGTCAAAATTTTGTATGACTTTTACAATGTCCGCTCTAAGTAATCTTAGAACTCTTTGGTAATAGGGTGTCGTAGATACGGCTCCTACACTCCGTCCAACCATTTATTTAACTTTTGTCATATGCACGCCTATGAAATTTTATAATTATTGACAAGGAATGAAAACAAAATAATTGACTACTTTATGGACGCCATTTTTTCTTTTTCATAGTGAAGCGACTTGCTCTTCAGCTCCGATATTAATTATCGATTGATATTCGTTAAGCCCACTGATTGTGTAACAAAGATAATTAATTTTTTTTCATTGAAAAATGAAATGTGGCAGTGTCAATTAAACATTTTCTTTTATATATGCGTAAATATAATTACGACAACCAATAAAATAAACTATTAAAGTTAAATATTGACAACAATTCTATTGGATTTAGAATATACACCTACAGAATAAATTTATTAACAGAAAATATACAAATTTAAACGCTTAGGCATGTTGAGCCAAGATAACATTTCAATGTGTTTTATCGACCAAATTTCTTCATAAATTAAATCGATTGTTACGAGAAATCGAATCGGTAACGCATTAGTACATCTCCAATTGATTAGAAACCGAACTGTCAAAAGTTAAAATAAATGGTTGGACGGAGTATAGTATATTCACGGCGGTGTAAACTCGTTTATGTCCGAATGGTCGCACTTTTATAAACAATCACATACGACCGGGGACGTGCTTAAAGATTCATGACCCCAAACACGTACGTGGACGCAAGTACGCACGCATTCGTTTGTAATGAGAGTTGAGATAGAACATAAGCGTCAAAATAACAGCCTATAGGTGCCGTAAATAGGTCCAGTCTAAATACGACATGAAAATAGTGCTGCAAACTAAAATCATTAACAATTGTAGTATATAGAATTTTTATAGAAGGAATTTGAAATGACTTTGTGGTCGATGTTTTTTTTATTCGTTGTAAGATATAAACGTAGGACTTGAAGCCTGAACTCTATAAACACTTAGACCGTTTTTTGTCTATTCCTTTGCGCATTTGCTAGAAAGTAATGACCAAAAAGTTGTAATTGGTAATATTTCAATAAATTTTTAAAAGTACACATTAATAAATAAAATGTGTTAAATTATAATATGTAGGCAAATGAGAACTTGCATAATAGGGTAGTTGACTATTTTTTTTAATACTTTTATCAAAATTGTATGCTATTCAACATCTAACGGAAAAAGAATTTTCACAATTAGCACAATATTTTAAATTTGAAAAATCATTGAAATTTGGAGGAAAGAGAAGATGTCAAATAATAAATCAGACTGTGACGCCACCAAGTGTAACCGGCCATGACGCTGCGTGCGTGCGAAAGAGAAGGCGCTATATCCCTGCCATGCCCTCACTTTTACTTACATATTTTAAATATAAATAACTACTTTATTTTTCAACCTATGTTGATAGTAATTTCACAGAATAATTTATTTTTCGTACTATTTTTTGTTACATATAAAATAATTTACAAATTCAAACATAGGAAACTACCCTATTGTATGAGACAAGCCCAAATACCTACAAGACTTTTACTTACCCAGTATAATTCGTTTCAATGTCTACCTTATTTGAGACTGTCACTTACACATTGATTCAAAATCAAATATTTTAGTCATAATAATTAAAAATATTTTTTCAGCTGAACTGTTCATATTTAACATAAATTATAGGCATTTTTTTCAAAATCCATCTAAATGTTTGGCAAATTATATGGAATCCTCAATATAGCTAAATTCCGTTTGTGAATATAGATTACATGTGTGTATATTTTGCTAAAATAAATATATCGGAATGAAATGCAAAACTAATTTTGTGGCAACACCGCCTAAGGCATTAACATAATTAGGCTGCTAAGACATACTGCATGCCCGCAGTTGGCACAGCTGCAGTTATTTGCAGTTGGATTATCCATTTGATCCACACTAAATGACCACTGACTTCAACCAATCAAGGGCAGTTGATCTGTGGTCAGATAAAGTTAAGGGTCTGAGGCAGAGGCGCTACGCTCGTCCAGTATAATAAGACAGGTAATTTTACTCGACCACGGCAGTCGAGTATGAAGGCAGTGTATACTCAATAGCATGCATGCAGTCAGTCTAATATCACCCTTATATTTCGTCATATTTTCCCTTATTTGTGTAACGTAAGGCATACGTTAAAATGCTATAATAGAATACATTGTAAAAACATTAACAACGCTGTTCCGCAGAGGTATTGCTATAATATGTCATGTAGTAACCAATACTTGTTACAATCACCGTTCACGTAATGTCTACAATCTACATACATAAAATTGTCGTTACATGTAATTAAACGTATCATAATTTCAAAATCACAAAACGCTTTTATATTCATATAGTATAATCTGCACTACTGCCAGTTTTTTTTTTATAAGGCGTAGAATCGGGCGTTTTGTTAACTTATTGACAGGCACAATGCGACTACACCCCAGTCGTCGAATTATTCTTTAATTTAGAATTTATTCTCATGTTTTCCATTATTACTTGATTATTGCGATAATAAATTGCTTACACGAAATTCCAGTAAATGCCGTTTATTTGCGCTCAATTGACGTATTTCATATCACCCGAGACAACGGCGTTATACGGAATCATCGACGAAGATTTCGGGGTATAGTTAGAGGTTATCATAGAATCATTCGCTGCATACAATCCAAGCCGAAGCGAACGCGATACGTTATAGGACAACTCACAAGGAGCACGCCCACGGCGGGCACTGTACAAAAATAATATTATAGATGCGTCAAACACGCTCAGTTCTCGTCGTACAGCGGCGTCGCGTCACCCAGCGACATCGAGCGCGGCGACGTGTTCGTGTGCGGCGTCGAGCGCAGCGAGTGGGCGCGGGACGAGCGCCCCGAGTGGCTGCCGTGACTGTGTCCGTGACCGTGACCGTGTCCGTGCCCGTGACCGTGGCTCGAGTGCGGCGTGCGGGGAGTCGCGCGCGCCTCTCGGGACTCGCGCCCGTCGCGACTCTCCCGCCCGTCTCTCGAGTCCCTGGAATCTCGGCCCTCGCGTCCCTCGCGTCCGTCTCGTCCATCGCGGCCGTCTCGTGCGTCGCGGCTGTCCCTGGAGTCGTGTCGCGGGGTAGAGCGCGGCGTGCGTGACGAGGCTCCCTCGCGCGCCGTGCGGTGCCGCACCCAGTCCTCGGCCGCCTTCTGCCAGTCGGCGGGCTCGGTGTAGGCGGCGGCAGCGGCTGCTGCAGCGGCGGCGGCGGCCTTCTGCCTGGCCGCGTGCGCTGCGTGCGCCGCATGCGCCACATGCGCTGCATGCACCGCGTGCGCGGGGGCGGCGGGCGTGGCGAACTCGGGCTGACGCGGCGTGCTCGCGAACGGCGTCATGTAGGGCGTCTGCGCGGAGGGCGTGTAGGGCGTGTTGATGTAGGCGGGGCCGGGCGTGTGCGCAGGCGTGTGGAAGGCGGGCGTGTGCGCGGCGGGGGTGTGGTAGACGGCGGAGGCGAGCGCGTGCGGCGTGCGGGCGGGGGTGCGCTGCGCGGGGGTGCCACTGGGCGGCGGCTCGCGGAAGTGTTCCTTGAACCACTTGAGCAGGCCGGCGAGCGAGTCGAACATGCGCTGCCGGAACTTGTACCCGTCGGGCGTCACGGAGACGTACTCGTGGGTGCAGCGGGCACGCGGCAGGTACGACAGCAGGAACCGGCCCGGGTAGTTCTTCGCTGCTGAGATCACGTAGTGAATCTTGTTCGAGTTTTTTGCCTTCTCTTCCTTGAGTATCTCCTCGGCCTTGTCCCTCATGCCACCGAGCGGCCTGTAGTACTTGTACGAGATGAGATCTCGCGCAAGCCCCGCCATTGGGGTTACATGCCGCGCAATGATTTCATCCAAATCTTCAAACTCGGAACCACCTATCCAAAGACTCCGACCTGCCATAGATCAGTGAACATGTTAAATAAAACACCACATTGCAAACATTTCACACACATTTATAAATACTGAATAACTGCAATACAAACCCAGTGAAAATGCGTTTTCTTTGCCCTCTTCCCGCACATCTATATGCTGGTATATGTTGTCTGCGACTTTCCACGTCACCGTTAAATGATCGGAACCCTGCAATAGACGTCACATTCAGTCATACAGCACAGTAATAAAACCTCAATTCAGAGACAATAATATTGTTCATCTTACTTTACTGCTCGGTCTGACGATGACTTCACCCTGCGCCATCTTCTCCATGAGTTTCTCGGCTTCAGCGAACGATATGTTGTGGAAGGCGGGGTGCACTATGACCCGTTTCACGTACTGCATGCGCTCTTTGGTCTGTTTCGCTTCTTTTTCTTTGCGTAAATCTTTGTCCTCTGCTTCTTGATCGTAATATGGATCTTTTGGTGGTCTGAAATAAATATTACATAATTATTTCCACATACAACAAGGTTTATCGCTTTCAAAGGAAAACAACACTTAACGCCAAAAACCTTAATCTTTGGATGGCAACACATTGACATGTAGTATTTAAAAACAAAAAAACATGACGAATGACAACACAATAAAAATTCTTCAAAGCCACTCACCTCCATTCCTTATTCTTATCCAACAAGTCCGAGGATTTCGATGAGCAGTCCACGGAGAACCGTTCGACGTCTATCTTGAGTATCCTACAGTGCACGGTCTGTCCGATGCGCACGCGCTCCGTGGGGTCGGTCACGTGCCGGTCCGACAGGTTCTTGATGTGGATGTAGCCGGAGAGACCGTTGTCCAGGCGGATCCGGACGCCGGTCGCCTGCCCCGGACACGCTCCGGCGTCGAAGTGGTTCCATACCTGGGACAAAATAAAATATCCATAGGAAACTTTTTTACGGTAGGCAGCGGCTTAGCTGTGCCCTTGGCATTGCTGACGTTCATGGGCGACGGTAACCACTTACCATCAGGTGGGCCGCTAGCTCTTTTGCCTTCGAGGCAATAAAAAAAAAATTAAAACAAAGACGTGTGGCACTCTGAGACTGCCGCGGTAAAGCTATTGCTTAGCATTTTTTATCAACTTATGTAATTATAATTATTTATGTATTTTATTTTTTTTCCATTGTCCAAATTTCACTCGTGCCCTAACGCCGAAACTCTAAGCAAGCAATTCTAATATTTATAACCTCTTTGAACAGATATAAAATGAAAACTTTTTAAAAATTCAAACTTAGAATCACGTTTGACATTTCGATACGTTTCGAACCATGTAGAATTTTACACTCTACATGGTTGTGATAGAGTTGAAAATAAATTACAAGATTGCGATATTAAATTTATTTATGGAATTTTACACTCTACATGGTTGTGATAGAGTTGAAAATAAAATATCACCGCTGTGCCGGTCGGAGTGAGAGGTGTCAGGTTATTTTTTCGTTACGGAATTTCTGGATTCGGTCTCCACGCTCAAGGCCCGCGATAGAAGCTATGCAATAGCTTACAAATAGAATGTTAGATTTTCGCTCGATTTCATAAACATCGATAGATTTATACGTAAAGATATTATCCCGTCTTCGAATGCTATACGATCTATCTCGTAACGATGTATAAGTACTTTGCGGCGTCAGCACTTTACGCCTCCATTAAATATTTAATCCTTCATTTTTTTATGAGAACCTCATGCGTAGGTAGGGAAGACGATTTTCACTTAATTAACAGGAGACATCATGGCTCAAAGTAGCCAGATGCGATTGTTGAAGGAAATCGCAAATAAATACGATTGCGTTAGGTCGTACGTGCTAATTAATTTTATTAGCTCTATCATATAACTGGACTTTTGGCAATTATCAGTATCATACAATTTGGACTATCATTTTTATCAGCCGTAACAAGCAAAAAGTGTATGGGTATCTTAGTAGTCTGGACATAAAATTTTTGGTCCTTCGAGTCACCCTCGTGTGAATACTCAGTGGTTTGTGATAAAATCGAGCAATATATTTAATGAGAGTTATATTTTTTAAACTTCACTGAGTTAATATTTGTCTTTCTTAAATAATGTAATTATAGGAACATTACCAAATACATTTGCATTTAGTAATACTCAAGAAGGTGGAGCATCCGAAAATGTCTATCAGAATATAATACTTTGTCGCAGCGTGTGTGATACTTTATTTAATATTCAGGTCAGTACAATAGAAAAATATTAACGTGTCGCGGCGTGTGTGCGATAATGTATCTGATATATAAAAAAACTGTCTAAGCTCAGCGTACGGGCCGTGCGCGTGCGCACCTCCAGCCCAGAAGACAATTAAATCGGCACTGCGGAACCGCGGGGCAGTGGACACGGGCGCAACTCCTAGGCTTTCGAGTGGGGTGCGAAGGGTGGCGGCACGGGAGGACGCCGTGCACTAGGGCAGCGCGGTATAACTTTTAATTTTGAATTTGCAATTGAATTTCAAATAAAAAAAAAATCCAGGTGTGTATAAAAAACAAAACCTTACCTCAGACAACTCGGGGAAATCGTTCTTATAACAGAAGGGACACTGCCACAGTCCAGTTTCGTCATTCCTCACCGGCGTGGCCTGATCTAGCATTTCTCTCTGCGGCTTCCTGTGCGTTATACCGATAACCGACGCCAGAACCATCTTTCCTATATAGAAAGTCTCTGGTGACTCTTTGGTCAATATATCGAACAACTCTTCAGCCGTTGGCGATCGATACTGTACCCTGAGATCTTTATACCTAGAGTCTAATTCCGCTCGAATGTCGTATAGAGTTATGCTCTTGTTACCGAAACCTTGCCGCTCCAATTCTTCAGCGAAGGCATCCAAATCTAAATCTTTCAGTCTTTCTGGGGCTTCGAGGATCTCTTCTAAAGCGCCTGCGGGGTTCGCATCCTCGTCTTCGTACTCTAACGCGTCGACCGCCATCTTTCGAGCCCATTCGTACGTTTCGGGATGCACTCTGGAGCCGTCAAGCACTTCGATGTACGCTTCAGTACTATCACCGAGACTGCTCGTATCAATTTTAATGAAACCTGAACAGTTGATGAACACTTTAGGCCCCATGTGGCACACCGTTACTAGCTGCGTTCTGTTTTCGAGTTTCTGATTTGTTTGTTTGAAGAGTTTGATCAGTGCCTGAGCTTTTCTAGGGCCCAAGCCGCATACAAACTGTAGTAACTCAGTTCCTCTCCCAGTTAATATTGCTTCGTTGACGTCAACACCTACTTCGTTGATCCTATTAACGAATTCGAGTTCGATGCCTTCTAGTAAGTCTTCTTTAGCTATTTGGTCTTGTAATGGATGGTATCTGAGACACAATATTTCCTCATCTGGACCGCAGAGCTGTGATATTTCCATTAGAGGGTCTTGCAGCAGACGGCCTTGGCATATGGCTTGCCGTAATATCTCAGGATACTCTCTAAAATCATTCTGTGAAACAAAAGTAGCTGATTATACTTCATACTCAAATGAATGAAAAAAAAACTAAATTAATAGGCGATAGTTTTTATTACTGCCTCGGTGGCGTAGTTGTATTACAGTACGACTGCAAAGCTGCAAAGTGATATTGAGTTTTTCTATTTAGTATCAGCTCGGAGTCTGGAATTTGTGCCAGATATGTCGATAGGCTCGCCCCCTATCACATCATGGGACGGAATAATGGCGAAAAGTGGGTGCACTAGTTGCGCCTCTGTCTACTCCTTCGGGGATAACAGGCGTGAGTGTATATGTATATGTATGTATAGTTTTTATTAGTTATAGTAGTCTTGCAATAATATTATTGCACTTGTAACTATATAGTTACAAGTGATACAAACAAACTTCATCACAGTAAATTTCAATTTATAACCTAAATCAATTAGTCTACTCACCCTCCCTCGTATGCTATTACTGTAGATCTTACTGAAGTGGTTGTCCGCTATCTCTATGGGTATCCTTGGGAACTGTTCGTCTTCTACCAACTGCTGCACGCACTCGGAGATGTCTGCCTTAATGTTTAGCGCTTCACGAGATTCGCCGCCTATTACTATTACGTGTGGTTTCTTACGAAGAATAAACCTGGAGATTTGTTTTTTTTTATGATTTTATCATGTATTTAGTGTTACACTGTGATAACATGTAAACATTTATCAACAATACTTGAATAGAAATTGTGGTTATACATAGTAAGTAAAATATTTTACCCACATATAGGGAGACATTTTTTAAGTTACCACTATGTGCTTCAAATGAATGTATACAGGGTCATTTTGACATTGCGTTAATAAATGAAACCACATACTTATCTCGTTGAAAATAACACTTTTCATTAAGTTATTTTAACTATAGATGTAAAATAAAAAAGTGTAAGTTTCGAACAAAATAAATATCAATAAAATGCAACTTTAAGTTTACACTCCCTAATGCCACTATGACTGCTCTATACTTTCAGTCAGAAGTACACTTACGCACACACCATATTCGCGTTAAACTACAAAACAATATAAAAATTGGAATACTACAATCGGGATTTTTGGCGAAAGTATTCGTTATTCATTGATATTTTTTAGCACGATGTTAGCAGAGCTGTAGACGAATATGTAGTTTAATTTATTAACACAATGTAAAAATAACCCTGTATATTGCCAGAAACACATTTCATAGTAATTAAAATTTACTTTAACTTTGGTTATATTCATATATACACTGATTTTACTTTATTTTTATGACACGAGCATGCCGTTCGCCGGATGGTAAGCGATACGACCAACCATAAACAGTAGAAATACCATCCAGAACCTTGATTTACAAAGTACTGTGTGGCATTCCACTGCGCTCGTCATCCTGCGTCCATTTTAAGTCTCATTATGTCTTGTACTTACACTGGCTGCTTGGCAGTATAAATAAACATTGCGGTGGTACCCACCCAGACGGACTCTACTCTGACTACATTGTACATGTTGCGGTAGTGTAGTGTGCGTACCTGCGCATGGCGGTGAGGTCGGCGTCCTTGTTGCGTCGCTCGAGCGCGTTCCACGCGTTGCGGCGCAGCAGCAGGTGCGGCAGGCGCAGGTGGTCCGCCACCTCGCCGCCGCCCCCCACCACGCACGCGAACGCGGACTGCTGCCGGTCCGGCACGTACGGACGGACTCTACTCTGACTACATTGTACATGTTGCGGTAGTGTAGTGTGCGTACCTGCGCATGGCGGTGAGGTCGGCGTCCTTGTTGCGTCGCTCGAGCGCGTTCCACGCGTTGCGGCGCAGCAGCAGGTGCGGCAGGCGCAGGTGGTCCGCCACCTCGCCGCCGCCCCCCACCACGCACGCGAACGCGGACTGCTGCCGGTCCGGCACGTACGGACGGACTCTACTCTGACTACATTGTACATGTTGCGGTAGTGTAGTGTGCGTACCTGCGCATGGCGGTGAGGTCGGCGTCCTTGTTGCGTCGCTCGAGCGCGTTCCACGCGTTGCGGCGCAGCAGCAGGTGCGGCAGGCGCAGGTGGTCCGCCACCTCGCCGCCGCCCCCCACCACGCACGCGAACGCGGACTGCTGCCGGTCCGGCACGTACGGACGGACTCTACTCTGACTACATTGTACATGTTGCGGTAGTGTAGTGTGCGTACCTGCGCATGGCGGTGAGGTCGGCGTCCTTGTTGCGTCGCTCGAGCGCGTTCCACGCGTTGCGGCGCAGCAGCAGGTGCGGCAGGCGCAGGTGGTCCGCCACCTCGCCGCCGCCCCCCACCACGCACGCGAACGCGGACTGCTGCCGGTCCGGCACGTACGGACGGACTCTACTCTGACTACATTGTACATGTTGCGGTAGTGTAGTGTGCGTACCTGCGCATGGCGGTGAGGTCGGCGTCCTTGTTGCGTCGCTCGAGCGCGTTCCACGCGTTGCGGCGCAGCAGCAGGTGCGGCAGGCGCAGGTGGTCCGCCACCTCGCCGCCGCCCCCCACCACGCACGCGAACGCGGACTGCTGCCGGTCCGGCACGTACGGACGGACTCTACTCTGACTACATTGTACATGTTGCGGTAGTGTAGTGTGCGTACCTGCGCATGGCGGTGAGGTCGGCGTCCTTGTTGCGTCGCTCGAGCGCGTTCCACGCGTTGCGGCGCAGCAGCAGGTGCGGCAGGCGCAGGTGGTCCGCCACCTCGCCGCCGCCCCCCACCACGCACGCGAACGCGGACTGCTGCCGGTCCGGCACGTACGGACGGACTCTACTCTGACTACATTGTACATGTTGCGGTAGTGTAGTGTGCGTACCTGCGCATGGCGGTGAGGTCGGCGTCCTTGTTGCGTCGCTCGAGCGCGTTCCACGCGTTGCGGCGCAGCAGCAGGTGCGGCAGGCGCAGGTGGTCCGCCACCTCGCCGCCGCCCCCCACCACGCACGCGAACGCGGACTGCTGCCGGTCCGGCACGTACGGACGGACTCTACTCTGACTACATTGTACATGTTGCGGTAGTGTAGTGTGCGTACCTGCGCATGGCGGTGAGGTCGGCGTCCTTGTTGCGTCGCTCGAGCGCGTTCCACGCGTTGCGGCGCAGCAGCAGGTGCGGCAGGCGCAGGTGGTCCGCCACCTCGCCGCCGCCCCCCACCACGCACGCGAACGCGGACTGCTGCCGGTCCGGCACGTACGGACGGACTCTACTCTGACTACATTGTACATGTTGCGGTAGTGTAGTGTGCGTACCTGCGCATGGCGGTGAGGTCGGCGTCCTTGTTGCGTCGCTCGAGCGCGTTCCACGCGTTGCGGCGCAGCAGCAGGTGCGGCAGGCGCAGGTGGTCCGCCACCTCGCCGCCGCCCCCCACCACGCACGCGAACGCGGACTGCTGCCGGTCCGGCACGTACGGACGGACTCTACTCTGACTACATTGTACATGTTGCGGTAGTGTAGTGTGCGTACCTGCGCATGGCGGTGAGGTCGGCGTCCTTGTTGCGTCGCTCGAGCGCGTTCCACGCGTTGCGGCGCAGCAGCAGGTGCGGCAGGCGCAGGTGGTCCGCCACCTCGCCGCCGCCCCCCACCACGCACGCGAACGCGGACTGCTGCCGGTCCGGCACGTACGGACGGACTCTACTCTGACTACATTGTACATGTTGCGGTAGTGTAGTGTGCGTACCTGCGCATGGCGGTGAGGTCGGCGTCCTTGTTGCGTCGCTCGAGCGCGTTCCACGCGTTGCGGCGCAGCAGCAGGTGCGGCAGGCGCAGGTGGTCCGCCACCTCGCCGCCGCCCCCCACCACGCACGCGAACGCGGACTGCTGCCGGTCCGGCACGTACGGACGGACTCTACTCTGACTACATTGTACATGTTGCGGTAGTGTAGTGTGCGTACCTGCGCATGGCGGTGAGGTCGGCGTCCTTGTTGCGTCGCTCGAGCGCGTTCCACGCGTTGCGGCGCAGCAGCAGGTGCGGCAGGCGCAGGTGGTCCGCCACCTCGCCGCCGCCCCCCACCACGCACGCGAACGCGGACTGCTGCCGGTCCGGCACGTACGGACGGACTCTACTCTGACTACATTGTACATGTTGCGGTAGTGTAGTGTGCGTACCTGCGCATGGCGGTGAGGTCGGCGTCCTTGTTGCGTCGCTCGAGCGCGTTCCACGCGTTGCGGCGCAGCAGCAGGTGCGGCAGGCGCAGGTGGTCCGCCACCTCGCCGCCGCCCCCCACCACGCACGCGAACGCGGACTGCTGCCGGTCCGGCACGTACGGACGGACTCTACTCTGACTACATTGTACATGTTGCGGTAGTGTAGTGTGCGTACCTGCGCATGGCGGTGAGGTCGGCGTCCTTGTTGCGTCGCTCGAGCGCGTTCCACGCGTTGCGGCGCAGCAGCAGGTGCGGCAGGCGCAGGTGGTCCGCCACCTCGCCGCCGCCCCCCACCACGCACGCGAACGCGGACTGCTGCCGGTCCGGCACGTACGGACGGACTCTACTCTGACTACATTGTACATGTTGCGGTAGTGTAGTGTGCGTACCTGCGCATGGCGGTGAGGTCGGCGTCCTTGTTGCGTCGCTCGAGCGCGTTCCACGCGTTGCGTCGCAGCAGCAGGTGCGGCAGGCGCAGGTGGTCCGCCACCTCGCCGCCGCCCCCCACCACGCACGCGAACGCGGACTGCTGCCGGTCCGGCACGTACGCCACGGACATCACGCGCAGACCTGCCGCAGGATCAAGGCGTACGTATTACACGTATCACAAACGGAAACGAATACATATCGACTCACATATCAACTTTGCTACTGTTATTCCCGAAAAATGCATATTTTACATGTGGAATAATACTGCCTCGGTGGCGTAGTTGTATTTCCGTACGACTGCAATGCTAAGGTCTCGGGTTCGATCCCCGGGTCGGACAAAGTGATATTGAGTTTTTCTATTCAGTATCACCTCGGAGTCTGGAATTTGTGCCCGATATGGCGATAGGCTCGCTCCCTATCACATCATGGGACAGAATAACGGCGAAAAGTAGGGTGCACTGGTTGCGCCTCTGCCTACCTCTTCGGGGTTAAAAGGCGTGTACGTGTGTGCGTGTGCGTGTGCGTGTGCGTGTGTGTGTGTGTGTGTGTGTATGTGTGTGAACAATTTTTTCATACAGACGATGCGCGAACAAAAGCTAGTATTTATATCCATCTTGTAATTGTGATGATACTCACCGTTTGAAGTGTCCCATTCTTCGTCGTCATCATCGGACACGCGCGACTCATACGGCGCCACTTTCAACCAATCGTAGAGCCGGCGACGACAACACCTTTACAAACAATGTATGATTTTCTAATTAGATTTCAGAGATAAAAAAAACAAAATGAAATCCTCCTAGCCAGTTTCGGCCACGGCGGCCAATCTCAACGGAGATCAGCCAGGTGCGCAGGAGATATTATAGTGCACAAGTGTGTGCGCAATACACAGGTGCACTCGCTATTCCTTCACTCTCATAGTCCGGTGAGACGGCAATCCGACATGACCGGAGAGAGATCAGGCGCAGGACCAACGGCTTTACGTGCTTTCCGAGGCACGGGGGTATCACACCGCCAACTTCCTGACTCCGAGCTGCGACTGAGTTAATTTTAAGATGGAAAAACCCAGTCACAATTTTTTTTGGCTCGACCCGGGATTCGATCCCAGGACCTCAGCGCGCAAACCGTACTAGTAATGCGTACGCAATACCACTACGCCACCGAGGCAGTCAAAAAAAAATTCAGAGATAAAGAGACTGAAGAAAGAATCTCAAACAATATAAAGAAAATTCGAATGTTTATATTACACAAAAAAATATATACACAACCAAATTAATAATACAGATGGCAAAGTGATATTCTTGGATCCAGTATCAGTATCTGTTAAGTCATTGTCGCAGTTTCATCCATGGTTAGTATCAATGAGCATATCAGAAAAAAACATGCCATACTTGAGTACATAATCCTTGGACTCCTGCAGGAGCACCGCGTTGAGTTCCCGCCGCAGCTCCGGCATCACGATCTTGTTGAGTGCTATGGTGACCGCTTCAGCGCGGAGCTCGTTCCACGCTTGTACCGTCGCGGCGAACTCGTCCTTTATGGCAAAAAATTATACAGTATTAGAAAATGTTAGTGCTTTATTAATGTCATGTCATAAATATTTTTATATTGCACTAGTATTGCTCGCGGCTCCGCCCGCGTGAAAAAGTTTTTACTGGATGAACATATTTTCCCATGATAAAAAGTAGCTTATACCACTCAGGAGTAATGTTCTTCCCATTAGTGAAAGATTTTTCAAAATCGATTCAGTAGTTCCTGAGATTAGCGCGTTCAACCGAACATACAAATATACAAATTCTTCAACTTTATAATTAGTATAGATAAGAATCGGATTGTATATAGTGGTGTTTGCGTACCTTATAACAACAAATAGATAAAGTAACATCCGACTATTTGTTATAATATAGGAATATTGTCATGTATATATGTCTCGAAATACTACCAAAGTGATGGTACACCAAATATCAAAACAATCGAACTTGTAAAAGTAAGAAATGAGCTGATTATCTTCAAACGCTTAAATAGACTTTCCAAATTATAGCTAAGAACCACCTCGATCAGATCAACATTCAAACAAAAAAAACCGCATCGAAATCAGTCCATTCGTTTCAGAGCTACGATACCTTAGAGAGACATAGTATAGATCACACATCTTTTTCCGTCGGGGGTTAAAGACATACCTTCTGGTACAACTGCTTGAGCTCCTCCAGATAGCTAGGCCCAGTGTTTCCTTCGATCTGTTCGCTGATGCTTAGCTCCAAAAGTTTGTCTTCAGCGGCCATCGTCAGTTTGAGGTACTGATCGCCGGTCAGATCGCGTACTGGCTTCTTTTTTAAGTATTTTAAACTGAAAATAATAGACTAATTTAGAATTTGGCGCATTTTTGGTACAAATTATAATTTGTCTCAAAGTTTTCGAAATATAATTCGATTTAATTCGTGCATTTTATACAGTTGTAATTATTGGGCAACCTTGATTTAATTTTTAGTTTGATACATACATAAATATATATTTATGTCTTTAGGTGCTCCCAAACAGCAGTTTTATAATGTTAGAGAATGTTGAGTAACATTTGTTGTATAACTTTTTTTTTAACAACTTGTAACAAAAGATATAAATTGTTAGTGATGTTATACAACTTCATTTAACAAACTGTTATACAATGTTATACAACAAGTTGAACCAATGGGGGAGCGCTTATAACATATGGTAGCAAAATGTTACACACTGTTATAAAATGTTATCGTGCTACACAATGTTTTCTAAAGTTATATAACTGCTGTCTGGGAGCACTTTTACTGATCTTTTTCTACATACCAAAAACAAAAATTAAAAAAGCTTAAAAACGTGACTATACCCGTAACAAGCGTGGTTCTCGTCGATTTCCTTCAACCCCTTGGCCGTTGGTTTCACCGTGATTGTAGCACGTTCTCGCAACGCGTCCCGCAACGTTGCGCGCAACAACGGTTCGCGAGCAAGTTGCACGCCGCACATGTACACTGCTCGTCGAACCACCTCCGGTGCACCCAAACCTATCGACCCTGCCTGATTGACAAAGAGCACATATTGCTTAGAATTATTTATTTCAATAAACTACCATTAAATCAAACATTATTTAGTTAAATCTATATAACATGAATCTCCAGCTGGGATAATATAATTTTAGTCCAGAATTTCTACACCTATTATGGATATGGGGAGAACAAAATAAAGCAGCTCTGAATTATACATTGTCCCACTACTGGGCTCTTCTACTGCCGAGAGTGTACTACTCACGAAGGACAAAATATTACATGTTGTTATATTTTTATGGGAACATTGAAAAAGAAACGGTCGAAAGTAGGATTTGAACCCACGACCTCCAGCGTACCGTGCCGGTGCTCTGCCAATTGAGCTATTTCGACCCTACCTTCGGCTGTCCAATTTCAAGTTCCCTATTTGATCTCTTGAAGATGACCAAAAAAATGGTAAAAAAACCTTATCCAGGCACTACATGGCCATTAACATTATTTTTATTTTGTCCCTGACATTACTCTTTCTAGCCTGACGAGGGTCAGCTTATGAAAGAACACCGGTCTTTTGGGTGAGGGCAGAAGGCGCTCGCAACCCTTAGTCATTAACATGTATAAAAATCGTAATATAGGATTAAAATATTACACGTCGAATGTCAGTACTCACATATTCAACGGCGGCCTCTAGCGGCGCGACTGGCTGCTGTTCCACCTCGTGTCGCTGATAGTTGTCGCGCACGTTCTCCGCGAACTGCTCCGGCGTCAGACCAAACTTCTTCACTAGTGGCTCTATACGGAATAAATATAAATTCTGCAATGTCGACACTGCCAAGTGGACGATAGCCTAGTTGGGAATGGAACGGTCTGCCAAGACAATGTCTGGAGGTTCGAAACCCAAGGCACACACCTCTGACATTTCATAGTTATGTGTGCATTGTTTATCAATTATCGTTCACTTTAACGGTGAAAGAAAACATCGTGAGGAAACCTACATACCTGAGAACTCTCCATAAGAATTTCGAGGGTGTGTGAAGTCTGCCAACCCGCACTAGGCCAGCATGGTGGACTACGGCCTTAACTCCTCTCAGTAGTAGAGGAGGCCCGTGCTCAGCAGTGAGCAGTATATAATACAGGGCTGGTATTATTATATTATTATTAATGTCGACACTCAAGTCTTCGGTCCCCGAAGTGGTACGCAAACTAGTGCGGGTGCACTTGCGTTTCACCTTATAGCAAGCACATCATGCGGCAGAATAAGTATAAAGAAAAGTAGGTTTCTTGTCACCATGCTGATTTCGTCCCATGATGTATTCGAGGGTGAACCTATCCATAACGTCTTAGGGACATTATAATCGTATGCTAAGATGCATGTTCTTAGGTCTTCATGACATCAGCCTCTATTATATATCATGATCTTTAGTACAATAATTACGAGACATATTTCACTATGTTGTCCTATTTAGTAACCAAAAATAAATTTATGTATTTTTATACGAGACTATCCCGCCCTAAACCATTTGTCTAGTGTCTAGTCAAAATATCCTTCAAACTCACCGATGCCAGCCTTCCTGCACAGTTCGTAAGGTCCTGACCTCACGGCGTATTTGATTTCCGGGGGCTCCTCATCTTCGGGCTCAGCGGCCTCAACAGCAGCTGCCGCTTCTTCAGGGTCTTCGCCGTTCTTCTCCGCTTCTTCACGAGCGAATTTTCTAAGAATACATATGGTTAGTTATAATTATTAACTTTTTCATACAATTAGTTAAAACTTCTCGGAATTAAGGATTCAGAACTAAGTTTTGGACAGTAATCAAATACATTATATTTCACAGGAAAACAAACAGAAGTCGAGTACAAGTATATGGGAGAATATGTTACAATAGTCTTGATTGACACAATATATTTACTTATTGTAATAAACCGAGAATGAACTTTTTGGTTTCTATTTCGGATTTCTAATTTTAACAACCAAATATAAAACTGTAATATCCATAGTCAGCAAGTAAGAAATTGATGAACCTTACTTTCTCTCCTCCAAATCCTTTTTCTTCTCCTTGCCACGTTGCAACTTCTGCATCTCGGGTAATTCGTTTGAGTAATACAATAGGAAATGAGTATGTACGTCACGCAACTCCTCCGACGTTTGTACGTTTTTCAGTCTAAAAAAAAAAATAATCTTTATATGAGTCTCACAAAAGAGATACGAGTGTCAGGCAAAAGGAATACTCTTTACTAATGTGTGTCCAAGATAGGAATCAACATTCAGCATACCAAAGCAGACCAGCTACATTTGCAGACAATCGATAGAGCAGGAGACTGCGACTACGTAAATGTAGTAAATGAGCTGACATTCAGCAGTTGACAGCGATGGGCTGATTGTTATTTTTTTCATACGGGCCCAGGAATGTGACCACAGCAGCTGATGGAAAGTAGACGTGTGTATCCTTCATCAGTCAGCACAGTTATATCGGCTTTGAAACTGGGTGTACACAATCTGACCCCACCCAACACACGATTGTACGTTGGTAGGTATCCAGGTTGATACCACCAGCAATGATTCAAGTACCTTTCAAGGTCCTCGTCTCTGATGAGTCTCATGTTCTCCGGCAGCGGTGCGTCGGGATCCTGCATCACCTTGTCCAGCTGGAACTCGCGCATGTTCTCGAACAACTTCAACAGGTTCTCTTTGCGCTGCTTCAGTTGACACCACTGCACAAGACATTACAGCAAAGCTAATGAAATTTTTAATCACCAAAATTACTGATGCTATAACTCTCCCACAGTTTTTATTTTTATTGTAAGTGTTACGATTTCTGTACATGCTGTGACATCTTAAAATGTTTGAATTTGTATATTCTTATATTTCACGCTTACCTTAGCGTCATACTTATAGACTTTCCAAAGGTCGTTGATACTGAGCTCTGGCTGTACATACTCCTTTCTGTAGAACGCTATAAAAGGCACCTCCAAAGTCTGGTTACGCATAAAATCTAACGCCTGACGGATTTTTGTTATTGTACTCGAACCCCTATAATTAATAATTTAATTACAAATTTGACTTTACCCATATTGATAGAAATATTAATTGTGTGTCGGAAACAGAAATGCATTTTGTACTTAATAATCTCTGCATAAAGACCTACGCTGAGTTTCTTGGTGCTTCTTCTCAGGTCAGTGGGCTTTTCCGAAGCACTGGTAGAATCTTAAAGTAAAACTTTGTGAAAAATGACGTGTAAAAGTGCCTTTAGGGGCCTAATTACTGAATAAATGATTTGAATTTGAATTTGAATATGGGAGTAATTGCACAATTACCAACCAAAACAGTAAACACTAAAACAGACATACTTTAACATACAAAAATCCTGCGCCCTAGTACCTATCTGTCACCATAAAGAACAGTCACCTCCTTGATCTTTCTCTCGAATCCTGCGGGTCAGCCTTCGATACAGGCGGCTTAAGGAACGCCTGTTTGTAAATCCACTCCGCTTCATCCTCCAGCTCAGTGCTGCCCTCCTCTACTGGAGTTATGGGCACCTCACGGATCTGCATGCGCTCCGGCACGTCTGTTTTACGTATCTACAACGAAAAAAAAATTCAATAGGCTTTGAAATGTATGATTTCCTATAATAACGTCACACAAAGTAGTGATTTATTGAACCTATATTAAGACACAAGTTTCATATTGTGAGTGAGAACTTACCTCATTGTCTAAATCGGTGAAATGGCTTCTCTTCAACTCGCTAGGCTCGTAAATTTCAAATATAGATTTTTTACTTGGCCTTTTGGCTTTTCCTTTCTTGGTCCTACGTCTTTCTCCTGTAAAGTCAATGGTCACTAAATAACCTAGTTAAATATCTTGAATACATTGACGGAGACGTCAAAGAATGAAGGATCTACCGGCGTGATTCACCACACACTACTTGTGATAAATTAGTGTGTGGTAAAATATGCACTACGAACGTCAGCTATACAGAATAGCGACGTATTTGGTTAACTGCTGTAGCTCTCATTTTTCACTAGACTTTGCTCCCCAGACAGTTTTTTTTAAAACCCTTGCCATATAGTGGGGCACTAGTGTTGCAACGCTTAAGAAGCTATATCTAAAATTTCGACTATTTCAGTCATCTCTTCATCGTGATTATTTAAAAAATCTATACTAATATTATAAAGCTGAAGAGTTTGTTTGTTTGTTTGAACGCGCTAATCTCAGGAACTACTGGTTCGAATTGAAAAATTCTTTTTGTGTTGAATAGACCATTTATCGAGGATGGCTTTAGGCTATATAACATCACGATGCAACTATTAGGAGCGAAGAAATAATGGAAAATGTGAAAAAACCGGGGAAAATTATTCATCCTTGAGAATGGAAGCCCCATTGCGTGCGCTGCGAAAACGGTTCAAGATACCAAAAGTATATGTATCAAAGAATTATTCCTCATGAAATGATCTAATAAAATGTCCGCGACAGTATATGTCTATCTTTAAAGATTAACTCACTAGAACCGTTTTTCTGGTAATCAAATTTGGTCGAAATTAATGCATTATTTGTTAAGAATTGTATCAACGTCATAATATTAATCTTTATCCAAATAAATGTGTTGGATAGAGTGATTCAACGGGAAGGTTTTTATGTACTTTTAGCCCGGAAAAACTTATTAATGCGGGCGAAGCCGTGGGCAAAAGCTAGTTTAAAAAATAAACTGGTCTGATTAATTTATAATACATCATCGGAAAGACTATTTCAACACTAATGGAATAAACGAGCCAGATTTTTCATGTTTTTTTTAATTTCAATCTGTCCCCCAAGTTCTAACATCTGTTTCAGAAATTTTGTTGTATGGAGACTGAAACTTGTTGCCGTTTTCAATCAAAATTGTGCTTGAAACTAACTAACGAAAATGACTGGTTATTGGTATAAAAAGTCGCCTAAAGGATTAATGCGACAATTTTTTTTTTTTTTTTAATATAAAAGGAGGCGCACCTATTTCGCGCGCTAACCCGCGAAAATAGGTGCACCTCCCTTTATAATGATATTTAAGAAATTGTCGCGTTTATCTTGTAGGCGACTTTTTATACCAATAACCAGTCATTTTCGTGAGTAAGTTTCAAGCACAATTTTGATTGAAAAAGACTACAAGTTTGAGTCTCCATACAAAAAAAAATCTGAAACAGATGTTGGAACTTGGGGGATAGATTGAAATTAAAGAAAGATATGAAAAATCTGGCTCGTTTATTCCTTTAGTGTTGAAATAGTCTTTCCGATGATGTATTCTAAATTAATCAGATCAGTTTATTGTTTCAATAATCACGATGAAGATATGACTGAAATAGTCGAAATTTTAGATACGGCCTCTTAATCACACCACACATGTGTGAGGCAGCCAACATAAAAACATATATAATTTCACTAAATTCAGAGAAGGTGGAAAACTTTATAAACATCTTTTTTCTGTATCCAACGTCCAATATCATCAATTTCTTCACATACCTTCTTCTTCCTCATCCTCGAGGTACTCGTCAAGATCCTCTTCATCTTCATCCTCATATTCCTCGTCACCATACTTCTCAAACTCGTCGTAATCAAAGTCCACACCGAAAATGTCTTGACCCTCTTGCAGGGAGCTGGTACAAGAAATATATGGGCATTGTTATTACATTAGAATTTTAATAAATGTTACAAATTGAAATGAATGGTAGAATATTTATATTACTTACGCGTCAGTAAATATAGGCTTCCGTTTCTTTTTGCGTTCAGCAATAGGTCTGCCGTCATCATCAACAATAAAATCGTCAGCGTCTGACTCCATGTCATCATTCTCTTCATCATATTCTGCTTCGCGAGGCGCAGCGGACTCCGAACGGTTTTCATCCTCCTACAAAACAATTTCTTATATCAATCGATACAAAGGTGATAATCCAATGTAACAAAATAATAACTACATAAGAAACCAATATAGCAAAGTAATACTACATGCCCACCTGCTGCTTATGATCCAGGTAAGTGTAAAGTAAGAAAATATAACATTTTTACTAAAATACCACAAATAGGACTACAGATAACCTTATTTATAGTTATTTATTCACCCTAAACAACTTACAATAATAAAAATAAAAATTAAGAAGTATATGATTCATCTGTGGGTGTTTTTAAAGCAAAAAGTAAAGTTTCACCAATTATAATGGTTTGTTATTATAACTATGAAATATTCTATAAAGTGTAAAATGAATATGTCTTACTTCATCTGAACCACCAACAAACAGTTTCTCCGCAATGACTTCTCTCTCCAAATCAGGGTCATCAGCGCCTTCATTGTCACTGTCATCATCTTCTAACCGGCGTAAACGCTTGAACTTGTTCTGTAGAATTTGAACATTAATATTTGTGTAAAAAAAATCATTAAGGTCATCTTTATACTTTGTATGTTAAGGGTGAAATAGTGCCAATGAGTAGAACTGATCACTCATACGTAAATACAACTAAGGGAAAACCATATGTATTAAGGAATAAAATAATTGTGCATATTTTAGAATGACATTAGTGTAATAATAATTTAGGTTTTGCATTCAAATCAATCAAGGTTTTGCATTCAAATCAATCAATTCTAAGTTCTATATGGTATTGCTACTGTGGGTGGTCATTTCGCTTATGGTCAGGTGAGTGGTATGCTTGTGTTATTCAACTGCATTGAAAAAAATGCTTTACATTCCCCAACTACCATCAATAACTTGGATGGCATCAGCAGTTAGAACAGAAGATTTTAAAATTATATGTAATGCATTATGAAGATCTTACTCTAGCAACTTTAACACCAAGATTCTCCTCAATGAGATCATAATCTTCATCCTCAAGTCTGTCATCTAATTCGTCATCACTTTTTTTTCTTTTCTTTGGCCCTGCACTAGCATCGGAGTCTTCCCCGTCACTACCAGATTCCTCTATGGGTGCATCATCAATCAAATCTTTCAACTCCTCTCGGAGACGCTCTTCATCATCTAAAAAGGATAATAAAGTATGGTTACATGTTATTTTGGTGTTTTAGCACTTTTATATTGTGTTTTAATGGAATATATCATAGCACCTCACCAATGTCTGATAAATTTTGTGTTTTGTCTCAGATTCCCAAATCATACAACTCACAAATGATTTCATGACTTTTGAAAAGTGACAATATAAAGTTTATTTATTAAGAAAAGTGACAATATAATGTTTATTTATTAAGAGAATATGTTTATTTCCTCACAGATTCACTTACAGATTCTTTCAAACAGTGATTGCAAATATTCTCATTCTAAATTTGTCAATATAACATTTTTTATACAATGCATGAAAACAAAAGCAAGGTAACAAAAATTATCCCTATTTTCATGAAATTTATAAATGCTTCAAATATCATATTTAAAATATTTTATATCAAGAATAAGTTGTACACTTACTCACACACAGATTCTGTGATAATAAATATATCCTGAATAATCAGTTTAACATTATAATTGAAATAGATATTATTGTAATTTCATAGTTTTATGCACATTTTTACGGTTATTAAAAACATTAATATAAAAAATATAATTAATCAAAGATATCAACCCGATAGTATTGGTTGCTGCAGTAATTTTCATCATAATAAAATCAATGTTAGAGCATAGGTAAGATCTATTGATAATATCGCCTATAGGCCATCACAACTTACTATGTAGATAATTTTTTCAAAATATCCTATGTATACACCCGATATAGCAATGCAACGTTTTCGTATTGAAGCTACATAACCTCATGCTGGAGTGAAAACAGTTTGCAGTACGCTAGAGAAAGGGTTCGTAAACTCCACAAACCTTCCTCTTCCTCGTCCTCATCGTCGCTCTGCACCGCCGCCTTGCGTTTCGGCTTCTTGCGCTCTGCCGGTTTGTCCTCGTCCTCAGACTCCAACTACCGCGAACAGACAGAATTAACAACCACAAAACTTTCAAAGCATACGCAATCATAATGGCACGGCCTCTTTCACTAACCTCGCTCTCCTCCGCCTCAGACTCCAGGAAATCTGCCATTATCACTTACACCTAATTACAAATACCTAAATAAACAGCAATAATTAAATTAAGCTAATATTCTACAATGTATTTTCTACATACAATAAAATAAAAAGGCTGCTTGGTTGAAAAAAATATGTCACGAATGAAAGAACGAATGTTTTTTTTATTTCAGTTCGTTCTTCTAGATTTATGATTGTTTACGATGTTTCGAGTATTGTCAGCATTCAAAATTAATTATTATATAATCGTTGCTGTAACGAGAATACCATGCCAAGTTCATGAAATTGACAATACTGAAGTAAATAAAAGCTGAGGGAGATTGAATCCCTAGATCATCAGTACAGCAGGTATGTACTCTGCATGAATGTAAAAATTCTAAAGTAAAGTGCGTTTCAAATTGTTTACCGATGACGTGAATTGGCACCCCTGTCTGACAAGATGGTGGACATTATAAAGAAAATTCGTTCCATTTGTTTTAAAAAATAGGGTTACCAGAGGATCAATGTATTTCCTTAAATAAAATATGATATCAAAAATAATCAACAATAATTATATAACATCGCTTAAAATAATAGTAAATAAATAGCCAGTGTAATTATACAATATATTATAAGCTAATTAATATGTTCTGTGTTTTTGTGCTGACTTGTAATTGCTTTTTGACACGTCAAGCCCGCCCCGCTACGGACGCCGGCGTCCGAATATATAGGGGAACATATTTTAAAACGAACGTTACAATTGACAATTGATTGGTGCAACTGTCGGGTTCAACTACCGCAAACATACTCATGATTATTTGATTTTATCACATATACACAAACATGAGGTCTTGTCAAAAAAATGAAGCCCTTGTTACGCATAGC